>JAKELK010000056.1:0-372846 GCA_021525775.1 Lactarius deliciosus
CGTCCAACATCCATGGTGTTTGGGTTCACGCATTCTATTGAGGGCCTGGACCCACTGCTCTCGGCTGTGTCCTCCCTTTCGGTTACGTGATGGTTTGTTCTTGCCCAGGCGATCCTTTAAGATAAGGTATTCAGCCTGCTGAAGTCGTGCTGCCACCTTCCACTGCTCCCAATTGACAGGGTGCTGGAAGCGAATAGCATTAATGACTAACTGGTTAGTAGGGATCGACACGGGTCGGCGAAACCCGTACGGGTCACGGGTACGGGTACAACGGGTACGGGTCAGGGTCAGCAATTCTGAACCCGTCCAAACCCGTACCCGTGGCACGGGTACCCGCGGGTACACGCCTTTTTTTTTGCCATCCTGTCTCACTCGACCCACTCCTTGAGTGCTTGTTACATCCATATTCCAGCAGTTTCTGCCCTTTGTCTCAACTTTCAAGTGCGCCGTTCCACGCACCGTTCCACAGCTTGGGCTGAAGACTGACTTGCCCTTATTTTTCGGATCCACCCTCTTTGCGTTTCAAGCATGCCGTTCCACAAGCCGCGCCGCAGTCAAGATCTCTTGCTGCCTCATAGCCTGTCTGTCGCCAACCACAGACCACCCTCGTTCCTTGACCCTTGTCTCAAGCGCGCCTCGCCGCCATGCCGCAAGTTGTGCTGCAAGACTGGCTACTCAAACTGTCCCTCAATATTGCCACTCTCTGTCTATCCTCTATTTGGTGTGCACCGTGTCCCTTTTTTCCGCCTTTTTTTTAACAGCTGAATAGGACTTGACCAGTCAGATCGATCCTTCTGTCTTGCTCGACACCTTTCGCGTTTCATCTCTAGTACACCATTCCTTTCCTAGTCTTACCCCTCCCTTTTACCATGGCAAAATGGCCGGCATTGTCCACATTTCGACTTCGCTGTTAGTTACCATTTTTTTTTCCCGTTTACTGCGGAGTCCGGTGGTCATTGTTCGTTCTGTAGGTTGACATAGTAGTACTCTAGCTGTCGTACTTAAACCTCCTCGATTTACCACATCAATACACCATTCTACGCTTCCCTGTCCTTGTGTGTACACTCTACTTGCCAGCAATGTCTTCCAACTTCACCAAAAGTACGCGCAAGCGAAAGCCCACCAAACATGTCATAGAAAACGGTGATCCCCTTCTCAAAAAACAAAAGAAGGCTACATCGATGACGATGACTACCACTGCTACTTCACCTGCTGCAGATCCTAGCCCTCCTCCCTGTGCCCAACCCCCCGTCGATGAAGGAGACGAGTCAGACGACAACGACGCTGCATCACAGAAGAAGACCAAGCCTGATGCGATCGACATATCAGACGACGACTCCTCTGTGGAAGTGATTGAGGATGACGATGCTGAGCTCAGGTAGTGTCGCGTTTGCTTTTGTGATTCTGCTGCATAGTACTGATTAGTTCACAGAATGACTATCCAAAGAGTGGGACGCACCAATTTACGTGTTCTTCAAGCCCACTCCAGCTGTTACGATTTTGCCTCCATATTATGTCTCTCTTTCTCATTGCGCATTCATTGTACTTTTACGATACGATCCGGTTCGATATGCTTCCCGGCTCCTAGCTCGCACCCACCGTATAACCGATCCGACGCCCCGTGGCACGACTTCCAGAACCTGCTGACGACTTCTGCTGCACGCGTCGTCCCGCGGAATTCCCTTGTTCCATATTTGTACTTCCCTTTGATAGCTCTCTAGGACCAGTATCCTAGGATCGCGCCATATGTTTGCGACTCGCAAACATCCTGTACTAGTATATAAGTCACGCTTTACCTAGCTTGTACGGTAGACTTGACTTCTTGTGTAATACCACATCGTCTTTGCCTCGCGACTCCTGTTTGACTCGCTTCTGCGCTTGAGTCCCCGTTTCAGCTCGCCTTTGCGCTTGAGCCCTGTCTTCCGCTATTACCCTAGTGTCCCAGGGAGACCTAGTGGTACTTGTCCATCACCGAACTGAGTCTTAACCGACTCGTACCTTTCCAATCCCGTTGACTTACGAAGTACACGTCGTACTTAACGCCCCTGTGGTGGCGTTACACCAGCGATTGAGTACGTCAATCGCCGGAAGGCCCATGTATTTGAGTGTGCCGCTCGGAGTTGCCATTCCCGATTCATTCGGCAGTTCCTTGACAAGGGGGATGCAAAGTCAACAAGTAATCTGCGCTGACATGCTAAAGCTTGCTGGGGCAAAGAGGCAGTAGCTGCCGCTGATGAGACGGGTGATGTAAAGACTGCTCGTAAGGCCCTAGGAAGAGATCGAAGCTTTAATGGGTCAATTACCTTGGCTTTTCAACGCCTGGCCAAAGGAGTTGTCACTTACAGTCACCGCCAACATACCAAGGTGGAGGCTCGGTATGTCTTCTTTCCGGGCTTGGGGATGGGTGGATGAACTAAAGTGTTATTAGCATCGAGTTCATCCGTTGGATCACAGAGAGTAAGCGGCCATTCACGATTGTAAACGATCGCGGATTCCGTGCCCTCATGAAGACAGGGAGACCGGAATACTATATTCCCTCAGATAGGACCCTGTCGCGCGATGTAAAAAATGCCTTCATGCATGTTCATGGGCAGATCACTAACATGTTACAAGTAAGCAGAACTTACCGAGCGCAGATTGTGTACTCACCTAAGACACCAGGAATACAACGGCAAACTCAGCTTTGCCACTGATGCATGGACCTCGCCAAATCATATGGCATTCGTCGCCATTACCGTCCACTTCAAGCGTGATGGGAAGCCAGTGGCAATGCTCCTGGACATTGTCAATGTGCCGAAATCGCATACGGGTGTCAACCTTGCGCACGCATTTGCCAAGGTTCTAAACACTTTCAGGATCAGTGACAAGGTCAGTACTTTTATTTAGGACAGTAAAATGTTATACTCATCTTATCGGGCAGATACTGAGCATTACTGCAGACAACGCATCCAACAATGACACTATGATTGATCATCTTGGAGTGCTCCTTGACGGCTTCCCTGGCTCTGCAAATCAAACAAGATGCTTCCTACATATACTCAACATCACAGCAAAGTCTATCATCAAGCAATTTGACTTACCGAAAGCCACAAACGGCGAGGTGATGGACGAGGCAGCACAAGCACTTGCTGACCTAGCAGACGGGCTTGAGGAGGAGGACCAAGAGGAATACAATGCCCAAGAAGAGGGAGAAGATGACGATCCATCACTAGACAGGTGGACCAATATTCACGACGGTTTGTCAGAGGAGCGAAGGAATGAGATTGACTTGGGCGTCCAGCTAGTGCGGTCGATGTTGACTAAGGTAGTCACATGACCTTTTCTCGTTATTGTTTACTTTACTAACTCAGAACGCAGCTTCGCAGGTTTGCATATGCAGTGAAGAATTCGACAACCAAACTCCTACCGCAGTGGTACACGACCCTGGCCTCTTGTCGTCTCCCTCGTCGTATGATGCCTCGAGATGTCTCGACTCGGTGGAACTCGACATTTGATATGCTCAAGTTTGCACTTGATTTTCGCCCTGCAATTGATGCAATGACTGCAGTGCGCGACCTCTGGAAATATGAGTTATCCCCTGTGGAGTGGGGTATTGCAGAAGAACTCAAGGTCATTTTGAAGGTATATCCTCGCATTTTTATTCCTTTTCATTGCTGAATCACTTTCTCGAAGATATTTAAGGACGCGACACTTTTCTTCTCTCGGGGAACCCCAAATCTTGCCACAGTCATTCCTGCAATGGACCACATCAACAAAGTCCTCTCCACTGCATCTGATTCCCAACAGTATTCTCTTCCTATCCGTGCTTCTCTGGTTGTTGGGAAGAACGCGATCAACCGGTATTACAACAAGACGGACCAGTCTGAAGTTTACCGCATTGCCATGAGTAAGTCTTCTTTGTATATTTCGTTTCAATCGTTCCTAATGTATGTTACTGGACAGTCCTTCACCCGTGACACAAGCTCACTTACTTCAAGGCGCAAGACTGGGAAGAGCCTTGGATCGAGACAGCCTACACCCTCGTTCGTGAGGAGTATGACCGTTCATATGATGCTCCTGCAGGTGTAGATGGGACGACACTGAAACCGACAACGTCAATTCGTGTTCTGTTGATTCGGTATGTGTCTCTCAATACTTCTTCCTTTCGTTCTGACTTAGCCTTCTCTACAGCCATTTTCTTCGTCAAACAACATATTCAACCACTTACCGGACCTAGCCCCAACTTCATCAGACCTCCATGATGAGCTTGATCGCTACCTCGCCACCGACACAGAGGATGTCAAGGATGGCCTTGAATGGTGGTACAAGAGACGCTCCACCTTCCCATGTTTATCCCGCATGGCTCGGGTTTATCTTTCAATTCCGGGTACATCGTCCTCTCATCATTTGTGAGCTTTGCTTACACTTGTTCTCATTTTAGCGACTTCAGTCGATGTCGAACGCGTCTTCAGTCAAGGACGACTTCTTCTCTCTCACGTGCGCAGCCGCCTTTCCACTCAATCAACACGTGCTCTCTTGTGCCTCGGCGAATGGAGCGTCCTTGACCTTATCAAGGACAGTGACATCAAGGCATCCATTGGTCCAGACTGTGTTCATGACAAGGAGGAGGAGGAAGAGCTTGCCGAGGACTGGGATGCCATTCCAACCTTTAACTAACTAACTAGACTCAGAGCTGTCCACCACGTTACCATTGCCACTGCACCTTGTGCAGGTTGAATCGCAAATCGTTGTCTGTGCTTTAGCCTGTGTGAACCCCCTCTCTGTGAGCCAACACACGAAGCCATCAAACCCGCGTGAACCTGTCAAACCCACGTGAACCCGTCAAACCCACGTGAACCCACCAAACCCGCGACCCGCAACTGTACCTGTACCTGTATGCACGGGTTACCCGTATGCATGGGTTACCCGTATGCACGGGTTACCCGTATGCACGGGTTACCCGTATGCACGGGTTACCCGTATGCACGGGTTACCCGTATGCACGGGTTACCCGTATGCACGGGTTACCCGTATGCACGGGTTACCCGTATGCACGGGTTACCCGTATGCACGGGTTACCCGTATGCACGGGTTACCCGTATGCACGGGTTACCCGTATGCACGGGTTACCCGTATGCACGGGTTACCCGTATGCACGGGTTACCCGTATGCACGGGTTACCCGTATGCACGGGTTACCCGTATGCACGGGTTACCCGTATGCACGGGTTACCCGTATGCACGGGTTACCCGTATGCACGGGTTACCCGTATGCACGGGTTACCCGTATGCACGGGTTACCCGTATGCACGGGTTACCCGTATGCACGGGTTACCCGTATGCACGGGTTACCCGTATGCACGGGTTACCCGTATGCACGGGTTACCCGTATGCATGGGTTACCCGTATGCACGGGTTACCCGTATGCACGGGTTACCCGTATGCACGGGTTACCCGTATGCACGGGTTACCCGTATGCACGGGTTACCCGTATGCACGGGTTACCCGTATGCACGGGTTACCCGTATGCACGGGTTACCCGTACCCGCAACCACGGGTACGGGTTGAGTCAGATCGACACGCGGGTGACCCGTGTCAATCCCTACTGGTTAGGCAGCCCGTCTTGGAAGATGTCGAGGGTGGTGGCTTCGTCGGGGTTATACCCGGCCTTGATAACAAGGTTCTCGAAGGTGGCTATGTACGTGTCAATATCCTCACCCTTCATGGTGAGGGTCTGGAGTGATTTGTGGGCATTGGTGCGTTCAGCCGAGTCAAAGTAGGCAGCTACAAATCTGTCTCGGACTGTTTGCCATAGGACCATGTTTCCACGATCCACTCCGTTGGCTACTTGTTTGTTAAGCCACCATGCTTGTTCCACCACCCAGTTGTCGACAAGGGGTCCCCTGATGTAGGAGAGGAAAGTCATGGCGCGTGAAGAGGGAATCCTAAGCTGGTCGACGTCTGGGTTCATCCCTTCATAGAGATCGAACGTGAGCAAGAAGGCCTTGCTCTTGTCCCTTGCTCCCGTGAATTCTGGGGGGGTGTTTCCCCCTAGTCTCCCGTGGCCTCTGGGCGCAATTATCGGAGCGGCTCCTCCTGGCGCAGCGCCACCTGCGCTGCCGCCACCGCTGTCACGAACCTAGAAACTTGGGTCGTGACTCAGGCGTCTAAGACCGGTCCGCGCCGGCCCGGTCTTATGTAATCTCCTTCCTAAAGGGGAAATCCGAAATCGGAGTTTGAATTCTGTACTCCGACGATCACGTGATCGGTCACGTGATCTCCCATGGTTTATCAAGTCACCTGCCGACTCCAAGTCGTACCACTCTTTGGATTATTCTGATTGGACTGCGGAGCAGTCACATCATTATTGCATCATCGACTGCGGAGCAGTCGTACGATACTTTACCGTTTTCTCATTGGACACTATTCTTAGATGTCTCTGGAATGTTCCATTCCGCAGTATTCCGCAGCACCCATCGGGCGGCCCTAAGCCTGCCCTAAACCTACGCACAGACCATCCCTATAGGTATATAAGCTAGCGCAATAGAACGGACAGTCCCTCAGACTGTCCACTTGTGAACATCTCCCTTTGCCTCTCCCAGCCACCCAAGCCTGTGCCCCTTCAGCTGCAAGTCGAGAAGCTTGCACTTAGCGACACTTCCCTGAGCCGACGCGCCAGTTCTGTCGGTTGAGCCAAAGTGCCTCCATCACAGTAGTCCCTGTGCCCCGCCCCAAGTTCTCCACCACCCCCGGTCTTCTGACCCCGTCGTGCCTCCCTGTCGAGTGACAGTGAGTCATCACACTTGGACAGTCTAACCCAATTAGACCTGACCCCGGGTGTTCCCAGTGTCTGACTACGACTACGACTTCTCGCAGTTTGGTCAGTGGGACGGAGATTCTGCCTCCTATTATCAGGAGGACGACAACTATTACCCCCGCTCCTCTCGTCGCTTCGCCACACGTTCCACCCTCACTCCCCCTCGTGCCCCCGAGCCCGAGCCCCTTCGTCTCCCGTCGCCCCTCACTCCCATTGTCTCCCCTTCCGCCTTCACACAAGAGTTTGTTGAAGGCTCCTCGACCTCAGGTGTACAATACGAGTACACCCTCACCGACATCAACGGTGAACCCTTATCTGGGCTCCCATCGCCCATCACTCGCCCCACTACTCCCGTCGCCCCCGCTACTCCCCGCCCTGCCACTCCTCTAGAGTACGGGGAGGAGTTTTACCCTGAGTTTGATATCCGGACGCAAGTAGCCGTCCATTCCACCCCGCGTTCCCCTACACCAGAGTTGGTGTACCCCGATCCCCCTTCCGAGTCCACCCCCTTCGAGGCTGCCCTTGAGCGCCCTGTCTCCGCCCCCCCTCGCGTCCCATCCCGAGCCTCCCTTCCCCCTCGCGTCCCGACTCCCGACTCGCCCATCGACTACAAGTGTGTAGCCAAGCAGTCCCCTCCTGTCCCCCACATCGACCTCCGCGACGAACAAGAGAACATTCATCCGGCCCTTCCCCTCTACCGCCCCCCTCCGTGTCTGGGTAGTGTAGAGCACCCTCACGTCTACACCGCCGTCTTCACTCCGGAAGGAGAATCTTGTCGGCTCACCTCGGAGAGTATCCGAGAACACTTCAACCGCATCCCCCTCGTGCCTACCCTATTTGGGGCTTTTTACACATTTCCCTCCATCACCCCCTTCCGTATTCCGCCCCCCCACGTCTACTCCATCCTCCCCCGCTCCATCGACCCCGCCGTCCATCCCGACTTCCCCCCGCTTTACATCTGCTCGAAGGCAGTCTTCGACCTCCCCAGTGTTGACCTCCCGCTTGGTAGCGTGAGGTACGACTTCCGTGAAGGGCTGCGCGACGTGTTCGGCCCCCTTCCCAATATTATCAAAGCAGGGTATTTGGATTCTCTGGTAATGTTGGAGATCCAGGACTTTTTGGACGGACGAATCATTACTACTTACGGACATTTGCGTTTCTCTTTGAACGGACAGGTTTTCGCTTTCCACCAGGGTTATTTCTTTGAGGACATTATTCGATCTAACCCTTCTCTCTTATCTCATTGTCTTTCCCCTCGCGTCCCCGCTGACCCGTTCTCATTTGTCCTGGCCATTCCCGACTCCACACCACTATAGAGTAATAGTGGTATAAAACTTTTGTTGCCTTGAACCCTGAATCGAGTGATTCAACTCAACGCAACTAGTAAGTTTATTCCTGTTCTTTGGTTGTTTGGACTGTAAACCGAGCGGTTTAAGTGCCTCCACCATCCCAAGTGGGTTTCACGCTAACCGAAGAGCAACATCACGCGAGAGCTTGCACCTTCTTCGACACCCACAGAGACTGACAAGTCTGTCGGTATTACCCCTCCTCGTCTTACTACGACCTCTCCGAGTCGTCCCGCATTGACTGCTGGACGGACCCTCCCTTGGTGCTAAAGAACTTGGTCAACCTCTTCGAGTTTGGAGAGACCTTTGATCACGATTCCTACAATGATCTTGTAGACGACCTCTCGACCGTTGTCGACGCCTGCAACGACCAACTCCTCTTCTGGCACCTCTCTGACATCACCACCGACCAACTCCTCCTTTGGACAAAGAGCGACTATCTTTGGTTCAATTACATTCCCCCTCGTCGCGACTACCTCATCCGGCAACTCCAGTCCGGGAATTCGATCTGGTACCTCGATCGATTCCGCCTCTCTTACGAAGAGATCCAGTTATCCTTCTGCGAAGTCCGTATAGTGGACAGAGAAGGACCTCCGCGCTTGGTTATTACCGAAGGCACCGAGTTAACGTACCTCTGGAGCAGAGCTACGTGGGAAACAACTCTGACAAATCCGGACCACAGTTTGGTCAACCCCCGCGTCTTCCACGACCCTCCCACGGACCCCAATGACCCCAAGCTTGTAGAGCTCCTAGTAGGACGATTTCCAAATCCCGTCAGTCTACTAGCCCGTCTTTCCCTCCCCCCGAGTAGCCCGGAAACAGAAGAGGCAAACGACACTTCAAACAGCGTTGGCTGGGGAGAAGACTCAGCCATTCCTGGAACCTGCTGGTGCAATCAAGAAGTGTGCATCTGTGGCTATAGACCAGAGACCCCCCCTACCCCTGAAGGAGTAGTACTTTGGTCCCCTGGCATTAATTACCTACCCTTTAGTGAAGCGTAGGAAATTACTTCAATTAATTTTGTCGCAGTGTACTTTTGAGCAAAAGTACTAAGTCGCAAAGTTAAGGAATTCCCGAGCATTTTACGAGTGTAAAATCGGCACCCTGGAACCCATTACAAATTGGGCTATCACCCTGGCTTCATCCCACACGGTACAAAGACCACCCCACCGTCCTTTCTGAGCAAGAAATTCCCAAATTTCTTCCCCCCTCGAGGAATCCCCTGCAATCCCTAGAGTCCCAAGAAGACCTATGGGACCCCGACACCCCCCGCACGAAACTATTCCAATAGTTCCTGATCCGGTCATTCCCAGGACCAATCAAGCTAGACCTAACGAACCGGTCTACCCGAGCATCTACCCAGCCGGACCAAGCAATCCGACTCTCCCGAGTAACCCAGTTGCCAGGCAACATTTGACAAGCAGCGACGAGGCTCATTTCCTAGAAACCCAACCCAGAGACCTTCATTGTCACCTTCCCGAAGCCATCTTCGTTTCCGAGCAACTGCCCACCCAGACCCCCCGAGAGCTTGACGTTTTCAAGCATCACTGTTGTCTCCAGTACGATCAGTTTCCGCAAGAGACTCTCCTCCTTGCATCGCCCCTGACCCGAGCACGGGATATTACGACAAGCCCGTTGAACTTCCAGAACTTCTTGTGGACAAGTAAAACGACCCTGACCTATTTCGGTATTTTGGAAGAATACCATTGGATTCGTTGACAACAAAGGACAAACCAACCCGATCGAGCAATCCTCCACCCCGCGTACCAGATCTCCTACCCGTGGAACGAAACCGGGTGGCACATCTCCCTGTTACATCGACACCCCCAGTGAATGAGCAATCATAGACAGCTCACTGAAGACGAACAGCTTCAGCTCCCAGTGTACCTCACAGAGCCCTTTGTCTCTCTCGTCGACGAATCTTTCTACGCCCAGTTCGGTCCCCACAGAGTCACCAGTGCAGACGGACGATTTCCGTGGGTAAACGTAACTACCCAGAAGCGCCTCAGTGTCAAAGACTTCGAGGAAGCCTTCCCCAACATCCGGAAAGTTAGGAAACTTAACTGGATTACCCTCACCGGTTCTTTCAAGAAAAAGAACGTCTCCTGGTCCTTTACCCAACTGAGATTGGGTTTACGGCAACAACCAAGCGGTTCGGTTCTCCGATTCTGAAGAGCAATCAGAAAGCGAACAATCCGTTGATCCCTACAGTCCCTGACAACGCCCTGGATTCCGACAGTGAACAAGAAGAAGTTTCACGAATCCTAGACGACACCACTAAACGACTTACTGGTCTCGTATCCCGAGTGACGTCCCAACCGTCTTCCCCGCGCGTATCCCCCAGGTCCACTCCCTAGTGCACCTGGTCCCAGTCGACTTTATCGAATAGCGACTACTTCGATCCTCTCCTCCCTGAGTCCTTCCCCTCCGAGATTACCGTCCCCGGCTCTAACGACAAGAGCAACGGTACCCCCGCGATCCCAATCGCCTTCGACCCGAGTTTTACCCCCTACGATCCCAATCGTACCGCTAGGCATGGCGGCGAATCCACCAGCAAAGATACTTGGTGCAGCACCTGAACCCTTTGATGGAAAGCCCAACAAAGCGGATGCGTTCTGGAATAATTTAGAGAATTATTTCCACCTCAACTCCTCGATCTTCGACACCGACAACAAGAAGATCTCTGCAGCCCTGACTTATTTCAAAGCAGGCACTTCTGCGGGCGAGTGGGCCCAGGATAGGCAAGAGAAAGCCTTAAACCCAACAGCTGCGGGTGCAGCTGTCTCCTTCGGAACGTGGGCTACGTTCAAATCTGATTTCAAGAAACATTTTACCCCGGCGCATACGGCTTTGGAAGCCACCAACCTCATGTATTCCCTAAAGATGGGAACCCGACCTTTCAACGAATGGTACCAAGAGTGGTCCACCCACGCCAAGAGAAGCGGTGCAAACGAACAAACCCAAATGCACGCCTTTCAAAAGGCTATTCCGACGGCCCTACACATGAAACTCATGGGCATTTCCCCACTTCCGACGACACTGGAAGACCTGGTCGACAAGGCAAGAGAGTTCAACCGTGTATATAAGTTATACGCCGATTCCATCCCGAGAAATTCCCCTTCGCGCAACCAAGCAGGAAGATCTGCTTTCGGACGAGCTGTCCTGACCGAAGACGATAGTGTTAACGTCAACGCTTCTTCATCCCGACCCGAGACCTCCAAAGGAAAGCTTACCAAGGCGGAACGAGACCGCCGGTTCCAGAACAAGCTTTGCCTTTACTGTGGTAGCCCAGGCCACGTCCTCCGAGAATGCAAGCTAAAGACGCAAAGCATGAGGGCCAGAGGTGGCCGACCTTCAGGCAATAACGCTAGAGCATGAGGTGCTTTTATTGATGAAGGAGATGATTCCCAGGAAGCACCTGATGATCATCCGGCTCTAGTTGGAGCCATGTATCGAGAGATACTTCCCTATTCCCCGGATGCACATCCGAGTTCCGCACCTATTACGCAGGATTTTTAGGTCCTTCCATCACAGCACTGTCGAATGGAAGATTGCTAGCCAGTTGCGCTGTTAGAGGCAGTTTCCTACTAGAGACGCTCGGAGCCGAGCCTGTACCACGTGAGACGATACGAAACAAGAGAGCACCTTCTTTCATTCTCAGGGTGACACTAGTAGGGAAGAGATCTGGCAGAGAAATCAGTGCCCGCGCCCTGTTGGACAGTGGCACGGAGGGCATCATCGTGGATGATGGGTTCGCGCATGCGAACGGCTTGACTCTCAGGACGCTAATCAAACCCTTACCAGTTAGAAACGTGGATGGGTCACCCAACAAGACGGGTGTTGTCAAGTTTACCATGATCCAGAAGTTAAGGATCAGTACGGCAGAGAATGCCTATCACGAGGAGGTGGTCAAAATGTACATCACCACCTTGGGGGAGCACGACATAATCCTAGGAACGGATTGGCTCCAGGCCCACAATCCCGAGATCGACTGGGTGAGGCCCTGAGTCGCCTTTACGTGGTGCCCAAGCAGTTGCACCTTGTCTACGAAGAACGTAGTCCTTTCCTCCCGAGTACCCCAAACCCGAGATACAACGATCAACATTCTAGAGTTAGAACCTGGAAAAGCTAAAGACGCTTCAAATCCAACTGCAGAGAGCGCAGATCCTTCCCGAGTCCCTGCTATGATAGCACCTCCATCCCGAGTCCCTGCAAATAATGCAGTTCCATCCCGAGTTCCTCCCCAAGACACCAACCTAGAGTTAGGCCCTGAACCTGGACAAGCAGAAGATGCTTTACACCCGACTACTGAAGCAGTAGAACCTGTTGAACGAGCGTTCATTCAAGAGGCTATTGAGCCTTTCCTGTGGAGCCACAGTTTCCCCAAGTACGACCACTTGGCCATCCGAGCAAAGTTCACCACGAGTACCAAGATAGCGGCGAAGAACGCCCCTATTCCTGTTGATAAGTGACCCGCGCGCACTTAGCGGCTCGCATGAACACGCAGATAACGGACTACTTTAGATTAGATATACAGGACATGTAGATTAGATCATTATGATCATTACAATCTCGGACTTATTGTATTCTCTTATCTATAACATCACTGTACAATGACATCATGGACTCCTCTGGACTCCTATTGTATTTTGTCCTTGTACTCATTCCTTTTTGTTCTATCTTTATTGTGATGTCACTATGATATCATAGTCTAGGCTTTCTATTGTTCTTTACGCCTTTGTTCTCCTTCTGCACACTCCTTTGTGTCCCTCTGTAGAACAACGCCCCTTGTATTGTGTGACTCTGCGTTACTTCTGCTGTACTAGTGTCACTCTCTGTAGCAGTATAAGTAGAGTACTTTGTACGCTCTGGCACCACACCAGTTCTCATCTGTTGTGTGCCAGGTATGTCTCCCACTCTGTAATAACACCAGTTCTCATCTGTTGTGTGCCAGACTACCATCTGCTTCACTTGCTAGATCTTACTCTGTTGCTGCTTCCAGCCACCCTTGATATCTCACCACAGTCCTCTTGTCACTGTGAGTATCATCCCTTCATGTGTGCTGTTCATCAATTCCTTCCAAGGATCACATCCTGAGTCATTTCCAACGTTACCTCCGAGTCTTCAGCGAGGAAGCGTCCCACCGCTTGCCTGCGCACAAACCCTGGGATCATGTGATTGATCTAAAACCTGGCATGAGCATGAAGAATTGCTCTATCTACCGTCTGACGCCTAAAGAGGCAGATGCACTCAAGGAGTACATCTCTGAACATCTGCGGAAAGGTTACATCTGCCCTTCCAAGTCCCCCATGGCCAGCCCCTTCTTTTTCGTCGACAAGAAGGATGGAAAGCTGCACCCGGTTCAAGATTACCGGGCTCTGAATGAAATTACTGTCAAGAACGCGGCGCCTCTACCCCTCATTCCCGAGTTGATCGACAAGCTTCATGGCGCGCGTTATTTCACCAAGTTGGATATTCGTTGGGGGTACAACAATATTCGGATTCGTCCGGGTGACGAATACAAGGCAGCTTTCAAGACCTCCCTAGGCCTTTTCGAGCCGACCGTAATGACATTCGGCCTCTGCAACGCACCAGCAACGTTCCAATCGTTCATGAATCAAGTTTTCGAGTCCCAAATCGATGGTGGACATGTTGTGGTCTACCTCGACGACATCCTCATCTTCACGGAAGATATCGACTCCCTGACTGCGTTGACCCATGAGGTGCTCCAGCGTTTGGAGCTGCACGACCTCTACCTGAAACCTGAAAAGTGCACGTTTGCACAAACCTCCGTCGAATACCTTGGAATCGTGATTTCCAACGGCCAAGTTTCCATGGACCCAGCCAAGGTGGCTGGTATTACCAAGTGGCCTGTCCCGCGTACAGTCAAGCACGTCCAAGCATTTTTGGGCTTCTGCAATTTCTATCGACGGTTCATCAAAGACTATTCCACCGTCGCCCGGCCACTCTTCGACCTCACCAAGAAAGATGTGCTCTTTTCTTGGGATACCGCGGCGGAAAGCACTTTCCGCACCCTGATCAAAGCCTTTACACAGGCCCCTGTCTTAGCCCTTCCCGACCATTCCAAGCCATTTCGACTCATCACTGACGCCAGTGATTTTGCAACTGGGGCTATTCTGGAACAACCCAATGCCTTAGACCGTTGGCATCCGGTTGCCTTTCTGTCAAAATCTCTTCTCCCGGCAGAGCGCAATTACGAGATTTGTGACAAGGAACTCCTTGCGATCATCCATGCTTTCCATGCATTCCGACACTACCTCGAGGGACGTAGTGATACCACAGAGGTGTGGTCCGACCACGGCAACCTGGCTTACTTTATGAAGAAGCAAAAACTTTCCCGTCGACAGGCCCGATGGGCGCTGTTTCTGTCCCAGTTCCAGTTCATCATCATCCACAAACCAGGCAGTCAGAACAAGTCTGATGCACTGTCCAGGCGTCCAGATCATAAAAAGGGGATAGCGGATGAAGATGAAAAGCGAGTGCTCCTGGATACAAGATATTTTCAAGTTAATGCGGTGCAGAGAGCAGCCGTAACGGTGTTAGGAGACACCACCCTGCGACAACGAATCCGAGACACGCAGACATACGACAGAGAAGTCAGTATGGCATTGGAAACCCTCTTGAAGAGCGGCCCCCGTTCACTCACCAAAGGATTGGAAGAGTGGAATCTGGAAGATGGAGTCATCTTATTCCGAGGACAAGTCTACGTTCCCAAGAACGATGATCTTCGAAGAGATATCGTTAAGCAATACCACGATCACATCGCTATAGGACATCCAGGAAGATGGAAAACCTATGAGCTGGTATCCCGAGACTTCTGGTGGCCAGGGATGTCCACCTTCGTCAAGAGTTACGTTGACGGATGCGCTATCTGTCAATCGACAAAGATCAAACCCCAAACTCAAGTACCCCTGCAACCCAATCCGGTTCCCACAGAGGTGTGGGGAATCATCACCATGGATTTCATCACCGACCTCCCCGTGTCCCTCGGTTACGACACATTGTTTGTGGTTGTAGATCGCCTCAGCAAAGCGACGGTCATCGCTCCCTGTAACAAGACTATCACAGGCTGATGAAACTGCCAAGTTGTATCTGGAACAAGTCTGGAGACGTACCAGACTTCCCCGACAAGTCATTTCGGACAGAGGACCCCAATTCACATCTAAAGTGATGCAGGAAGTTTGGAGCAAACTAGGAGTCAAGTCCACCATGTCAACTGCATTCCATCCACAGACGGATGGAGAGACCGAGCGAGTCAATCAAGAGCTCGAGCAGTACCTTCGCGTTTTCTGCAATTTCCAAGCAGATAATTGGGCAGAGTTGATCCCATTCATGGAGTTCACGCACAATGTTCGGCAACACAGTGCGACGAAGAAATCACCTTTTGAAGTGTGGTATGGGTTCAAACCCGAGTTCATTCCTCCCATCCACTTCACGACCCGAATCCCTGCAGCCGAAGACCGGCTGAACACCCTGAATCAAATCCGTTCCGAGGTTACCGCAGCGCTAAAAGTAGCGGCGGAAATTATGCGAAATTCCAAGTCACAAGTCCCATCCCGAGAATTCAAGCCTGGTGATCTAGTCTGGTTGGAAGGAACCAACATCCACACCACGCACCCCAAGCCCAAGCTTGCCCCACGACGCCATGGTCCATTCAAAGTCTTAACCACCTGGGGAGTTAATTGTAAACTCCAACTCCCAAAGACATGGCGTATCCATCCAGTCTTCCACAACTCCCTGATCTCTCCGTATGTCGAGAACGACACCCATGGACCGAACTTCACCCGACCCCCTCCCGAGATTGTTCATGGAGAAGATGAACACTACGAAGTTGAAGCGGTCCTGCATTCCAAAGTATCACCCAACAAGAAGGGAATACTTTACCTGATCAAGTGGAAGGGATATCCTGATTCCGAGAATTCCTGGCTCCCCGCGTCCCAGATGAGCCACTCCCGAAACCTGGTCCTAAAGTTCCACAAGGACCATCCCCGCACCCCTAAATCAAAGACACCCAGTGCTGTCGGTGCAGCACGGCGTTAAAAAGGGGATACTGTCACGAACCTAGAAACTTGGGTCGTGACTCAGGCGTCTAAGACCGGTCCACGCCGGCCCGGTCTTATGTAATCTCCTTCCTAAAGGGGAAATCCGAAATCGGAGTTTGAATTCTGTACTCCGACGATCACGTGATCGGTCACGTGATCTCCCATGGTTTATCAAGTCACCTGCTGACTCCAAGTCGTACCACTCTTTGGATTATTCTGATTGGACTGCGGAGCAGTCACATCATTATTGCATCATCGACTGCGGAGCAGTCGTACGATACTTTACCGTTTTCTCATTGGACACTATTCTTAGATGTCTCTGGAATGTTCCATTCCGCAGTATTCCGCAGCACCCGTCGGGCGGCCCTAAGCCTGCCCTAAACCTACGCACAGACCATCCCTATAGGTATATAAGCTAGCGCAATAGAACGGACAGTCCCTCAGACTGTCCACTTGTGAACATCTCCCTTTGCCTCTCCCAGCCACCTGAGCCTGTGCCCCTTCAGCTGCAAGTCGAGAAGCTTGCACTTAGCGACACTTCCCTGAGCCGACGCGCCAGTTCTGTCGGTTGAGCCAAAGTGCCTCCATCACAGTAGTCCCTGTGCCCCGCCCCGAGTTCTCCACCACCCCCGGTCTTCTGACCCCGTCGTGCCTCCCTGTCGAGTGACAGTGAGTCATCACAACCGCCACCAGCGCCAGCGCCAGCGCCGCCACCGCCACTGCCACCAGCGCCACCGCCACCGCCTGCACCACCTGCTGGGGTGCCACTGGGCGGTACTAGGGCTCCTCCTCCTCCTGAGCCAGAGGCTCCCGAGGGTCCTCCTCCTCCTCCTTCAGCTCCACTGCTGGTGAGTGTCGTACTGGCTGAAGCCTGCTGTTGGGTCTGTGACATTGTGTAGGATGGAAAAGCAGTGATGGGTAAGTTCGTTGTAGGGACGGGTACGCTCGGGGAGTCAGGGTCTGGCTGTCGACGTTGATGCCACTGGTAGTGTGGGTTTTAAAGGGGCCTACTCCGAGTGTAGGGGGTATGATGCTAATAGTGTACCACTGCCCGTTTTTTGGCGAGTAGTCGATATACGCCCACTGACAGATGTCGTCAAGATAGTGGATTTGCCGATATTTCTGTGTGCTGGGGTGGAAAAGAAAGTATCCCTCGGTTCCATCGTGTTCTGCCCAGACTGCAGCTCCTTTGATTTTGTCAGAGAGTTCGTCAGTACTGTAACGTTCAATGTACTCAGCCTGAAACCGAGACTGGCTGCAACTAGATGTTGCCACTGTGAGAGACTTGACTTAATGTAACGCCACCACAGGGGCGTTAGGTATGATGTGTACCTGCGTAAGTCAACGGGATCGGAAGTGCGCGAGTCTGTTAAGACTCAGTCAGGTGGTTGTTGATAAGTGACCTGCGCACACTTAGCGGCTCGTATGGACACGCAGATAACGGACTGCTCTAGATAAGATATATTGGACTTCTGTAGATTAGATTATGATCTATACAATCTCGGACTTTCTTATCTATGACATCACTGTACAATGACATCATGGACTCCTCTGGACTCCTATTGTATTTCGTCCTTGTACTCATACCTTTTGTTCTATCCTTATTGTGATGTCACTATGATATCATAGTCTAGCCTTTCTATTGTTCTTTGCGCTTTTGTTCTCCTTCTGCACACTCCTTTGTGTCCCTCTGTAGAACAATGCTCCTTGTATTTTGTGACTCTGTGTTACTTCTGTTGTACTAGTGTCACTCCTCTGTATAGTATAAGTAGAGTACCCTGTACACTCTGGCACCACACCAGTTCCTCATCTGTTGTGTGCCAGACCCCATATCTGCTTCACTTGCTAGATCCTCTGTTGCTGCTTCAAGTACCACCCACATATCTCACCACAGTCTCCCTTGTCACTGTGAGTATGTCCTACATGTGTACTGTTCATCAATCCCTTGGTCTAGAGGGATATGTCGGACGACTCACTTCAAGGGGGAGGACCCTATAGAGCAAAGAACAGGTAGTGGTATTGGAAGAAGACCAAGATGCCATTCTTGGTCTTTGCAACGTACTACTTATACAGATACTCGCGGGCTTTCAAGCGCCGCTTCAAGAAACACTAGCCAATAGCATAAGTAGAGCAAACCCTAGTACAACTATCCTAGTATGAGTCACATCGAGTCATGATCCGATCCGTTATCGTACACAATCACATGCGCCGGAGCTTACCCAGCTGACTGATCCAACAAGTCCATGACAATATACTGCTGACACGGTGTCATACCCATGACGTCAGTGTCCACTTCCGGGCCGAACGTAACACGGTTGCCTGGATTCTCAAAAGACCGGTCCTCACGGTCTAAACCGGCTCATCCTGGGTCGGTTGCAACCGGCCAAAGACCGACTGCAACCGTTATAAAAATTTATTGAACTATACTACTGGTAGTTACAATGAGCCTGGTAGCTAGTCTACTATATACTATAGTCAACGTCCTCTTCGCAACGAAGAGGACAATGTGAACATGTCGCAATAATCATCAGATCCGAGTCGGATCGTCGGGTCAAGTCGGCGTTGTGATTGTCGTCGACGTTGCGGCTGTTGATGCGTCGTCGTCGTGGATGTTCTTGAGGTCGATGTGTTGATATTGCTGTTGATGTGTCGTTGTCTTGGTCGTCGTTGCAGTTGTTGATGCACTCTTGTTGCAGCCATCGTCGCGGTAGTCGGTGTGCTGATGGCTATCGATGCGCCGCCGTTGTCGATGCGTTGTCGTTGCAGCTGTCGAGTGTTGCGGTTGCGGTTGTCGAGCCTGAGTGTCGTTGTTGCGGTTGCGGTTGCGGTTGCTGAGTGTCGTCGTTGCGGCTATTGAGCGTCATTGTCTTGGTTGTGGTTGTGGTTGTTGACCTGTTGCTGTTGCGGGTTGTCGTGGTTGTCGATGTGTCGTTGTCGATGTCGGGCCGTGATCGTGGTCGTCCAAGTCGGTGTTGGCGCGGTTGTTGGTGTCCAGGCTGCAAGTTGTTGGTGTCGGAATCGGCGCTGCAGTCGGCCCGGGTGTTGAACATGTGGTTGTAGACCCGTAGGCGTCATTGTCGATGGTTGGCATGGTCGTGGTTGTAAAGACCGGTTAGGACCGGTCCCAACCAGCCCTGTGGCGGTTCACCCATTTGCCAGATTTGGGTGAACCGCAACTGGTAAAATTCCCAGGCTAGATGAACCGCAACCGAAGGTCCGGTTGCCATTGGTTGCGGTCCGGTCCGGTCCCGGTTTTTTTCCGGTTCATGGGACTGGACTTTTGAACACTAGTTGTTGTCACCATTGTTGTTGCCATTGTTGTTGCCATTGTTGTCACCACCGTCATTGTTGCTGCTGTCATTGCTGTTGTTGATGTGATGACTCACTGTCACTTGATAGGGAATCATGACAGGAGCGGAAGACTGGCATCAGGAAAACCTCAAAGTGCTTAGCTGCCTTAATTGGCCTATCAAGGCACCTCAGACTGTCAAGGTGAAACCATGACTTAATTTGTACTTAGAAATATTGTCTTAAGGCAAGATTAAGGACACATATGTGACAAATAAAAAACTTCAAATTGAGTGTGGTGAGATTGGTGAGGCCTGGTGAGGGTCGAGAAGGGGAAAACAAGGGTAGGTAAGGGAAACATGAGGGAGGGGTAGATAAGGCTGGGCATGGATATTGGGAAGGGAAAGAAAGGGATGGGGATGGAGAATATAGGGATGGGGGAGGGGAATATGGGGAAGGGGAATATGGGGATGGGGGGATGGGGGACATGGGGAAGGGGGAGGGGGACATGGGGAAGGGGGAGGGAGACATGGGGAGGGGGATGTGAGGAAGGGGAATATGGGGAGGGGGGGGGAGGGTGAGAGTGATATGGTGATGGTGATGGTGATGGGGGATGGGGATGAACATGGGGATGGGGACCACATTTCTGAATAGTACTAGTAGTTTGGTTTTCTCTAATATAAACCATTCACCTTTGTAGATGACTCTAGTCTACCCGCTAAAAAAATGAAAATATTTGGGAGGTAGCTACCCTTAGAGCCACAAGAATGAAGTATTATTTCTTGAGATCCTGACTAGTGTTGGGGAAGTTCGGTCTCAGACCGATCCAAACTCAGTTTGAACCCAAACCCAAACCGTTTAAATGGTTTGGGTTTGAAAATTCTAAAAAAAAACCAAACCGCTCAGTTTGCAGTTTGGGACCCCCAAACTGATACCAAACCATTCCAAACCGATTAGGAAAAATTATTAAAAATTATTTAAATTTGTTAAATAATCACTCAATAAATGGTTTCAAACTTGGTTTGAACTGAGTTTGAACTGAGTTTGAACCAAAACAGACAGTTAAATTTATTATTATAAGAAAATATTCATGTTTTTGGTCTATTAACTGGTTTGAACTCGGTTTGAACTTGGTTTGAACCAAACCAAACTGATTAAGAAGCAATTTAAAATGTCCTTTTTTAATCAGGTTTGAAACAGTTTGGAACGGTTTGAAGCGGTTTAAAGTGGTTTGGTCCGGTTTGGTTTCGGTTTGGCAAAAATTAAATGGTTCGGTTTCCGGTTTGGCCCAAACTGGCCCAAACCAAACCAAACCAAACTTTCCCAACACTAATCCTGACAATATCAGCTGCAGCACTTGTTGCAAAATTTCAGAAGAGGTTTATAATGACCTAATGTAAATAATATTTTGAGATCTTATAACAGGTTGAAATGATTATAAGACATCCTGTAATCCAATTATTGTCTTATAATAATTATAATTTGTATAGCTCATTTTGAGGCTGTTGTTTTCTATATTGCCATGCCATCATCCACTATATCTATTTCCAGTCAGACTCTCCAGCAGGTGTTCTCTGCTGATTATACATTAGTAAGCTATGGATGTGCATGTAAGGATATGGATCAGGCAACCCGAGCAGAATCATAGGAGTGTCCACTCTCTCACATCTAGGCAATAGCACGGGTTCGGGTAACCTGCATGGGTCGTGGCTACGGGTTTGGAAGGGTACGGGTATGGGTGACAGTTCAGTCATCCGCCACCCGTATCAGTACCCAGCATGGGTCAGTGTACAACTCAACACCAGTGGTTTATTGCACTAGCATACTAAACAAGTACTGTATTACTGTAATACTGTAATACTACTAAGCCCACTGCGGCATCGCTGTGTGACTGCCCACTGCTGCCATCGCATCCCCAACTGTCGTCTGCCATGTCGTCCGTTGTGTTGCTGTCGACGTCTGTTATGTCGTTGTTGTTGTCGTCCATCGTGTTGTTGTCATGTTATCATTGAAGTCCATTGTGTTGTCACCACTGTTGTCCGATGCTGCAATGTTGTCGCTTCACTGCTGTCGTGGTTGCAGTCTTTGTCAAGTTGGACACCACCCCATTGGTGTGGTTGAATCGCCATCGGTGTCACCTTGCCATTCTTGCTGGTTCTGGTGTTGTTGGCACGCCGTCACGGTGGTTGCTCAACTTGGGATCGGGGGCTGCGTCGGGTGCTTCATCGTCGCGGGTGCCAGTAGCTACCAGTGCATTGCCAGGGATTTGCAGTGGATGCCGTCCGAGTCGTCATTGTCGTCTGGGTCAATGCTAAGTCATGCATCACAGTTCTCTAAAGCAGAAGTAACCTTTCCCTGACCTGCCTGGCCTGCCAGTTTTATTTGCTCCCTAACCACATGGTGGCACAACTACAGTGACGATGGCAAGGCAGCAGCAATGGGGCGACTACGACAACGTGACAACAACAACAATGACAAGGACAGTAAGATGACAACAACACACGACAGAAGGACAGCAACAATATATGACAATGACAATACACAACAACAACACACAACAACAATGCAATGACGACGCAATGATGAGTTGACGACATGACGATGATGTGAAGATGCAACGACAATGCAACGACAACACCACATGACGGTGACGTGACTTGACAACTCAGATGGCAAGGGTGTGGCATCAAGGTGGACATTCCTATGAGTTGGAGCTAGATAGTGTACATATTGGTAGTCTTGTTTGTGTAAAGTAGATAAATTTATGTGTGAACATTGAACTTGTAACATTGCACCCACACCTGCACCCGCACCTGCGGCGTACCCGCAGGGTACACCTTATAGCAACCCACAGGATTGTGGGTATGTATCCCGTGCAGGGATGGGTACGGGTTGAGTTTTCGACACCCGCAGGAATACCTGTGCCGTTGCCTACTCACATCCCACCATGTGCTTGTCCCTTGTGGGATATTTCATTACACTTCCATTACTGTTACGCTCCAGTGGGTGGTTGAGCTTGAGAGCCTAACAGGAACCAGTCCAGGTTGCTGACTAAGTGAAAAAGTGTCAAACTTGAAGAGCAAAAGACAGGGAAAACAGTGCTGGGATTTAGGAAAACTGAGATAAGGAAATACAGAGTAAACTACAGGTCTTTATATCCTACAAACTGGTATTTTCTAAACTATTTTCATGAGGATGCACAAGTGCCAGCAACATAAGGTCCTGGCACTGCTGAGCTGGCAGACCCTATCACATCATGAGTCAAAGTCTAAAAACAGAAATTGAGTCATTAGTCCCAGAATGGAAACACTTATGCAGTGTCATGTCATGTGACCGTGACAATTACTTGTCCAGTGCTGGGCTCAGCTAGTCCCAGTATGTGTCACAATCACGTGACACGTGACATGGCCGGAGGAACTTCGGACTCCCAACACTCACATTACAATGACTCACCATTTGCCAGTGAGACACTTGCGTAGGTCTCGAGATCGACTCACTGAAAATAGTTACAAAAAACCACAGTCTGTACAAGTATAAGTACTATCGTTCCCACACCTCTGCAAAAAAACGCCAATCTTTTTTTGTAGCTTCAACAACATATCGTAGCTCCTTCATTTTGTACATAGTAATAGATACATGCATCACCCACCCAAATCATATTTTTATT
Organism: Lactarius deliciosus; assembly: GCA_021525775.1. NCBI lineage: Eukaryota > Fungi > Basidiomycota > Agaricomycetes > Russulales > Russulaceae > Lactarius > Lactarius deliciosus. Next base: position 23,160 of record JAKELK010000056.1, read on the forward strand.
TATTTGTTTCTTAATCCGTTCAGTGTGGAGCGATGGGACCCCACCTCTGCAACCTCTGCATGGTCCTTGGTGAGATTGTCGTCTCCAACACGATCGCCTCCATGTATTGACTCAAAACTTTGCAGAATTACTGTAGTGATAAATGATAACATCACTGTGACACAAAGTACAGTAGGAATGTCGGGATCACTGCGATCTGGGGGTGTGGGCACACATTCTGGACGACCCCATCACCTTTGTCGATTTTTCATAACCACAATTTTGTTCTTATCCTCATTATATTGTGTGATCTCACATCTACATATGCTAGAGAACATAGTGTAATTTTTTTTGGGATGACAGGGTGCCAGGAAAGTACTGATCTACTAAGATCTTTCGGAATTTGCAGTTGCGGGTACGTTTGCAGAGGTGTGGGAACAATAGTACGAGGATGTAACGTCCATAGGTTCTTGTCTAAACTTTGATAAATCCCAGCCAACGTTCTGCTCAACTTGAGTGAAACAGCACATCCCTCTCATCTCGTCCATTCTCCGTAGCAAGCTTGCCTTGCTCGTCGAACCCTTGACCTCATGACCCCCTTTGCCCCACAGCTTGAACGATCTGGCTGGATCGTAAAACAAGTTTAGACCACACACACCGATACTATGCTTGTTGTGTAGCCTAAGACAAATGACATTCTGGCAGAAGACACAATCACATCGTTCACACCAAAACTGACAGCTGACAGAGCTTATATTGAACCGGTGCAAGATCCAGATGACCTCGCCGAATGACACGTTCGTAGTATGCAGGACACATCCGAGCATCAATCAACTTGCTGGGACAGGGACTTTCTGGGAACACGCTCAATGATATTGTGTTATCGCAGCTCAGAACCAGGCCATCAACGTCAAATATTTTGAAGCAGAAGACATGTGGTACAAAGTTGTTACGTTCCTTCCGGACGTCTGCCAGGTCACATGACCTCGTCGCCTGTTCGCTTCGTCCAAGGGAATTCGCCGTCCAAGGACCCAAGTCAATCGTCGATAATGATAGAAGTCGGCGGGGATAAGCACGACTTGTAGCGGAACGCGTAGTGGCGATAACTCCAGCCAACTAGCAAAGATGACAAAGGAAGGGATGAGACAGTGAGGAATCAAGCTGTTATACACTCTGTGCCCTAAGAACCAACTCCGGCGAAGGGGAAGGTATTACACAAGATATCAGATATAAGAGGCGCAGCGGCGAACAGCCAGCAAACGACTAGAGGAAAGCGGGAAAGGAAGGGATGCCAGGGATCACTCCACAAGGCCAGCTAAGGACAAACAGGGATGATATTCCAAGCACGGTACAAACAGCGCACAACTGGCAGACAGCCTAGGAGTGGCAGTACAATGGGTGGTATAGTCCAAGAAGTCAAGCTTAGGTCTTCAGCGACCATAAGCCCTCTACTTATACATGTCTGAGGAGCTTTGAAGCTCAGCTCAAACCCTAATATACGGATCCTAGGAATGAGTCACAACGAGTCAGAGATAACGGTCAGCCAATGGCATAAGGCACTCATGGCATGAGTCAGAGATAAGGAATCACGAGTCGTACAATCCATCAGAATCAAGGCACAATCGATATGAGTCACAAACACGAGGCATTCTAGGCCAGTCCAGGTACAGGCTCATCTGGACTCTTCTGGTGCGGTTCTAGCCAGGTCACGTGCCAGGGTCACGTACAGCTAAGGACTATAACGCGTCCAAAGCCCTCTACTTATACTACAAGGGGGAGCTTTCAAGCTCAGCCCGAATCCGAAACCCTAATACGAGAAACCAATGGCGTAAGGCCCTCATGGCATGAGTCAGAGATAAGAGATAAGAGATAAGGGCCTAGAGGCGCCCCACATCCAAGTCCACAGCCGGATCACATCCGGACTCACAATCACAAGCCAAACCCAGGCACAAGCTCATCTGGGCTCTTCCGGATCCTTCTTCAATGTTCCAAGGCAGGTCACGTGCTGGGATCACATGACGGCCGATAAGATGTCCCTATTCCCAGGGCTCTTGGTAGCGCATGGACAGGTGAGGGGTGTATGAGCTCACCGCACGTGCCGTCTGCACGTGATCTGTCTCGTATTCCCACGCTCTGAGCAGGCGTTCGAGCACTGCTGTGGCCGTGCGCACTTCGTTCTCGCGCTGTGGGTCGTAATCGTCGTCTCCGGGGTCGCGTCCCGGCTGCGCCGTGACAAAAGTGATGAACAGTATACATGGAGGGGATACTCACAGTGGCAAAGGTGACTGTGGTGAGATATCAGAGTAGACTGGAAGCAGCAACAGAGTAGTTCTTGCAAGTGAAGCAGATAGAGTGTCTGGCACACAACAGATGAGGAACTGGTGTGGTGCCAGAGCGTACAGGGTACTCTACTTATACTATACAGAGGGGTGACACTAGTACAACAGAAGTAACACAGAGTCACACAATACAAGGAGCGTTGTTCTACAGAGTGTGTTAAATGGAGAACAAGCCACAAAGAACAATAGACTGATGATATCATAGTGACATCACAATAAAGATAGAACAAAAGGAATGAGTACAAGGACGAAATACAATAGGAGTCCATGATGTCATTGTACAGTGATGTCATAGATAAGAAAGTCCTTGTAAAGATCATAATAATCTAATCTACATAAGTCCAATATATCTTATCTAAAGCAGTCTGTTATCTGCATGTCCATGCAAGCCACTAAGTGCACGCAGGTCACTTATCAACACGAAGTATATCCTCACGAAGACTCGTGGTACACACATAACACCAACCATATCGACAACCCACTATTGTGGGGATTACAACTCGCGGGTACCACATCTGCAGATTTGAATGTTTGGCGAAACAACCCAGTGCAGGCTATAGAAGACAGTTCGTCAGATAAATCCGCTGGGAAGACAACGATAAAATGTACTACATCTCCGACTCCCTGACCATTCGTTTCCCTCCCTCCTACGATCCCGCCAGTACCAATAGTAATGGCCACCAGCACCAATGGAGCGCTGAAAGGACAGCCACCAAAGGAATTCACGGGAGATTGAACAAAAAGCCTGCAGTTCCTTCAAGAATTCCACCAGTATAAATGAATCAACAGAGCACACGATCTTATGACCTCACCATACAGTTGTGTCAGCTTGGCCCTCTCGTACATTCGAGGGCCCACGGTAGATGACTGGGGAGATAAAGTCAGTAAAGACCTCGATGATAGTGTCACCACACATGTCCCCAAGATTGACAAAAGTAACAAAGCGCTGTGGATGACCTTCGAGAACGTGTTCAAATTAGCTTGGATGGATACTCTCAGCGAACAGAACGCATTGCAGAAGCTCACTAACCTTGTCATGTCTGGTGATGATATCGACTCGTACATCACCATGTTTGACCAGTTGTCATTAACGGCTGGATGGGATAAAGACGCCAATGGGATGATCGAATTCTTCAAAGGGGGTTTGAAGAAGGGGCTCCTGGTCGCCTGCCTCTGCAGGATGGTGATGCCAAAGAAAATGAAAATGGAGGAATGGCGAGAGGCCGCTCGAGAGGAAGCACAGTGATACCAAGCCATTGCCAATGCTATCGCTAACATCAGTAGGGGACACGTAGATCCGCAAAAATTGGGACCTACTATGACCACACAAGTCCCCAAGCCTCGAAACGACCAAGTCATCCCAATGGATGTTGATAACATTCAGATGATGTCAAAGCCAGCGTGGCAGACAAAAAGGACTCCCGAAGAGAAGCTAGCTACGTTGCTAAAAGGAAGGCAGATGTTTCCGCTGCATGGGACAAGGTCATATGTCGATGACATGTCCAAAAAAGCGGCCTAACACACAGAAAATCGCCAACATAACCCTGGCCCCGGCAGAGACCACACCGCCCCAACAAATGGATAGCAGTGCAGCAAAAGCAGCGGTGCTGAACATGTCCTCTACCGAACGACAGGAGTTTATCTCCACACTACTACTGGACACTGGAGATGACGATGGCACCCTCACGATCAACACGATAAACGCCATTCAAAGTGTTAAAGACTCATCGGTCACTATTGCTGCAGAAGTCAGAGGAACAAACCAATGTCTGCTACTTCTCCTCGACACGGGTGCTAGCGGAAATTTCATCGATCAAGGAGCAGCCACACTCCTGGGATTCACGATGGAAGAGATCAACAAAATCGATGTCTGCAATGCTGATGGCACAGTCAATACAGCAGGATCCCTGAAAGAAAAATGCAGACTCACCCTAACAGATGGAGGACATCATGACGTCCTCAATTTCTTTGTCACCAATCTCGGGTCCTGCCGCACCATTCTTGGGTTACCCTGGTTCAAACTACGACAGCCAGACATCAATTGGGCCAGTGGGACCTACCAAGGAGGACTCGTAGCATTGGAACAGGGAGGGGAAGTTATCAATGAGACAATCGCCCAGAAAATGGCCATGGCAGCAGGGGTAAAGAAAACGACGGAGTTACCTGAAGCATACAAAGACTTCGCCACCATCTTCTTGGAAGAAGCCACACAACAGTTCCCCCCGTCGTGCATAGACGATCACGCCATAGTATTGAAAGAGGGCGCTCCTGACCACCTAGGTACAAAAGTGTATCCAATGAATGTCTCTGAAATGAAAGATCTTCGTGCCTTCTTGTCTGAACAACTTGCAAAAGGGTATATCCATGAATCCAAATCACCCTACGCCTCACCTCTCTTCTTCATAAAAAAGAAAGATGGATCACAACAGCCCATGCAAGATTACAAAGCACTCAACGCTTGGACCGTCAGAGACAAATACCCCTTGCCACTCATCGGTGACATTCTCACCTCTCTCAGAGACAAAAAAAGCCTGTTCACGAAGTTTGATATTCACTGGGGATATAACAATATACTTGTCAAGGACGGTGACCAATGGAAGGCTGCATTCAAAACACCCCTGGGACTGTTCGAACCACTAGTGATGTACTTCGGTCTGACAAACTCGCCAGCCACCTTCTCCTGGGCCATGTACCATCTTCTAAGGCATCTATTAGACAAGTATCCAGGCGAACTCTACGTATACATGGATGACATACTGATCACAACTACCAATAACCTTGATAGGCATTGAGAAATAGTTCGTGCGGTCTTAGAGGTCTTGCAACGGGAGAGCTACTTCCTCAAACTGGCCAAATGTGTCTTTGAAGTACGCGAGATCGATTATCTCGGCATAACTATCAATCGGGGGGTCATTCGCATGGGTGCCGACAAGGTCAGTGGTCTCAGAGACTGGCCATGACAATTGTCTACGGTGCACCAAGTTCGAAGCACGTTGGGTGTCTTAAATTACCAGCAACCGTTTATCCCAAACTTTGCCACCATCACAAAACCACTGAACGCCCTCCTGAAGAAGGATGCCCCTTTCTGCTGGATGGACAAATGTACAACAGCATTAACTCACCTTCTTGATATTGCAACGAGCTGTTCTGCTCTTTGCCAACCAAACCCCACAAAGCCCTACAAGCTCCAAATGGATGCCTTGGCAATGGCCGTCGGCACCATTCTCACGCAAAGAGACCTGCGGGGAAAACCACAAGTGGTCGGGTATTTCTCTCAGTCCTTTAATGACACAGAGTGTAATTATGATGTCTACAATCGGGAATTTCTTGGCCTCATGTGGGGCCTTGAGCATTGGTGCCACCTCCTCATGGGTGCCACCCACCTAGTCACAGTTTTCACAGATCACGCAAACCTCCTGCATTACCAGCATCCCCAACGTATTAGCCAGTGTGTCGCTCGCCTGGTCAACATTCTCGCGGACTACAATCTCAGACTGATTCACCGTCCCGGCCCTCTGTTGCAGGTGGACGCTCTGTCTTGTCACCCACTCATGTCACCTCCTTCCCTTGTTGACGATAACACCGGCGTCCTCATTCTCCCTCCATCCCTTTTTATCCATGCACTGCACACGACCATGTTAGACGTCCGTCTTCGTGCCGCCCAAGTGGCTCACTGTGCTTCCCTTCTTCCCCTGGTCTCGCATGGCACCATTCATGAAGCAGATTCATTCTTTGTTCGCAGCGCTTGTCTTGTTGTCGTGGACAACCTTGCCTTAAAGAGGGAGGTAGTCACCTTATTTCACAAGGTGCCAACAGCAGGACATCTGGGCATTACTAAGACACTCGACGCCGTCCAGCAACATTACTGGTGGCCTCAAATGAAGAAAGACATTACAGATTTTGTAAATGGTTGCGGAGTCTGTGAGGCAAATAAAAACCTTCCCGGAAAACCAAAAATACCCATATACCCGATAATGCACGAGGAAGAACAACTGCCATTTCAGACCATAGCCTTAGATTTCATTACAAAACTCCCCAGATCTAGAGGATACGACATGATTCTGACAATCACGGATCAGGGATGTACGAAGGCTAGCCTCTTCATACCGTGTAATGAGGCCATGAGTGCTGTTGAGACGGCCGCGCTGTACCTCAAACACGTACTGCCCCACTATGGCCTCCCACAGAAAGTGATCTCGGATAGGGATCCCAGGTTTATGGCAACTGTCTTCCGCAAACTTATGACCAAGCTACGGATAGAACAGAACATTAGTACAGCTTATCATCTGCAGACAGACGGCCAATCGGAAAGAACGAACCAATGATTGGAACAGTACCTCCGTGTATTCAGTAATCACAGCGATGATTGGGCAGACTGGCTGCCCATCGCACAATATACACTCAACACATGGAAATCAGAGACAACAAAAAATGTTCCATATGAACTGCTGTTTGGCTTCACTCCGCACATTCATCAACCAAAAGATAATCACACAAATTCGCAAGAAGCGACAAATAGGCTAGAAAGACTAAGAGATGCATGATGACAGGCAGCCGAGTCAATGAGGACCACCCAAGAGAAGTGGATCACAGACTCGAAGTTTGAGCAATATGCCGTCAGACAAAAGGTGTGGCTAGAAGCTACAAATCTGAAAACCACGCATCCTACAGCAAAGCTGGCCCTGAAGAGATATGGCCTATTCATGATAGCACAAGTCATTTCAAAAACATCGTACTGTTTAGTTCTCCCAATACAATGGAAGATTCATAACATTTTCCATGCCGCTCTTCTAACACCCTACCATGAAATGCAGATGCACAGGCAGAACTTCAAAGAACCGCCGCCAGACATTATCAATGGCGAAGAAGAATGGGAAGTGGAGGAAATACGTGGTGAACGACGAACGGGAAGAAAGAAGACACTTCAATATCTCGTCCATTGGAAAGGGTACACAGACAGATACGACACCAACCACCACCTTGACGGCGCCGACTTGGCCCCGCCACCACCACCATCGCATTGAACTTGACACCTGCACACCGCCGCAACTCAGCCCCTGCCTTGACACAACACCACCCCCACCTACCACCGCCTTGACAGCGCCAAAACCCACCTTGGCAACCAGCCACCCTGACACCCCCCTACCTTGACAGGTACACAATGCTGCCACAACATGGTTACCTTGGCACTGACCCCGTTGCTCCCTTCTTACCCCCCACACTCACACTGCCGCTTTGTAGTAGCTCCTGTACTACTCTATTATTAGCTACATGTTACGGTTTCGCCTCAGACCGACCCTCGAGCACCCTACGCAACGACCCCGAACACCATTAGGAGGAGAACCGCTGAAGATGACGCCTATGAACAGGCTGAAATACGAAGACTTGTGGCTACACATACCGCAACTAAAGCTAAGTCTCCCACGCCACACTACATACCCGGAAGCGCTCACCGACGAGACCCGGAGTTTTGGGAATAGCGCACGTGACCTTAGCGCCGCCCATCACGTGACCCTGGCACGTGACCTGGCTAGAACCGCACCAGAAGAGTCCAGATGAGCCTGTGCCTGGACTGGCCTAGAATGCCTCGTGTTTGTGACTCATATCGATTGTGCCTTGATTCTGATGGATTGTACGACTCGTGATTCCTTATCTCTGACTCATGCCATGAGTGCCTTATGCCATTGGCTGACCGTTATCTCTGACTCGTTGTGACTCATTCCTAGGATCCGTGTATTAGGGTTTGAGCTGAGCTTCAAAGCTCCTCAGACATGTATAAGTAGAGGGCTTATGGTCGCTGAAGACCTAAGCTTGACTTCTTGGACTATACCACCCATTGTACTGCCACTCCTAGGCTGTCTGCCAGTTGTGCGCTGTTTGTACCGTGCTTGGAATATCATCCCTGTTTGTCCTTAGCTGGCCTTGTGGAGTGATCCCTGGCATCCCTTCTTTTCCCGCTTTCCTCTAGTCGTTTGCTGGCTGTTCGCCGCTGCGCCTCTTATATCTACTTCATCATTGGCTGGTTGTCTATCGCCTTTGATCGTCTACTCCTAACCCTTGTGTTTATCGCCTTTCACATCCTTTGGGCTACGCTATTACGTCTCACTTGTGAGCTAGTAGCTGAACGTGTACGTGACTTCGACATCCTCTGTGATCGTTAGGTCGCTGTTGTTGCCTAGACCCGTCGCTCTAGAAGAACGTCCGGTGGAACGTTACATTAAGTCAAGCTTTATCTCCCACCTTTCTGTCACAAGATGTCCCGCTATCAAATCCTCGAAAACTATGTCAACGACGACGAGAGTGTTGCCGCTTATGAGCAGGCTGAAGAACACTACGCAAACGAAGAAGACATCGAGTTCAACGCCGCATACGAGCAGGCTGCCGAAGACTACATCTGGGCTATCAGTGCCCGTCATCAAGAACAACATCCTGAAGAATACGAAAACAACCTCTATGCCGAGCAAGACCCTCGAGCTGAAGATGAGGAGTACGCCGGGGAAACCCAGGCTGAAGAAATGGCCGAAGAAGTTCTGGCTGAAGAAGAAGACCCTGCCGAGGAATCTCAGGCTGAAGAAGGGCAAGAACAATACGAAGACCGGCTGCAGTATGCCGAAGGGGACGCCGACACCCTAGAACTGGCTGAAGACGAAGACGACACTGGGCTGGCTGCTATGCCGCAGATGTTCGATGGGGATTGCGAACGCGCATCTGCCTTTATGGATTCATGGGACCTATGGTCCGGACAGCTAAGTCCAATATTCTCGCAATACCAGCTTGCAACTATATTCCTCTCCTTGTTCAGAGATCCTGTCGACCAGTGGGCTGAAGAACGCCTTGCTCAAATAGAAGAGTGGCGTGCCACGGACATGGAAGACGACGACGAAGATATCCTGGAAGACACCATCGGAAGATTCGTAGAAGAGTTTGTGCCGCGTGGCGACGCGAGAGAACAATACGTAGCAGCTGAAGATCTGGACGCCGAAGATTGGAGCTCCGTTGATGACGAGGACCCCTACTCACGGGAAGTACCTTCACCGCCCTCCCTGTGTTCAGATGACCAGGCATCAGAGGAAGAACCTGACGAGGTTAACGAATACGTCGAAGAACCGCATGGCGATGCGAGAGAAGAATACGGCTGCCAAGACGAAGTCGACGACTACTACTACTCGGACGACGCTAGGATGCCTGCCGAGGCTGTTAAAAAATACGAGGAAGACCTGATCCCCGACAAGCTCAAGAAGTACTTTGCGGAGGCTGCTGATGAGCGCCCCGACTCGGAATCAGAAGAGAGGGTAACCCCTGTGCCGCGCAAGCAGAAGAAACGCAGGACGCAGGCTGTCAAGCAGGAACCCGCCAAGAAGAAGACCGTTAGAATTGCCGTCAAGGAAGACGAGCTGTCACGAGCTAAGTTGCCGCCTAGTATCCCTTGGGAAAAGAAGTTCATCACCAAGTTTGGGAAAGGCCGGCTGGACGCACTACGAGAAGCTGGAGTCCCAGATTACCTGATCGAGGCTGATGTCCTTGAGACGCCCAACACCCAGAAGACCATGGAAGAACAAGTGCAGGAGCTGACAGAGCTGTATCACGCTCGCCCTGACTTGCAAGAAGACATGTGGAACGCAACCGTTGCGCCTGCCACTGAACAAGCGAGCTGGAAAGGCCCGAACACGTTTTCAGTCCCGGCATACCAAGCCGCACCCGCTGACCCGACACCTGCCTCCTGGGGGAGTGCTGACACCACCGCCGCGCAAGAATCGCGAGCTGCCGAGAACACTGGCTGGTTCGCTTATCAGAGCAACCCCGACGCCATGGACCTGACTGCCGGAAGGGCTTACGCCCGTAACCAAGCTAAGTGCCACCATTGTTGGAGCACCGGCCATACACGCAGAAATTGCCCAAATAGAGACGCACCCCGAAAACGCACATGGGTACAAGATTACAACGATGACGACGAAGACCCACTGCCGCGCGCTGACTCGCCGCTGGCTGCACCACGTGGAAGATCCCCGACCATCAAGCCTGTCTACGCAAGCGACAGAGCCACTTACGCACCTACGACACGTTACACCCCGGAGCCGACTAGATTTGTCGTGCAAGCAAGCCCACCTCAAAGACGTGCTGTTACCCCTTCGCCGTCCCCGATATCTGATGTTGGATTTAAACGCATTCAACACCCATCCCCGGTTTCACCTATGACCGATGAGGAGTTCGCCGACCGACTGGCTGATATGCAAATTCGCCGGATGCAAGCCGAGCTGTATGGAGATACGAAGAAGGCCCGCGATATAAGCATGCGGATGAACCTGGCTGAATACGCCCGATCGCTCAACCGCCCCACCTCTGTCCCTCGACAGCGTGGGCGCTGTTCTAGAAGAGAGGGTAATGTTACGGTTTCGCCTCAGACCGACCCTCGAGCACCCTACGCAACGACCCCGAACACCATTAGGAGGAGAACCGCTGAAGATGACTGCCTATGAACAGGCTGAAATACGAAGACTTGTGGCTACGCATACCGCAACTAGAGCTAAGTCTCCCACGCCACACTACATACCCGGAAGCGCTCACCGACGAGACCTGGAGTTTTGGGAATAGCGCACGTGACCTTAGCGCCGCCCGTCACGTGACCCTGGCACGTGACCTGGCTAGAACCGCACCAGAAGAGTCCAGATGAGCCTGTGCCTGGACTGGCCTAGAATGCCTCGTGTTTGTGACTCATATCGATTGTGCCTTGATTCTGATGGATTGTACGACTCGTGATTCCTTATCTCTGACTCATGCCATGAGTGCCTTATGCCATTGGCTGACCGTTATCTCTGACTCGTTGTGACTCATTCCTAGGATCCGTGTATTAGGGTTTGAGCTGAGCTTCAAAGCTCCTCAGACATGTATAAGTAGAGGGCTTATGGTCGCTGAAGACCTAAGCTTGACTTCTTGGACTATACCACCCATTGTACTGCCACTCCTAGGCTGTCTGCCAGTTGTGCGCTGTTTGTACCGTGCTTGGAATATCATCCCTGTTTGTCCTTAGCTGGCCTTGTGGAGTGATCCCTGGCATCCCTTCATTTCCCGCTTTCCTCTAGTCGTTTGCTGGCTGTTCGCCGCTGCGCCTCTTATATCTACTTCATCATTGGCTGGTTGTCTATCGCCTTTGATCGTCTACTCCTAGCCCTTGTGTTTATCACCTTTCACATCCTTTGGGCTACGCTATTACGTCTCACTTGTGAGCTAGTAGCCTGAACGTGTACGTGACTTCGACATCCTCTGTGATCGTTAGGTCGCTGTTGTTGCCTAGACCCGTCGCTCTAGAAGAACGTCCGGTGGAACGTTACACTACATGTAGTTCTATATTATAATATATTATTTTGCATGAATTCTGGCCCCCAATTCCTGTGTGAAAAGCAACTTGATCTAAGAATAAGTCTTAATGTTGTCTTATCAGGTCTTAGTTGACTTAAATTATGCTGATATTCAACCTGGTTATAGGCTTAAAATAAGCCTCTTAAGAGCTTTAAACACTGATTCAGAACCACCCTAAGTTATAAAGTACATTAAGTCACAGTGATTAAGGCAGGGTAAGAAGGCGACCTTGCTTAAATTGCCTTAGGAAAAAATGACCTTAAAACAGCCTTAGGAGCATATTAAGGCCCAATTAAGAGCATTTAAGTACTTTTAGGTTTTCCTGATGCGCCTGGGGGTGGTGGAGAACTTGGGAGAGGCAAAGGAGACTGACTGGCTTGACAGGACAGAACTTGCAGACTTGCAAGGGATAGTGGTGCTTAGTGAAGAGTCATGCTTGACAGCTGAAGGGGCACTGTGCACAAAGAGGAGGAAGAGGCAGACAGAAGAGGATGTCACAAGTGGACAGTCTGAGGGACTTTCTGTTCTATTGTGCTGGCTTATATACCTATAGGGATGGTCTGTGTGTAGGTTTAGGGCAGGCTTAGGGCTGCCCACAAGTGCTGCAGAATACTGTGTAATGGAACATTCGAGAGACATCTAAGAATAGTGTCCAATAAGAAAATGATAAAGTATCGTATGGCTGCTCTGCAGTTGATGACACAATTGTGGTGTGACTGCTCCACAGTCCAATCAGAATAATCATAGAAGTGGTACGACTGCACTGCAGTTGAGTGTGTCATGATGATTTGACTGCTCCACAGTCCTGTTGATAAGTGACCCGTGCGCAGTTAGCAGCTCGAATGGACACGCAGATAACAGACTGCTTTAGATTAGATATACAGGACATGTAGATTAGATTATGTTGATCTTTACAATCTCGGACCCCTTGGAATCTCTTATCTATGACATCACATGTACATGACATCATGGACTTCTCTAGACCATCCTTGTATTATTGTCTTTGTACTTTCCTTTGTTCCCCTATCTTTATTGTGATGTCACTATGATATCATAGTCTGGACTCTTATTGTTCTATACACCTTGTTCTCCAGAACAGTACATTCCTTTTGTCTCTATGTAGAACAATGTGTCTTGTATTTACTGTGACCTGTGTTACTAGCGTCACCTCCTGTAACAGTATAAGTAGAGTACCATGTACGCTCTGGCACCACACCAGTTCTCATCTGTTGTGTGCCAGACACTCTCATCTGCTTCACTGCAAGTTTACTCTGTTGCTGCTTCCAGTCACCCTCTATATCTCACCACAGTCTCCTCTTGTCACTGTGAGTATAGTCCTCTATGTGCACTGTTCATCAAGTCCAATCAGATAAATCCAGGGAATGGTATGACTTGGAGTCATCAGGTGACTTGATAAACCATGGGAGATCATGTGACCCATCATGTGACCATCGGAGTATGGGATTCAAACACCGACCTCGGATTTCCCCTTTAGGAAGGTGATTACATAAGACTGGGTTGGTGTGGACCGGTCTTAGACACCTGAGTCATGACCCAAGTTTCTAGGTTCATGACAGTTGCTGCATCATTGCCAAGTCATTGCTGTTGTCACTGCCATTGTTGCTGTTGTTGCCATTGTTGCTGTTGTTGTTGTTATTGAGTCCCTTGGAGTTGTGGCCAAGCACTGCCTTGCCATTGCTCCAAGTCCTGCTGGTATGATGAGGCTGGTAGGTCATTATATGGGCAACAGGTCAATGCATACCCACTGGGTATGGCCCAATGATTTGGGTGCATGGGTGCAGAATTTGTGACCCCCTCATGGCGCCATGATGTAGCACTGTGATGCCACAACACTGATGTGGCACCCTGGTGCAACATTGTGCCATAGTGCTATGACACTAACAAAGTGCTGTGGTGCTATGACAGCACAGTGCTGTGGTGACTCAACAATAACACAGTGATGACACCGATGTGGCACTATGGCCCTTACACATATGTACAGAAACACATTTAATGTTGGTAGTTTGAGCAAATGGGTCACAAGAGTGTAGAACCCTTGTGACCTTTGAGTATCTCTTATCCATCTGGATGGGTACCCTCCTGCCAGTGCAGATTTTGATGGGCACAGGTATGGGTAGAAAAAATACCAACTGGTTACCCAGGCCATACCATACAAGCCCTGCCAAAATGTTGCAGTATTACTATAACACTGACAAAGTAACATGCAGGCCCTGATGTAACATTATGGTGCCAATATGGCATGCAAACCCTGCCATGATATTACTACTGCACCAACACTGCATGCAAGCCCCACTGCCTTGATACCGAAACAGCATGCAAACCCTGCCACAATGCTATGACACTGACACAGCATGCAAGCTCCCATGATGCTATGGCACTGTTGTAACGCCACCACAGGGGCGTTAAGTACGACGTGTACTTCGTAAGTCAACGGGATCGGAAAGGCACAAGTCAGCTAAGACTCAGTTCGGTGATGAACAAGTACCACTAGGTCTCCCTGGGACACTAGGGTAATAGCAGAAGACAGGGCTCAAGCGCAAGGGCGAGCTGAAACAGGGACTCAAGCGTAAGAGCGAGTCAAACAGGAATCGCGAGGCAAAGACGATGTGGTATTACACAAGAAGTCAAGTCTACCGTACAAGCTAGGTAAAGCGTGACTTATATACTAGTACAGGATGTTTGCGAGTCGCAAACATATGGCGCGATCCTAGGATACTGGTCCTAGAGAGCTATCAAAGGGAAAGTACGAATATGGAACAAGGGAATTCCGTGGAACGACGCGTGCAGTAGAAGTCGTCAGCAGGTTCTGGAAGTCGCACCACGGGGCGTCGGAACGGTTATACGGTAGGTGCGAGCTAGGAGCCAGAAAGCGTATCGAACTGGATCGTATCGTAAAAGTACAATGAATGCGCAATGAGAAAGAGAGATATAATATGGAGGCAAAATCGTAACAACTGTTGCACATTGCTTTGAAAATGTACACTAGCATGCTCCTATATTTGCTGTCCCAAGAATGCTATATTTCCTATCCCAAGAACTGCCAAAGAACCCTTGAAAGCCCCTATTCCCCTAATGGAAACTAGTTTCCTTTGCTTGGAACTCACTTCAGATTTGCCTCTTAAATGATGGCCCATTCTTTGAATACAAGGGAAAGTTGATTTGTACTATGCTTAAGCTACCTGCATAGTATCTGCGCTATGGATAATAATTGTCTTCATCCAAGTTCTCCCTGGAACACCAGTTGAACACCAGCCCATTCATGCACTGCATTCCTCATAAAGTATGCGTAAGATATCCACTCACCCTCATACTGGGACACTTGATGCTCCACCATCATTCCAGACAAGCCAACCACCATACCAGGACTGTAATCCAAAGAGAGCCCAAGCCCTGGCAGCTCCAATTTACAACTTTGGTAGCACTCCATAGTAGCCAATAGATCATACCAATGATGCCGGGATTGGCCATCCCTGTGTGCTCTGACATTGCCATTGAAAATGACAGAGACACCGCTGAAAACTGAAGTTCAATCTTTGAGGACATCTTGCTGAACGATCTCAGCAGCTTGCTGGAGGTTGCTGAAAGTTTCCTGACCTGTGTCATAAAGTTGGGGGTGGATGAGACACCTAAGATCACACTCAAAATGGTGTTGGATTCTGAAATTTCCTCTAGCCAGCTCATGGGTTGCTGAAAGTTTCCTGACCTGCATCATAAAGTTGGGGGTGGATGACACCTAAGATCGCACTCAAAATGGTGTTGGATTCTGAAATTTCCTCTAGCCAGCTCATGGCAGCTGGCAATTTGAAATTTACAGATGCCTGTGGTGCCCATTGCACAGTCTCATCAATCCAGATCAGCTGCCAAATTACAATGTCTTCAGGCTAAACTACTCACCTTGTGCCCTTGTTGGAACCATGCCAGTGATAGGGTGACCATACTGATAGGCACATCTGTGCCTGGATGGAAATTTCACGTTGGGTGCGACTTGAGGTGCCAGTTTGATTCTTTCTCAGTAATGGATGCAACTTCTCAGTTGCCACCATTATTGTATTCTGAAACAAGTTAGATGCACTGCCATGACCCCAGAAGTGAGTAAGCTTACCTGTCTGTGCTCACTCAAGACCCCAGGAAGGTACCATGCTAAGATGATGTTGTCTGTGTCAATAACAATTTGGGGACCTGATTTGGCAGCTGCAAAAGCTGCCAAATTTGTTACAATCACGCAGATCGTTCGGCAGGCGTACGGTTACTGTATTTAAAGTCTCTTCGACTCTGGCGGGAGCACTGCGTTTACAGTCCAAGGGACTCTTCCTCAAAGTGGCGCAAGAGGGTCGGGCAAGACGGACTGGTGGGTCGGGTCGCTTAGCTAAGCGGAGAGAGTCGAAACTTGAAGGAGATGAGAAGGGAGAACTAATGCACTATATTCTTAAGAGACCAAGATACCGAATACAAGCTAGACTACTCCTCCTTATATACTGTACTGTCTGTGATTTTCTACACTATTTTCTGAGGGACACGTCAGTGCCAGCGAGTCTTATGTGCTGGCACATCTGCTGGCATACAGTGAGTCACAACCATGAGGTGAGCGCTGGCAGTCATGCTGTCAATCCAAGAATACTCCAAGATCAAATCCAGTCTGAATCTGAACTGATAAACTGAGGCTGGAACATACATGGGGAATGTCACATGATCGTGACAAAATTGCTCATTGGAGGGTTTGTTTCTTATAGACTCTTCAGCAGTATTGGCAGTTTTAATTCCTGTCGCTGATGGCTTCTTTGGGAGCTTCATTGCATACCGTGTAGCATCCCAATGGATTTTTACTACCAAGATCATCTGAGAATTGGATGCCAATACAAAATGTGCTGCTGACCGTGGTTCAAAAATGCATCAGCAAGTGTTTTTGTGATGCAGTCCAACTCAACGGGCAGAGAAACTGGGAGCATTATCAGTGGTGTTGGCAGTAGTGCCACAATGACACCAACTGAATCACCCTGAGAGCACTGGTCTAACTCTGATTGGAATCTTACTTGGAGATACTGAGTGCACAGATCAGCAAGATCCTGGGAGGAGAGTGCTGGAATTGAAGCCATTTGTCTGGCCTGTATATCCAAAATGTTGGTGGTAGAGAAACAGAGGAGTGGTAAAATTTGTGATTACATCATCAGCATCTAGCTGCCAAAAGCAACATTGAAAAACCTCCATGCTGCCAATACATGAAGTTGGCACAACTGCTGAGATTGTAGCCCTCTATCATCACTCTACTGCAATGAAAGCTGCACCCTCTAAGCAACTAGATGACCCCATTCCCAAGATCCCTCTCTGGGAAGAACCTGGCACCCCCCCTGTAACGCCACCACAGGGGTGTTAAGTACGACGTGTACTTCATAAGTCAACGGGATCGGAAGGGCGTGAGTCTGTTAAGACTCAGTTTGGTGGTGAACAAGTACCACTAGGTCTCCCAGGGACACTAGGGTAATAGCGGAAGGCAAGGCTCAAGCGCAAGGGCAAGCGAAAACAAGGACTCAAGCGTAGAGGTGAGTCAAACAGGGGTCGTGAGGCAAAGACGATGTGGTATTACACAAGAAGTCAAGTCTACTGTACAAGCTAGGTAAGGCGTGACTTATATACTGGTACAGGGTGTTTGTAGACTACAAACTGTTGATAAGTGACCCGCGCGCTCTTAGCGGCTCATATGGACACGCAGATAACGGACTGCTTTTAGATAAGATATATTGGACTTATGTAGATTAGATTATTATGATCTTTACAATCTCGGACTTTCTTATCTATGACATCACTGTACAATGACATCATGGACTCCTCTGGACTCCTATTGTATTCCGTCCTTGTACTCATTCCTTTTGTTCTATCCTTATTGTGATGTCACTATGATATCATCAGTCTAGACTTTTATTGTTCTTTGCGCTTTTGTTCTCCTTCTGTACACTCCCTTGTGTCCCTCTGTAGAACAACGCTCCTTGTATTTACTGTGACCTGTGTTACTAGCGTCACCCCCTGTAGCAGTATAAGTAGAGTACCATGTACGCTCTGGCACCACACCAGTTCTCATCTGTTGTGTGCCAGGTATGTCTTATCCTCTTGTATAAACACCAGTTCTCATCTGTTGTGTGCCAGACTCAAACTCTGCTTCACTTGCTTGATTAACACTCTGTTGCTGCTTCCAGCCACCCTTGATATCTCACCACAGTCTCAGTTATCACTGTGAGTATCATCCCTTCATGTGCGCTGTTCATCACAAACATATGGCGCGATCCCAGGGTGCAGGCCCTAGCGAGCTAATCGAGTAATGTGAAAGGAAAATCTGTAAACGGAACGAGCGAATTCCGCGGGGGCACGCGGAAGTCAGATGGCGTCGGCGGACTCTAAAAGTCATAAAATCGGCCATCGTAATGGTCAGGCGGTGGGTGCGAGATGGAAGCCGAAGATAGAGAAGAAGCAGATCATAGGTAGAAGTACACACGAACATGAGGCAACATAGGAAGGGAACAAAGGGAAGAAGAGATTGTAGTCCGATTTCGTAACACCCCCTCTGGAGTCAATGTACTCCCATATATGGCCCCATGACATGGATACCAACTACTCTGAGTCAGAATCAGATAGCTTGGGTTCTTCTGAGGAGTGGGAGGGGGACTCAGAGTCTGGGCTGGACAGTGTTTCATCTGAGGACAGTGATAATGATGATATGGACAGGTATGTTCTACTATTTATGCTAGTATTATCACTTATGCATCTCATTCCACTTTCTAGGGAGGAGCTCAAATTGACGGTGGACCAAGCCAACATGCCCCAGAAGCATGTTGCTGAATTTCAATCTGCCGACCTCCACCATCGCTTGGCCATTGTCAAAGATTGCCTGAACTGGATTCAGGCAAGGTGGCAACTGAAAGCCTCTTTCAAGAGAAGAAAAAGGAAGTTGAGACAGTATGTGCTCTCGATTACATTGTGCCTGTCTCATGTCCTTCCAGCTTGTTCGCCATTACCTGTACAATAAGGGCAGATGGGCCAAGAAGAGGTCCACTCTGAACCTTGGTCAAAGATGGATGCACAGGGACATTGTGATGGATGTCCACCATTACGAGCTTGACACCATGACACTTTCCTTGTCCGACTCAAAGGGAGGGTCTGACAAATATCTTGCCTGCTACCAAAAGGCTCTCAAAATTGTTTAGGATGGATTGAGCCAAGAAACCAAGGAGAAGTACAGAGCACAGGCCAAAAAATGGACAGAGGACATCCCACCTCCTCAGCAGCAACAAAAGTATGTATTCACCTTTTTTTTTCACACTGACAAGGAAAGACTGATTCTCATGGACACAGAATGACGCAAAAGTATGGTATGAGCACATTTCAGGAGTTCACTTGGTATGTTTATAGCCAATATGGCATGTGGGTTGCCATCTTGGGAGCATATCAGGATGGTGAAGGAGATCCCTCCATTATGTTGTGAGTATAGAATATCTATTCCCACCTATGGGGCTAACAGTGCGTCGCATAGTTTTGACATCAATGAGAAACTTGGTGGAACTTCCTTCAAACAATTAGTGTTGGGGAAGTTTGGTTTGGTTCTGTTTGGGCCAGTTTGGGCCAAACCAGAAACCAAACCATTTAATTTTTGCCAAACCAAAACCAAACTGGACCAAACCAGTTTAAACCACTCCAAACCATTCCAAACTGTTTCAAACCAATTAAAAAAAGACATTTTAAATTGCTTCTTAATCAGTTTGGTTTGGTTCAAACCAAGTTCAAACCAAGTTCAAACCAGTTAATAGACCAAAAACATGAATATTTTCTTATAATAATAAATTTAACTGTCTGTTTTGGTTCAAACTCAGTTCAAACTTCAAGTTTGAAACCATTTATTGAGTGATTATTTAACAAATTTAAATAATTTTTAATAATTTTTCCTAATCGGTTTGGAACAGTTTGGTATTGGTTTGGGGGTCCCAAACCACAAACCAAGTGGTTTGGTTTTTTTTTAGAATTTTCAAACCCAAACTGTTTAAACTGTTTGGGTTTGGGTTCAAACCGAGTTTGGATTGGTCTGAGACTGAACTTCCCCAACACTACAAACAATGCCATGAAAACTAGCAACATGGCCAAGGGATGGGGGAGGACTTCTCTAAGTGGGCTGCCAAGAGCTTCTGTAACACCACCACTGGCATTAGTCCAACTTGGACTGTGAAAGGGCATTCACAACTTAGTGAAATATCTTGAACACAAGTCATGTGACTTGACACGGGTACACGGCACTTATGATGGCATGTGACCATGGGACAGGGCACTAGGATGTCTGAGTCACTAGGCAGATTTGGAACGCAACTGACTTCCAAAGCCCAGCAAAGTATGCGAGAAAGAGACGAGAAGAGTGTGGTGATTGAAGAAGACCAAGATGGTGTATCTTGGTCTTATCGAGCCACTATTTATACATGTACAAGGACACTTTAAAGCTCCTCCTGAATCCATACAACCAATAGTGTAAGTAGCTTGAACCCTACTACTGCTGTCCTTGGAATGAGTCATGCCACACCAGCATGTGATACTACTACTGCTGCTGACTGATATGACTGTCCATGACACATTACGACTTACTAACGAGGTCATCAACATAAGTAAGCGTCCACTTTGCATACTATGACATCAGTGACCATGATGCAGAAGGAAGGATGAAAGGCCTCATTGAACAAGTAAGCTGACTTGGGACTCACTGCAACCCGACTTCTAACTCACGTTGCTTTCTGTAGCCTGAGCAGACCATGACCAAGCTCCAAAGTGAACTGACCTTTTCTTCAGAATGATTGCTGCACTGCTACCACTGACCATGTGCATCAGCCAGCTTGAACAAGAAAACTCCAAGCTGCTCGGTGAGCATGACGAACTGTGGTGCAATTACATACATGGACCAGATGGCTGTCCCTTCAACTTGTCCGTCTCTGTGGGTGGACCCATACTGTATATATTGTTATTTCTAGGGTTAGGGTTTAAACCAGGCAGTGGCTTTTAAATACATGAAAGATACATTCATGTATTTAAAAGCCACTGCCTGGTTTAAACCCTAACCCTAGAAATAACAATATATACAGTATGGGTCATACAGATATTGCCCCATACAACCCTAACCCTGTGGTACTTGTGTGGTGCTAATGTATGGTTGGTGCCAGTGTATTATATACTACTCAGATATATGCAGCACTGCTGTGCAACAACAACCATTATGAGCAAGTGAGCACTGGGCACTGTGCATGTGTCCAGGACTTGTGGGAATGTGCTTGCTCACCCAGTATCAGATGCTCATATGAAGAATTGATGCACACATGCATGTTGCAACAGTACAACAGTACAACTGTGTGTGCTGCACAATCATTATTACAGACTGGTGAGTGCTGTGTCTAGGACACGTGGGAAAGCACTTGCTCACCCAGTATCAGATGCTCATATAAAGAATTGATGCATGTGTGCATGTTGCAATGGTACAACTGTGCACACCTGTGGTGTACAATGTGTGCCGCACAATCATTATTACAGACAGGTAAGTGATGGGCGCACTGCGTGTGCGTCTGGGACGCGTGGGAACGCACTTACCTACCCAGTATCAGATGCTCATATGAAGAATTGATGCACGCGTGCATGTTGCAATGGTACAACTGTGTGTGCTTGTGGTGTATGGTGTGTGCCGCACAATCATTATTACAGACAGGTAAGTGATGGGCGCACTGCGTGTGCGTCTAGGACGCGTGGGAAAGCACTTGCTCACCCAGTATTAGATGCTCATATAAAGAATTGATGCACGCGCGCATGTTGCAATGGTACAACTGTGCACACCTGTGGTGTACAATGTGTGCCGCACAATCATTATTACAGACAGGTAAGTGATGGGTGCACTGCACGTGCGTCCAGGACGCATGGGAAAGCACTTGCTCATCCAGTATCAGACACTTATATAAAGAATTGATGCACGCGCGCATGTTGCAATGGTACAACTGTGCATGCCTGTGGTGTACAGTGTGTGCCACACAATTGTTATTACAAACGGGTGAGCGCTGGGCGCATTGTGCGTGCGTCTAGGACGCATGGGTACACACCTACCTACCTGGTATCAGATGCTCATATGAAGAATTGATTCACGCGTGCATGTTGCAATGGTACAACTGTGCACACCTGTGGTGTACAATGTGTGCCGCACAATCATTATTACAGACAGGTAAGTGATGGGTGCACTGCACGTACGTCCAGGACGCGTGGGAAAGCACTTGCTCATCCAGTATCAGACGCTTATATAAAGAATTGATGCACGCGTGCATGTTGCAATGGTACAACTGTGTGTGCTTGTGGTGTATGGTGTGTGCCACACAATCATTATTACAGACTGGTGAGTGATGGGCGCACTGTGTGTGCGTCTAGGACGCGTGGGAACGCACTTACCTACCTGGTATCAGATGCTCATATGAAGAATTGATGCACGCGTGCATGTTGCAATGGTACAACTGTGCATGCCTGTGGTGTATAATGTGTGCCGCACAATCATTATTACAGACTGGTGAGTGATGGGCGCACTATGCGTGCGTCTAGGACGCGTGGGAACGCACTTACCTACCTGGTATCAGATGCTCATATGAAGAATTGATGCGTGCGTGCATGTTGCAATGGTACAACTGTGCACACCTGTGGTGTACAATGTGTGCCGCACAATCATTATTACAGACTGGTGAGTGATGGGTGCACTGCGCGTGCGTCCAGGACGCGTGGGAACGCACTTACCTACCTGGTATCAGATGCTCATATGAAGAATTGATGCACGCGTGCATGTTGCAATGGTACAACTGTGCATGCCTGTGGTGTATAATGTGTGCCGCACAATCATTATTACGGACAGGTGAGTGATGGGTGCACTGTGTGTGCGTCTAGGACGCGTGGGAACACACTTGCTCACCCAGTATCAGATGCTCATATGAAGAATTGATGCACGCGCATATGTTGCAATGGTACAACTGTGCATGCTTGCAGCATACAATGGGTGTTGCACATCACCATATGGTCAGGTGAGTACTGGGCGCATTGTACTTGTGTCCAGGACTCGTGGGAATGAAGAATTGATGCACACACTTATGTTACAAAGGTTGTATGCACCAGCACTTGAGATGCACAGTGGCGCACACTGCAGCACACAGTATCATTATGGACAAGTGAGTACTGTGAGAATGATGGGTACCTCACTTGAAGTAGAACCGACCCTTTGACCACCCCTACCCCACTCCTGACAACACCCTCAGGTTGACCCCTAGGGAATGGTCAAAAAGTTCTCATAGCAGTCAGCGCTGCGAAGTACATCACGTTAGCCGGTGACCCATGAAGCCACGGACTGCCGCCTTTGACTAGGAGGATGACCACGACTGTCAGCAGCCGCATGAATGACTCCGAAGGCTGCAGTGGGGAGATGATAGGCCAGCGCGCTCCCTAACCGGTGAAATCACACCTTTCACATTTTTTGGCTTTGTTACATTTCCTCTACACCTTCCACACTCACCCGCACTTCCCTGCACTCGGCCGCATTCCTGCCCACTTTCTAAGTGCTGCTCTCCGACGCGCTTCGCCACTTTCCTACACTCTCTGGGCACTCAGGTTCCCACTTGTCCAGGACACCACCCTCCGCATTTTGGCATTCCCCTGTTTATTATTTATCCAATTTACCCTCTTTCATTAGCCTACATTTCCTAGTATATAGCCCATATAACTACCACCCTTACACCTCAGATTAGAATACAGCGTCCTCTTCTCACTTCAGAGCTCAGTGTAGCTCGCTCCCTCACATTCCCCCAGTGTGCTGCATTTGCGCGCAGCCTTAGCAACTCAAACCAAACACATTCCCGACTCCGGCGGCCACATATGCGAAGTTTCGTGCCGCACCGAAGTGTGTGCGACCATTTACAACCACCTGCAACCAACTGACCACGTTTCTGTCCCCAACATCGCCGCACTCGCACGCGGCCTTAGCCTTTCGACACTGATGCGTCCGCGATTGCCGCAAACCCACATTCCACACTTTGCATCCCGCAGAGGCCTGCACGATATCTTGCGACACCTCGCCCCTGGACCCACTCATCCTAGCTTAGGGACAGACAGTTTTGGGTATCAGCGTGTGTACATTAATTAAATATTCACGATTTGGACACACGCAAACAATAAATCATGGAAATGGTGACGAAAGACCACTGAAGGGCCTCAATGTCCCTGCGTCGCGGTGATCACCACGGTGACACTGGTGCCCAGGGCCATGACCTGTAATGCCGTGACACACCGTACGTGGGCGTCAAATATATTCATGGTGACGCCACCACTGGGTGGAGTACATTGTATATGGTGTGTGACCATTTTGGGTCCTTGGCCGTCAATCCAATCTTGCTGCACCCACCAAATCTGCCAGTCAACTGGAAAGAGTCAAAACATGAATAAACTAGTACCCTGAACCATCCCTGATCACTAGAGAACGCGTCTAAGACGCACAGGATTGTTGGGGTGTGAAGCAGCACATGAGCACATGTGAGTGCGCAGGCCTCTGCGGGGTGTGAGGTGCCATAGGTAGGCCTGTGGCGGTCGCAGTCACACCTGTGTCGAATGGCTAAGGCTGCGCATAAGTGCAACGCGGTCTGGAAAGGGAACAGCGGGGCTACACTGAGCCCTGCTGGGCCAGGTGGTCGCAGGTGATCGCAAACTGCCGTGCACGCCTCCGTGGGATGCGGAACTTCGCAGGGCTGGCTAACATGGTCAGCGACACAGCGTGTTTGAGTGGCTAAGGCCGCACGCAGGTGCGGCGAGGTCGGGAATAGGAATGGTGGGCTGCTTGGAGCTCTGCTGGTCTGGGTGGTTGGAAATGGTCACGCACGCTTCTGCAGGACACGAAACTTCACCGAGGTGGTCGCCTCGGTCGGCGATGCGTCACGCTTGAGTTACTAAGACCGCACACAAGTACTGCACACTGAGGGAACCTGGGGAGCGAGAGGGGGAACGTCAAAATGTGCAAAATGTGCAAAGCATCCTAAGGAAAACGGAAAGCACGCGAAACGATCGAAAGCAGAAAAGGTGCGAAACGTACAAAGCGTATAAAGTGTACTAACTTAAGGATACTATGACCATGCAAAGGCTTGAGTGCGCATATAGCGCAGGATTCGGGGCTGTGAAGCGGCGCAAGTGAGCGTGCAGGCTATTATATGGGGGGTATATTTTAGGGCCTGTCCAGCGAAAAGAATCCAGCCGCAGGTCGCAAAGTGATAATGCATTACCCCGGGTGGGGTAATGAGGTCCCATGGAGCAACAAAATTGTCTGCTCTCAGTCTCCGAACGCCTCTCAGCCCCATGCAAAAGAAACACAACATTTTAATCATCACATGCGATGACAAAGTGTTGCATTGCGTGACTGTTATCGGAGCTACATTATGGCAGTGGGAGACTTGATATGTTGGACACAGCCGTGCAGGTATCCGCACGCTGTGAGATGTTATAGGTGCCAGTGTGTCCACTACAATTTCAGACGTCGGGGTCGAATCTCTAAGGTTGCGTGCAAGTGCAGTGAGCTCATGAACAGAAATGGTGAACTGCATAGAGTTCAACCTGGTCAGCTGGTTGAAAGAATGTGGAAGCAGACATGCACGCTTCCGCGCGGCCTGTAACTTCACATAGGTTGACGTTGTGGACGGGAACACGTCGTGTCTGAACCATTAAGACCGCAGACGAGTGCAGCACGGTCGGGAACGCAGACATGAACTACCAAGTGAACTACGCTGTACTCTCTAGTCTGAAATGCAAAGGAAAAAGTCTACTTGTTGTACTACTAGTAAAAGATATAGTAAAGAGGCATGCAATAGCTAAACCGGGGACCGCAGCTAGAGACGCATAGTAAACGCGGGCATGGCATAGACTCGGAACTGGCAGGCTGAATCTGGATTTTGTGGTCATGGTCACGCTTCGGGCGGCGTTGGGGCAGCGAACTGAAAGAGATAAATGGGTATTTTCGTTGCCCCGATTTGATAGGGCTGCTCCAAGGAGCCTCATTAAGGCCTCATTGCCAACCCCTCGGAGCAACATGCACCGAACAGCAAGTTTGCCCCCCAGCGCACAGTAGGGGCAACTTAATTTTTTTGGCAGGTGCACGGCGGGGCAACGGGTGCGCCGGACAGGCCCTTAAGTCAAATATGTGCCCCGTATAATTAATGGGGACAAATTAGACGACTTTATACCCCCCGTATAATGTATATGATTATACGGGGGGTATAAAGTCGTCTAATTTGTCCCCATTAATTATACGGGGCACATATTTGACTTAAATATACCTCCCGTATAATCATATACATTATACGGGGCGTATTTTTGTCTAATTTGTCCCCCATTAATTATACAGGGCACATATTTAATTAAAATATACCCCCGTATAATCATATACATTATACGGGGCACATATTTTTGTCAAATATACTCCCCGTATAATTTATAATTATACGGGGGTATATTTTAGTTAAATATGTGCCCCGTATAATGTATATGATTATACGGGGCACATATTTTTGTCAAATATACTCCCCGTATAATTTATAATTATATGGGGGTATATTTTAGTTAAATATGTGCCCCGTATAATGTATATGATTATACGGGGGTATATTTTAGTCAAATATGTGCCCCGTATAATGTATATAATTATATGGGGGTATATTTTAGTTAAATATGTGCCCCGTATAATCATATACATTATACGGGGCACATTTTTTTGTCAAATATACTCCCCGTATAATGTATATAATTATACGGGGGGTATATTTGACTAAAATATCACATGATATATATGTCACTTCTCTGAAAACATATAGCCTTAACCCACCCTTAACCCTTAACTGAATTAGGGTTTACCCCCCTACAATCTTAGTGCAGCGCACGTGATATGACGTCACTGCCAGAGTTCGTAGTATGACCCCAGTCACGTGACTGGCGTGGCAGAACCGGACCAGTAAGCCGATCTATCCGAGGTGGCGGCTATCTTCCCGATGCATCTATCCATATGGGGATACTCTCTTCGGGGATATCCTAGGACAGCGTGGTAACAAGGAACAAGGTTATCCCCCCGGGGATAGAGGTAATCTAGGGTCAGGATCTTAGACAGGCGCTCCGCGCCTGTCGGATGCAGGTACAAGATTGATTGATGCCAATAGGACATCTTACCCCATTTCAGTCCCCCCTGTCACATGTTTCAACCCCAAAGGTACGCCCATATAACGGCCCGCTGTCACATAGCTTGAACATGACTGACATGACGTTGTTGGCGCAGAATGGAGGCTCCCCCTTCGGGGTCGCAGTAGTTTCCTCTGTTCCGTTCAGTTGACCCCCACAGAAATCCCCCTCAAGGTCGCGCTTCACGCTCCCCCGGGGCTGGTTTTAAACTCCCCTTGAAAAGTACCCTGATGAGCATATAAGCGAAAGGGTCGATGCTGGGTAGCCCCCACCATCCTTGGTACTTTTCGCTCCGCTCACCAGCTCATCGCGCTATCGCGCGATTTCGCACCACCCACCCTAAGTTGTGTCACCACTGCTGTGGTTGTCATCAGTGTTGTTGTGGACTGTTGTCCAAGTCGTCGTGGATCATTGTCATTGTCTTCATCTTCATCATTGTTGTTGTGTCATTGTTGTCTATTCAACCTGCCTTGTTGTTGCCATAGTGTCATTGTGGTTGACTCATTGTCGATGGTGCACCAGTGGGGGGTTGTTGTCGTCTGTAGCTAGTGCACGACATGGGTTTGTGAACCCACACGGGTACCCAGGTATGGGTCTGGCAGGTACAGGTACGGGTACGACATTGGGTACCTGTTCAGAACCCGCACCCGTACAATGGGTTTGGCGGGTTTTTTTGAGCAAAAGTTTTATTTAAACTACTACTACTAGTAACTACTACCACTAGAATACTGTCATGAGAATGCATCGCCATCTGAGTTGTCGTGTCTGAATCTTCGTCGTCATCGCTATCGCTATTGTCTTCATCTTCGTCTTTGTTGTCTTCGTATTTGTCATCGTTGTCGTTTTCTTCATTGTTGTTGGCTTGCTATAGTTGGTGGTGGGGTCCTGGCGGCAATGGCGGTGGTAGTGCGTGCAGCTCGGCGCTGCGTCAGGGAAGTGCACCTGTCTGGGTTGTCGTGGACTCGTGGATGTCGTTGAAGCGCACATGGCTTGGGACTTCATCGGCAGAATGTCCGTTGCCGTCGTCTTGTTGTTTCTGCATTGTCCGTGCAGCTCGCTTGCCCTGCAGCGGCAGCGGGCGTGATGCCATCTTCTCTGAGGTATATACCTACAGATTGATGTCAGCAGACATAAGGCCATGTGTACTCACCTGTGAGATTGAACGGAGGCGATAGCGACAGCAATGGTCAAAGTCAACGACTAATGAATAAGGTGACAGCATAGATAGCGAACAGAACAAAATCGGCAATCACTGGGTGGCTGGGAACCATTTACTGTACTGTGAGTGCATGTGAGCCGTGACAACCGTGACTCAGCATCTTGTGTCTTGCACAACGACACAACAGGATCGAAGGCAAACCTCGCCAGTGGACAAAACTTCGCCAATGCACCAGCCCTGAGCTGAATGACTCGGAGCTACCAACCGCAGGCCATACCAATGCAAGTCCCAAATGCGACAGCAATGGCACCGACAGCTACAACACCAGTGGCAGGAGTGATGGCGAGGCAGCAGGGATGATTCAACCAATTCAACCACAACAATCGGTGTCCAACTCCAACCAACGGGACCACAATGACAGGGTGAAGGATGACAACAAGGCAACGACAAGGCAATGTCGAACGGCGACTCAGAGTCAACAACAACGTGAAAGACGACAATGGTGATGCGATGACGGCGGGGGGCAATGACGACGCAGCAGGCTTTGTAGACCACATAGATAGGACAATGTATTCGAGTAGATGTAGTATCATTGTCAAATCCCTGAGCCCACAATGTGCAGCACTCGGTTGAGCTTGTTACGCTGACCGGCATGTAAGTTTGTGACGCCAACCTGCTATGCCAACCTGCACGGGATTTCATACCTGCACAACCTGCGAGTACCCATACCTGTAGTGACTGGTACCCATACCCGTGGGCACGGGTGCGGGTTTCACACGGGTGCGGGTACGGGTAAGGCCTGAGTGACCCATGGGTTACCCATGGGTTACCCGTGATGAGCACTATCTGTAGCTGGCCACTGGTGGTTTGCTGCCAGCTGTCATCATTGTCCAGGCATATACCAAGGTCATGGTCATGGTCATGGCATGGGTTGATGGTAACTCACCAGTGAATGATGCTGAGTTTCCCATGCCCAGTGATTGCCAGTTTCACTTGCTACATGCAGACTGGCCCATGGGTTGCAAACAATACCACCACCAGCAAGACAGCAGTAATAGCGATGACACGTTGGATGACACAATGATGACGATGGAGCGACACCCATTGACCACAACAATGGGGTGATGGCTGTTGATCTGACTTGATTGACCACAACAACAGGCGATGCAACAACCAAGGTGACCAAGAGGTGACACATTGATGACAATGATGGGGGCAGCAATGACAAGACAACAACAACAACAACACTGCCACACAACAATGGGCGACAGTGATGACAGCGCTGACAATGATGAACAGTGCACATAAAGGACTATACTCACAGTGACAAGAGGGGACTGTGGTGAGATATAGAGGGTGACTGGAAGCAGCAACAGAGTAGTTCTTGCAAGTGAAGCAGATAGAGTGTCTGGCACACAACAGATGAGAACTGGTGTTTATACAATAGAGGGAGACATACCTGGCACACAACAGATGAGAACTGGTGTGGTGCCAGAGCGTACATGGTACTCTACTTATACTGCTACAGGAAGTGACGGTAGTAACACAGGTCACAGTAAATACAAGGCGCATTGTTCTACAAGGAGACAAAAGGAATGTACTGTTCTAGAGAACAAGGCGTATAGAACAATAAGAGTCCAGACTATGATATCATAGTGACATCACAATAAAGATAAAGGAAACAAAGGGAAGTACAAAGACAATAGTACAAGGACGGTCTAGAGAAGCCCATGATGTCATGTACATGTGATGTCATAGATAAGAGAATACAATAAGTCCGAGATTGTAATGATCATAATGATCTAATCTACATGTCCTGTATATCTAATCTAAAGCAGTCCGTTATCTGCGTGTCCATACGAGCCGCTAAGTGCGCGCGGGTCACTTATCAACATCTCCCCGTGATCAGCAATCTAGGATTTTAGCACAAGCCCATGTCAACATTGTGTTGTTGGAGCAGGGTGCGCGCGAGCGACTTGGTGAAGCCGTCTGCGACCATTTCCAGTGTAGGGGTTCTAATAAGAGTGATGGTCCTCTTTTCGATGTACTCCCTAATGACATGATGCCTAATGGCAATGTGCTTCGATCGCCTCCCAGTGACAGGGTTCAAGGCCAAGTCAATGGCACCCTTATTGTCACCATGTAGTGGGATGGGGTCGTCGACCTCGTACCCGAGTTCCAAAAGGAAGCTCTGATACCAAGCGGCTTGGTTGGCCGCATCGGTCATGGCCATGTATTCCGCCTCTGTAGTGTTTTGGGCCACTGTCTTTTGCTTTCGCGAAGACCAGCTTATTGCACCATTGGCTAAAAGGAACACATAACCCGAAGTGGAGTGTCTGTCGTCAACCTGGTCACCCAGGGAAGAGTCAGAGTAGCCAACAAGGCCATCTCCACTGGCGCCATCGTAGACTATCCGCATATCCACAGTGCCTACTAAGTAAGCCAGGACATATTGCGCAAGCCGCAGATGTTGGGGGGAAGGATTCGCTGCATACTGCGCCAGACGTGACACAGCGAAGGAAATGTCTGGTCTAGTACCAATCTGAACGTACAGCAGACTACCAATGAGTGACTGGTAGTGTGTAATGTCAGAGGCAGTAGCCTGACCCGTATATTTATGAAGGTGCTCGTCAGCACCAGCGGGCAAGGGTGTGGAGTGTGGTGTGGCATCAGTCATGCCAAAGCGTTCAAGGACATCCTTGACATAGCCAGACTGGTCTATTTCGATGCGTCTAAGGGAGCGGTCACGCACAATGCGCATGCCAAGATATGACTCTATCTCCCCGAGATCAGTCATTTCATAGCGCTCAGAAAGATCTGACTTAAGATGCTTGATTCTCTCCAGAGAAGCACCCAGAATAGTGATGTCGTCAACGTAAACGATAACGAAGAGTGGTCCATCCCCCTCTCGTTGAGGCAACACATATACGCCGGCATCGGCAAACGTCCGCTTAAAGCCGAGTGCTAGTAGCACTCCATGGAATTGCAAGTTCCATGCACGGGAGGCTTGTTTGAGACCATATATCGCCTTGACTAGGCGACACACCTTCGTCTCTGCACCAGTGGTGATGAACCCTTGTGGTTGCTCCATATAAATCTCCTCGTCAAGCACGCCATTTAGGAACGCAGACTTGACATCCATCTGATGGATGTGCCAGTCCTCCAGCGCGGCCAACGCCAGAAGTAATCTCAGCGACTCGAATCGTGCGACGGGAGAGAAGGTTTCATCAAAATCTATGCCAGGGATTTGCATAAACCCCTTAGCCACCAAGCGAGCTCTGTAGCGGCCATCCGCTTTGAGCTTGAAGACCCATTTGGATTTTACTGCCTTGCGATTAGGCGGGAGATCTACTAACTCCCATGTGCCATTCTTGGCAAGCGCATCCATCTCATACTGACACGCCGTTGTCCACTCACCTGCATCCACAGACCGCATGGCCTCTGCATAGGATGCAGGATCTCTTCCCACATAAGCTGCAGCTAACAGCTCTGCAAAACCCAACCGTCTACCACGTGTGGCCACATTATCCGCTGTGAAGTAGCGGGGATTGGGCACTGGTGCACGGGCAGAGCGTCTAGGTGCATTGTCCATTTCACGCAACAGCTGACTACGCTGTGCGCGGTCCTCAAAGCCACCGGGCATGTCTGGTGAGGGAGGAGGGACATTGCGCATAATGCGCGTTGCACTTTGACGCGGTGGTGGAGAAGTCAGAGGGGGCTGTTCACGCTTAGGTGTGACAGGAAGAGTGGGTGGGGCAGGTGGTGGTGGCGTGTGTGGGCGCTCTTGTTTGGGGTCTAAAATGTCTTCAACATCCTCCTCACTGCTGTCAGAGTGTGCAGGGGAGGGTGCTCGCTGTGGTGGTAACGCCGACGTGCTAGGTACGGCAATTACTGGTGTAGGTAGTGGTGGTGAGGCCACTTGAGAAGGTGGTGGGTGTGTCTCAGCACCCTGGAGGGACGGGAAGCTACTCTCGTCGAAAGTCACATCCCTGGACAATCGGACAGAGCGGGTTTGGCGGTCCCAGAGCTTATAGCCCTTAGATTCGGGCTCAAACCCAATAAGCGTGACCTCAATGGCCTTCGCATCCAATTTGCGACGCTTATCAGCAGGTACGTGCATGTACCCCTTGCATCCGAAGATGCGCAAATGCGAGACATCTGGTACTTTGCCAGAGTACCAGAGCTCATAAGGTGTGCGCCACTTAAGCGTACGGGTGGGAGAGCGGTTATAGATGTGTACCGCAGTGCTCATTGCATGCTCCCAGAAGCCTTTAGACATGCCTGCTGTGTGTAGCATGGCCATTGCCTTATCCGTAATGGTGCGGTTGAAACCGCTCGGCTTTCCCGTTCGACTGTGGTGAACCTGGCATGGTAAGGTGATGCTCTATCCCTCTCTGCTTAAGAATGTCCTGTACTTGGCTCGCCATGTACTCGCCTCCGCGGTCAGAGTGGAGTGCGCGCAGTTTATGGGACGTCTGGGTTTCACCCCAAGCCAAATACATCTGCAGCGCTTTCACAAACTGATCCTTCGACTTAATAAAGTACACCACTGCATGCTTGGAGTGGTCGTCTATGAAGGTGGCGGTGTACACGGAGCCTTGTAAGGACTGAGTTTGCATTGGACCGGCGAGGTCACTGTGTACAATCTCAAAAATACGGGTTGTCCTTTTGGTGGAGGACGCAGAGAAAGGTTGGCGAGTGGATTTACCCAACTCGCACCCACGACATACAGCAGTATGCGTGGTAGAGCTGTCAATGTCCATGCCAGTAGTGGCAGAGGGACCGTACGACTTGAGAGCAGCAGAGGAGATGTGTCCCATGCGCTGATGCCAGATATCAAGAGTGGTGGCAGCACTTTTGACGTGAGCATTGAGGCCAATGCTTGAAGCGTCCAACCAATAAAGGTTGTCCTCCAAGTAGCCAACAGCTACACATTGCTTTTTGACAGATATTTTAAATGAGCCACTGTCAAAGGCCACTTCCGCACCCTTTTGTGCTAAGGCACGCATCAACAAGAAGCGTGTCTTCACCTGTGGAAGGTGTAGCACATTGCTGAGGGTGATTGGAAGGCCCTGGCTCGTAGTGAAGACGACGGAGCCTACACCAACTTGGTCGATGGTGGACTTGTCCCCAAGGCGCACAGCACCTTTGCATGGGGTATAGTCCTTGAAGTCGGACCGATGTGGTGTAATGTGGTGTGTGGCACCACTGTCCATCATCCAACGCACACGTGAGGCAGCATACAAGGCAACTCCAACTGCATTGTCCGCCCAGTTAATGGCGGGCTCATCATCGACCTCCTTAATGGAGGCGGTGGTAGGTACTAATACATGAGAGTTGGCAGCCTTGTTGCCGGTGTCCTTCAACTTCCCCGCAGCTTCATCCTTCTTCCTCTGCCTGCAGTCAGGCTTGATGTGCCCCTTTTTATTGCAGTAGTGGCAGGTAAGTTGAGAATGGTCTTTCTTCTTACGTGGGCCACTGCTGGTGGGTCTAATGGGGGCAGCTTTGTTAAGGGAGGAGCCAGAGGGGCCAGTACGACGCGCTTCCTCCGAAACGATGCGCGCAATTATTTCAGCGTGCTTGAGCTTGGAGGGGGCGCCACTGGCGAGGATGGTGGATGCCAGAACCTCATAGGAGGCTGGCAGGGCGTGGAGAAGTATGAGACAGAATTGGGTGTCTGTGACACCCATCTGCGCGTTGGTAAGGCCGACCCGCAGCTCATTGAGCTTGGCCAACTGAGAGGCCATGGGTGCGGAGTCGTCGAGGCGGGCTTGGGTGAGTTGAATCCACAAATTAAATATGGTGGTGCTGCCGCTAGCACCAGCATAGACATCCTTCAGCTTGTCCCACTTTGACTTGAAGGTGGGATAGGACAGGGGGTCGGCAACGAGGGAGTAGACGTCGGGTTTGAGGTAGAGGCGGAGGTACGCCTTTGCCCGACGCTGGACAGAGTCCCACTCATCAGAGGTGACTCCAGAGGGAGGGACTTGGAGGTAGAACACATCCTCCGCTTCGTGCAGCGTGAGGATTGCCTCTAAAGTCCCAGACCACTCGTTCCAGTTTGACCCGTCAAACCTGCTGAGGTGGATTCCTGAGGGCATGCCAAAGGAGTTGCCATAGGCATTGGCGATGCGTGAAGAGGGTGTGGACCCAGTTGGAAAAGGGGGGAGTGAGCCCCCTGCTGTGGCGCCTGCAGCCGCACCGGTGGCGCCAGTGGGCGAGGCAGCACGAGAAGATTGGCCAGACATAGGGATGATTTATCTATCGCCGAGGAGCAGTCAGCGACAGTGCTTCATAACAGTTGCAAGATAGGGGGGGGTAGACACTCCTGTCTGTGAATCTGTAAGGCCAGAACGCTAACGCGTCCTGCCTCCTGTGGTATGCCAGTGATACAAGGGCTAGGCCCAGGTTTGGAATATCCCTTTGCCATACTAGGAGCCAGCTGCCAGCCAGGGTGTGTCTAGGACACGGCTCACTAGTTTGCGTCAGGGGGAATATGGAATGGTGTCTTTCAGAGCCCAAGGCTGTCTACCTCAGCCTTCTCGGCCTGTTGGTTGCCTCATCGCCACAAGTGGCTTCACTGAATCCTTTCCCATTGCCGCTACAAGGCAGGAGTCTGGTTGCAGAACACCATAAGGTGAACACCCCCCAGAGTCTGAACCAGGTTTTACACTCCCATGGTGAGGAGATCCTGCGCCCAGTGTGGAGCACCAGAGACAGCTGGCGCTAAGCTCCACAATACACAGCCCAGTGGGCCATGCACACCTGGATATGGATTAAGGGGCTACCAGATCCAATCTCCTTGCGCATAGCGCAGGGGCTAGGAAAACAGTGGGGGTGAAAGTAGGACTACTGGGCAGTACATGTACAGGAGGTTCCTCAGCAGTGACAACTGACGCCTCAGTGTCCACTGCTTTGGGCAAGGCTGGTGAGGCCCCAGACAGACCTTGACCTGGTGTGTGATCCTAAGAACACAGTGACCAGCCAAGTGGAGTGGCTTGGGCACCAGGGCCCATAACCTGATGAACAGTGCACATAAAGGACTATACTCACAGTGACAAGAGGGGACTGTGGTGAGATATAGAGGGTGACTGGAAGCAGCAACAGAGTAGTTCTTGCAAGTGAAGCAGATAGAGTGTCTGGCACACAACAGATGAGAACTGGTGTTTATACAATAGAGGGAGACATACCTGGCACACAACAGATGAGAACTGGTGTGGTGCCAGAGCGTACATGGTACTCTACTTATACTGCTACAGGAAGTGACGGTAGTAACACAGGTCACAGTAAATACAAGGCGCATTGTTCTACAAGGAGACAAAAGGAATGTACTGTTCTAGAGAACAAGGCGTATAGAACAATAAGAGTCCAGACTATGATATCATAGTGACATCACAATAAAGATAAAGGAAACAAAGGGAAGTACAAAGACAATAGTACAAGGACGGTCTAGAGAAGCCCATGATGTCATGTACATGTGATGTCATAGATAAGAGAATACAATAAGTCCGAGATTGTAATGATCATAATGATCTAATCTACATGTCCTGTATATCTAATCTAAAGCAGTCCGTTATCTGCGTGTCCATATGAGCCGCTAAGTGCGCGCGGGTCACTTATCAACAGACAACAACTTGGAAGGCGAGCCTTGTGGCTCTTAACTAGTAGTAGATTTCTTAGATAAATTGTAACTTGATATGAAATAAATTTCTTCATACAAAACTGTAGTTCAACTTAAGCACAGGTGGGACCAATGGTACTGCCGAGTACCGTGAGTACTCATGAGTACTCACACTCAGAAAAAGTCAAACTTGTACTCATGCTTGGCAAGTACTCGTCACATGATGACTCAATGAGTCAAACTCACAAGTGTACTTGTTTGTCAACAACTCGTTGACATCTCTGCCCACAACCGTCAACCCACACCACACACCCTGACCCAGCACACAAAACCACAACCACCAACCCCATTACCATGACACCACAACACAGCGTGCAAGATTACAACCTGCCACCACAAACCGACCACCACACACCCCGACACAGCACCCAACACCAACTGCCAACCCACTGGCATGACCCCACAACTCAATGCCCAAGACCCTGCAACTGCCAGCCCCTCCGCTATGCTGCCATGCCCATCATACATCATACCACACCATGACTCTGTCCACCACAGCCGCACCCCACCTTGCTTACAGTAGTACTATCATGTATTTATTTATTGTGAATAATGTATTATTTTTATGTGGCAAATTTGGTGTCACTGTGTGACTTGACTATTATTTGACTAATAGATGTATGACTAATATATGATATAATATATGATATGACAAATATGATATGGCAAATATTTAACTTAGATGATATGCCTAATACTTGGACTTGTATGACTTTCTTGACTTTCTGAACTTGTCCTGCTTGCTGGTCATTGCTGTGTAAGAAACTTTTTGAAGGATTAGACATGGCTTGTGGACATGCCAAATTGCTAACTTTATGGGTTGTACCAGGTGACACCACCAGGTGCCAGGTGGTACAACCCCTGTCAAGCAACCTGTACAAATACTGATGCAACTACTATATCTAGGACTTATTCTCAGATCAAGTATGAGCTCACCAAGCACCACATCACAAGGACGATGGGTCACATGTACTCTACCCCGCCACCTCAACTACTTCTCATCACATTCAGTTTCAGCCTTGGGGATTGTTCCCTAGCATACCCATGACTCATCTCTATGTCCATATGTCTCGATTTGTACCTCCTGACCCTGCATCTTGATGATGTTCTCATATCTTTTGTGATACCTTATGATTCTCATAGCACTTACTATATTACTGGGTAGTACTGGCTCTAGTATAAAATGTACCGTGCTGTGGACTCAATGTGATCATCCTATTTGTGTTCTCGAATCTGTCTGTGTGTGTAGCGTTTACCACAAATGCTTGCCTGACTTAGGCGTCAGAGTGGGTGGCAATTCTAAACGATTGGTAGTAGTTGCAATTGGTGATACTTTGCAGGAAGTCGACAGGATGAGGGAGTAGTGCTCCATTGTGATTTTTGTACCTGTGCAGATCAGGCCCTTGTTGTATCCCCAGGGGTGGCGTTGAGATGATGCAGAGGTCGGCCCAGGTATTGTGATTGACAACGTATATGCGGGTGTAGTGTTACGTTTGGCTCGGAAGTGGACACTGACGTCAAGGGTATGACACCGCGTCAGCAGTATATCGTCATGGACTTGTTGGATCAGTCAGCCGGGTAAGCTCTGGTGCATGTGATTGTGTACGATAACGGATCGGATCATGACTCGGTGTGACTCACACTAGGATAGCTGTACTAGGGTTTGCTCTACTTACGCTATTGGCTAGTACTTCTTGGAGCGGCGCTTGAAAGCCCGCGCGTATCTGTATAAGTAGAAGACTGCGAAGACCAAGAACGGCATCTTGGTCTTCTTCCAATACCACTATCTGCTCTCCGCTCTATAGGGTCCTCCCCCTTGAAGTGAGTCGTCCGACATATCCCTATAGACCAAGGGATCCCTCGTGACTTAAACCTTTGGACACCAGTGGACATCTATCCCGCTGGTAGTATCTGTCATCGCGTCTATCTATACCTCAACCCTCGAGTCGCATCTCCTTACACCTACTTGTACGTCGTCGATCACGACACTTGGGAAGACCTTCGCATTGTCGCCACCCCTCCACCACTATTGCCCTTGGGTGACGACCTACACGGATACGAAGACAGTAACGGGGCTTTACAAGTACACCCCATCGACTTCCCTCAAACCAGAGTCAACCGCAACTACGTTCTCAAGAGGATCGCCACTCACTCCGAAGCCTAAGTCAGGCAAGCGTTCGTGGTAAACGCAACATTAAGACCAAGATCCCAACCGTGGCCAATCCTACCAAGACAACCAAGGACTACTGGGTCCCATTCAGACCATATCACATCGACAGACGAGGAGAACGCAACGTACCAAAGAGATATCTCGAAGCCGCATTTTGGAAAGACGACGCGGAAATACCAGGCTACGTCACCGATTACTTTGACCGATCAGGCAACCGACACATCATCCCCGTAGAATTCAACTTCGAGAACACTTGTTGGACGGAAATCCGCTGGGACGACCTCCACAACAAATACAAAGTACTCCGACCCGCAGGAGAAGGACTCCGCCTCAACATCTTAGCTAGCAACGTAGTCACCAGGGACCAGTGGGGCCTCATCGACGGACAATATGAAGAACCAGCACGATCCCCCACACCAAAGACACCAGCACCATCACCATCGCTCGCAAGCAATCCCGAAGATATTCACATCCACCAGGACGAAGCAGAGGAACTAGCACTGGAAAACATCGCTAAGTCTATCCCAGTCATGACATCCACAATCACCCAAGCACCTGTCCAGATCAGGACAGCCCTCTTCACCCCACAAGACCAGCCACGACAACCAGAAGGGAACCCACCCGGAGGGGACCCAGCGGACAACCCAGGAGGAGGAGATGGCGGAAACGGAGGCGACGGAGGAGGAGACGATGCAGCAGGCATCCAGCACCCCGGATTTGCAGACATTCCCCATCTCACCGACAGATTCATCGGCAAAGAACCACCCATATTCACGGGCGATCGAGACAAAGCGCAAGCCTTCCTATCCCAATGGAACCGGTTCGCCCAAGTAAACATAGCCAACCGAAGCCTGCAGAGCCCCTATATCAAAGCAATGATGTTCCTCACCTACATCCAAGGACCCCTCGTCGACGAATGGACCGCAGAGACCCAGAAATGGATCGAAACAAGGCCAGACAGAACCGACCCATGGGTATGGAGCGCAGTAGAACTCGCCTTCAAACGGCAGTTCCGAGACAACATGGAACAAGAACGCGCCAGACTGGAGCTGGACAAAGGATTCAAAATGACGGGAGGAGACATTGACAGCTACGTAACCGCATTCGAAAAGCTCGTTCGACAGGCTGACTACCGCCTGGACGACCCCCTGGTACTCGACAAATTCACCAGAGGCGTACCCCTCGACCTATACCGCAATGCATACCAATTCCACAGCCCAGTAACCTACCACCAGTGGAAGAACGCTCTAATCGAGCAACAGAAGCGATATCTCCACATGAAGGCACGAGTGGATGGATTCGGAAGGCAGCTAACGCAGCGCCCCAAGCAACAACAGCAGCAACAACCCGCAAGGTTCCAACCACCCCAAAGACAGAACCAAGGGTGGCAGCAATACCGCAACCACCCCGACGCTATGGACACCACACCGGGGAGAATTCGCGCCAGAGTCGCAGGGTCCGAAGAAGCAAACCCAAACAACCCTCAGGAATGGAGAAACTACACACAGGGAAGACCCCCATTCCCCCCTCGTGGAGGATTCCTCGCCAGAGGAAGAGGAGGACGAGGCGTCTTTAACACAAGGGACGTAACATGTTATAACTGCGGAAAGAAAGGTCACTTCTCACGAGAATGCCAGCAACCGCGTCAAACGCGTCAGGGACCACCCCAAGGTAGAAGCGCGTACATCGAGGAAGTACCCACCGCTCCCCAGAGCGTCGTAGGGGAACCCCTCATCGACCTCGACGAACCGGTGCAAGCCAACCGCGGCGCCACGTCAGCGCAACAGGTGGAGGATATCATGGGGAGAATCGCAGAACTTCCGGAGGAGGGAAGAGAAATGTTCGCTAGAAATATGGCAGGGAGCCAGGATTTTCCAAGCGCCTGAACCCAACGGCCTGGGTGAGGGCAGTCAATTGTAACTCGTCGTTCATAACGCGCTATCGATCTATGCATGTTCCAGTTTCGATTCGCACGAGTAACTTCAAGGCCGAAAGAAAAGCACTGGTGGACTCCGGAGCCACCGACAACTTCATACATCCGGACTTCGTCAAACGGATGCACCTAGGAACCAAAATACTAGAACGTCCACGCAACATTTGGAATATAGATGGGACACATAACAAAGGAGGGAAAATCACCCACTGTGTAGACCTCAATGTACAAACTGACGGAAAACTCAAGGACATCCGCTTTCTAGTCACAAACGTAGGAGGGGAAGACCTCATACTAGGCTACCCCTGGCTCGCAACCTTCCAACCCAAAATCCAATGGGCAACAGCCACTCTTGACACCAAACAATACCCCATCGTCATCCGCACTACCAACCCACTCAAACCATTCGGACTCACAGAACTCCGACGACTCATAGTGGAAATTAAGGAGGAAAACA
Organism: Lactarius deliciosus; assembly: GCA_021525775.1. Lineage (NCBI taxonomy): Eukaryota > Fungi > Basidiomycota > Agaricomycetes > Russulales > Russulaceae > Lactarius > Lactarius deliciosus. Next base: position 63,493 of record JAKELK010000056.1, read on the forward strand.
AACTACAAGCCCTCCACGAACTAGAGGAACAATCCCTACCGGTACATCTGCGAACAACGGCAACAGATATGGCAATAGCGGCGCAACAATACACGGAGAAGAAGGAAATACCCGAGGAATACAAAAGGCACGCCAAGGTATTCAGCGAGGAAGAATCCAAACGACTCCCACCTTCCAGACCATGGGACCACGCTATCGAACTCAAACCAGAGGCACCCGACTCATTCGACTGCAAGGTATACCCTGTAAACCAAGCAGAAGACAAAGCGCTACGAGAATTCCTGGACGAACAACTGGCAAAAGGATATATACGCCCCTCTAAATCCCCGTACGCATCCCCATTCTTCTTCGTGAAAAAGAAGGACGGAAAACTACGCCCGGTACAGGACTATAGGACGCTCAACAAATGGACCATACGCAACCAGTACCCACTCCCCCTCATACCGGAACTCATCGCAAGCCTCAGCTCAGGGTGGATATTCTCCAAATTCGACGTTCGGCAGGGCTACAACAACATCCTAGTCAAAGACGGCGACCAGTACAAGGCAGCGTTCAAGACTAAATATGGATTCTTCGAACCAGTAGTAATGTATTTCGGCATGACCAACTCCCCATCCACTTTCCAGGAGATGATGAACGCCATATGCCAACCCCTTATCGACTACCACGAGAAGAAAGGAACAATCATCCGAGTCTACATGGACGACATCGGCATTGCAACATCAACCACGGAACAAGCGCACGCCGAAGCAGTACACGACATATTAGACCTACTGGAACAACACGACCTCTACCTCAAACTCGAAAAATGCACCTTCCACTCTTCCTCCCTCGATTACCTGGGGGTAATCATTGAAAAGGGGGTGATTCGCATGGACCCCGTCAAAATTTCCGGCATAACAGACTGGCCCGTACCAAAAACTGTCAAGCAGGTGCGATCATTCCTAGGCTTCTGCAACTTTTACCGCGCTTTCATCCGAAATTTTGCCACATACGCACGACCTCTCAACAAACTCACGCGCAAGGACACCGACTGGCAATGGGGAGCGGAACAACAACAAGCATTTGACAAGCTCAAGGCACTAGTAACCGAAGAACCCGTACTCAAACACCCAGAACTAGACAAGCAATTCGAGCTAGAAGTTGACGCATCCGGATACGCAGTAGGAGCAGTACTCCTTCAGAAGGGACCAGACAACAAACGACACCCAATCGCGTTCTACTCAAACACCCTCAACGCAGCAGAAAGGAACTACGACATCTACGACCTGGAACTCCTAGCCATCGTAAAAGCACTGCGAAACTGGAGGCAATACCTCGCCGGATCACCACACAAAATCAAGGTCTTCTCCGACCACATGAACTTACAGTATTGGAGATCCCCTCAGAAAATCAGTCGACGTGTGGCTAGGGAAGTACTTGAACTCGCCGAATATGACATAGAGATTCACCACATCAAAGGGACAGCCAACGGACGAGCAGACGCACTATCAAGACGACCGGACTATGACCAAGGAGAACATGACAACGAACAAGTAACGGTACTCCCAGACCACGTATTCGTCAGAGCCACCGAAATCGACACAACGGACGACCCAACACGCACGCAGCACACCATCAATGTCACGGAAATGGAGCCAACTAACCCGGTATACACCCAAGACGAGACCATGGTAAAGCGATGGGCAGATCCCCACAAACTAAAGAAAATCGAGAACACGTGGTACAAAGATGGACGACGCGTAGTCACAGGAGACGCACACGAACGACAGCGCATCATACGAGCACACCACGATCCACCGGTCCATGGCCACCCCGGAATCAACCGGACGATCAAAATGGTGGAACGATACTATTGGTGGCCAAGCCTTCGACAAGAAACGCAGGATTACGTTAAAGGATGCGCCGACTGTCAACGGATCAAGGTCAATAATCGACCCACGCGCGCACCACTCCAACCCATCTTCCCCAGAAAGGAGGCAATGCCATTCGAAACCATAGCCCTGGACTTCATCACCAAGCTGCCACAAGCAGACGGCTGCGACTCCATACTGACAGTAACAGACCACGATTGCTCCAAAGCGGCAATATTCATCCCGTGCCTTGAAGAGATAAGTGCAGAAGGGACTGCGGCCCTGTACGTGAAACACGTCTTTACCAGATTCGGACTACCAGCGCGTATCATTAGCGATCGAGACCCCCGATTCGCGTCAAAGTTCACACGCGAACTGTGCAAAATTCTGGGCATCGAACAAAACATATCCACGGCCTATCACCCACGAACGGACGGACAGTCAGAACGCACCAACCAATGGTTAGAACAATACCTACGGTTTTGGGTTAACGAAAGACAGGACGACTGGACACGCTACTTACCAATGGCAGAATTCACGCACAACAATTGGCCCAACGAATCCACTAGGGAGTCTCCCTTCAATATCCTCATGGGCTATAACCCCCGCGCTGATTGGACCGATCGACCATCCCCTATACCACAGGTAGCACTCCGTATCAAACAGTTCCAAGAGGCTAGAACACGCGCCCAGGAACTGATGATCAAAGCGCAGCAGGGGTGGATCAAACACAAAGATACGCCCAAATACCAGATAGGGGACCTCGTATGGCTCGAAGGACGCCACCTACGTACCAACCAGCCAACCACAAAGCTTGCGCCCAGGAGACATGGCCCGTTCAAGGTCACTCAGGTGATGTCCGCAGTCAACTATCGCCTAGAACTTCCCACGCAGTGGAGCATCCATCCAGTGTTTCACACGGACCTCCTGACTCCTTATCGCGAAACTCCCACACACGGACCCAACTATCAGCGCCCGCCACCAGATCTGATTGATGGCGAAGAAGAATACGAAGTCGAGAAGATTCTAGACTCTCGGCGCTTCGGCAGAACAAAGAAACTGCAGTATTTGGTCAAGTGGCGCGGATACCCTGACTCCGATAATCAGTGGGTCTCGAAGGATGACGTCTTCGCTGACGAAGCCATTCGGGAGTTCAAACGTTCAAACCCCACCAGAGAAGTGCATATAAGCACGGGGTATTCCCAAGAGACGTCCCCATCTCCCACTCACACACTCCCATCTACTCATGTCCCAATCCCCAGTCCAAGTCCACTATGTCCTCGACGACCTACTCCCCATCTCAGTCCAGCCTACTGTCATCATCCAGGACACGCCACCATCACCCATGTCGCTTCCCGAGCCCGTTCAACCAAGCCCCAGTCGTCCAGTTACCCCCGTTCCATCCCTTCTTCCTTCGCCAACACCTACAGCAGTCAGCACACGCAGCTCGTCTCCGCAGGGCTATGTTCCAACCCGACCTCCGTCCCGTCAAGACCCGGCTCAGATACAAGAAGATCGAGCATACGACAGGTACCTGTCGGAGGAGCATTGTCCTCTCAACGAGCACCTCACGTATGGGACTCACCTCACCACTACTCACGACGAAACCCCGCCGCTATGCTCCACAGACGGAGAGCCGATGGTCCTGCCGCCGAGTCAATCATCCCACATGCGGCGCCTCTACAGTGCGAAGGAACACAGTCCAGTTTCCCGACAGCGGGTGGAAACACCGCCACCGGTCGGGTTCAAACACAACAGGGGAGTCCACTTCATCCCCTTCCAGATACGCGACGCTCAGGGCCAACTGCACCCAGCTCGGTATACGCAGCTCGTCTTTACGGCGGACCCCTTTGTCCTCGCCTACCGACGAGGCAGCGACCAGCAGTACGGCAAGTCGGTGCATGCCGAGCCCCAATACGACGAACCCTCCCCCTCCTACACCAACGACGACCTGGTCTTTCTAGACCAGAACAGCGCATACCGACAGTCGGTCGACCAGGCCTGTATGGCCATGAACGACCTGACAGTCACGGCCGAGGTACACCGGTACCGGTGCCTGCAGGCGGGCTACGAAGCCAAGGAAGAGGAGTTGAAGAAGAAGATCGCCGAGCTGGACAAGCTTGGAAGCATGCGCCGACAGTGCGTGCTCCGCTTACAGCGCGCCAACGCCATCAAGCGCATCGAAGACGAGCGCGACTCTTACCGTCCGGGAGCGGAGGAAGGACAGCGCATTGCCACGCTCAGAGAGGAGATCATGCGTGGTCGGTCTGGGGCCCGATCCTGAAAAGGGGGTGATGTTACGTTTGGCTCGGAAGTGGACACTGACGTCAAGGGTATGACACCGCGTCAGCAGTATATCGTCATGGACTTGTTGGATCAGTCAGCCGGGTAAGCTCCGGCGCATGTGATTGTGTACGATAACGGATCGGATCATGACTCGGTGTGACTCACACTAGGATAGCTGTACTAGGGTTTGCTCTACTTACGCTATTGGCTAGTACTTCTTGGAGCGGCGCTTGAAAGCCCGCGCGTATCTGTATAAGTAGAAGACTGCGAAGACCAAGAACGGCATCTTGGTCTTCTTCCAATACCACTATCTGCTCTCCGCTCTATAGGGTCCTCCCCCTTGAAGTGAGTCGTCCGACATATCCCTATAGACCAAGGGATCCCTCGTGACTTAAACCTTTGGACACCAGTGGACATCTATCCCGCTGGTAGTATCTGTCATCGCGTCTATCTATACCTCAACCCTCGAGTCGCATCTCCTTACACCTACTTGTACGTCGTCGATCACGACACTTGGGAAGACCTTCGCATTGTCGCCACCCCTCCACCACTATTGCCCTTGGGTGACGACCTACACGGATACGAAGACAGTAACGGGGCTTTACAAGTACACCCCATCGACTTCCCTCAAACCAGAGTCAACCGCAACTACGTTCTCAAGAGGATCGCCACTCACTCCGAAGCCTAAGTCAGGCAAGCGTTCGTGGTAAACGCAACATGTAGGGCTTGGTGACTTGAGGGTTCAGGTACAGGTATACACAGTGGTACGCACTATCAAGGGGGTAGTCATTCACTGCCACAAAGGGGGCTGGGATAAGTCACGGGGATCCCTTGGTCTAAGGTAGTCTTTGAAAGTTCAGTTGCAGGAACTGAAAAAGACTGCAACCCAACCTGACTTCAACTGGTAGCAACTGCAACTTTCAGTTCAGTTGCAGAGTTTTACACATCAGCAACTGCAGTCTTTTGCAGTTGTGCAACCGGTTGCAACCGGTTGCTTAGTAAGTAAGTGATTGGGCTGAATTTCTGATCAAAACGAGCCTAAGATCACCCAAATCGGCCAAAAACTGAGCAAGTTATGATCAAAACAATCATTTTACCCATAACTTCTGCTTTTTTTGGCTGTTTTACTTGATTATTTTTTTTATTATAAGGCAGTTTCACTTAGAAATTTATTATAGGTACCTATGAACACTAATTATAAGTGTTTTTGACTCAGTTTAGACCAGTTTCAAATAGATTAAATAACATTCTGTTGCAACCAGTCAGGTCCAGTTGCAACTGGTTGCAGCTGGTTTTCTTGCAGTTTTTTGCAGTTGCAGTTGAGGTTGCAACAAATTTCCTTTTTTGGCAACCAGTTGTGGTTGCAGTTGGACCAAATATGGTCAAAAACTGGACCCAACCGGACTTTCAAACCCTAGGAGTGCCTCATAAAGAGCAGATGAGACAGTATCTTCCTGTTCTTGTTGTTGCACTCACAGCCAGCAGCTGCCGACCAAAGTGGGTAATTGTTGCCATCAGGGGGCCAGAGGAGTACATGAGTATGTGCATGCCCCTCAAGGGGAAGTCCCCTGGTAGGTTCCCACCACTGGCCCTCTACATGGGCCAGATGCCAATCGAAAGCCCAGTTGTGGAAGGCCTCCTCCTGGGCACGCCACTTTTGGAAGGCAGTGGAACAGAAGTGAGGTTTGTCAGGCAGGTCCAGCTGAGCCACCTCCTGCATAGTCTGTAGATGTGCCAAGAGATGTGCCATGTTTTGCCCTTCTAGTTCCTCATCGTGAGAGATCCACACGGGGTGCAAGAGAAGGTCCAGATGACATAGTACTAGGGTAGTAAGCAACTGGTGAAACATTAGTGCAGCTTTAGAAGCCTAGATGCATGTATCAACTTAGAATGTGTAAGCCATCTTATTTGAATACTATGCACATGGGGTGCACACTAAGTTGTTTGCACCCCATGGAAGGCCACATACCCAAGCTTCTTGCTAGTAAACATACAAACTTCTATATCATGGTATATGTACATTATCATGTGCACACAACAGCTATGACTTTGCACAATAGTGGTCAGTTTGGACGTAACCCTAACATAAGGTTAGGGTTAAGCACATGATCCTCACTTCTGACCCCAGCTCAAACCTAATAATTTGTCCAAGGAACAGGAAGGGTCTACAATGGCTGACAATGATATACTGTAACATAATATATTCACACTTATATTAATTATATTAATCATAAGTTTTGGGTGACATCATAAATGAGACCTTCATATGGGCTTAAGGTTTGGTTATGGTTATATTTGATTATCTTGTAATATTACAAGACCCTTACAATGATACCATATGATGAATTAATTATAAGTTAGGTGCTAAAGAATTATGTGAGATTGTCTAGTCTAATAACATCCAGAACTCATAATTTATGACACTTTGAAGTACTCACTTGTCTGTGTACACATGTGCAAGCATCTAGGGCACATAGAATACAATGCCATAAGGGTGGTAGCAAGTAGTGTACATGCCAGAGTGAATGTGAGTGCATGCACAGCAGTCTTTGCACTGTGGAACGCTCAGTTGTGTGTACACATATGTATAAGCATCCAGGATGAATAAAATAAAGTGTAAATAGTGTGATGGTAATGTGTGAGCGTCCAGGATGCACAGAATACAGTGCCAATAGTGCAATGGCCAGTAGTGCACACTATGAGCAATGTGCGAGCATCCAGGACACACAGAATACAGTGCTAATAGTGCAATGGCCAGTAGTGCACACATGAGCAATGTGAGAGTGTCCAGGATGCATGGAATATAGTGCTGATAGTGCAATGGCCAGTAGTGCACACTATGAGCAATGTGCGAGCGTCCAGGATGCACGGAATATAGTGCTGATAGTGCAATGGCCAGTAGTGCACACTATGAGCAATGTGCGAGTGTCCAGGATGCACAGAATACAGTGCTGATAGTGCAATGGCCAGTAGTGCACACTATGAGCAATGTGTGAGCGTCCTGGATGCACAGAATACAGTGCTGATAGTGCAATGGCCAGTAGTGCACACATGAGCAATGTGAGAGTGTCCAGGATGCACGGAATATAGTGCTGATAGTGCAATGGCCAGTAGTGCACACTATGAGCAATGTGCGAGCGTCCAGGACGCACAGATTACAGTGTTGATAGTGTGGTAGTAATAAGTGCATATTTGAGTGAATACAAGTGCATGTGCAATAGTCTTCACACTATGGAATGCTCAGTTGTGTGTACACATATGTGAGCGTCCAGGATGCCTGTGTTCAGTGTGCATATTGACTTTGGTTTTATTTGGTTGACTTCACATGCACACATGCACAAAATACCTCTTAGCTTGTGTGGAAGTATAGTATGCACACATGTATGGAATCTAATCTGATCCATAGGATATTTGAGTATTATACCCACATCAGAGCTTCTTGGATGCTCATACATGCATATAGGGTGACATCATGTCATTATGCCACAGTGCACAGTGCACAAGTCATGTATATCATTTGATACAGCTCTGACACACAAAGCTGTGGTGAGGTGGGTGTGTGTGCGAGCGTCCAGGACGCTCGCATATAGTGTGGTTTTATTTAGTTGACTTCACAGGCACATGTGCACAAAATATGTCTTAGCTTTTGTAAACAGTATTTCATGCACACATGCATGGAATCTATTCTAATATATAAGATATTTGAGTGTCATGTCCACATCAGAGCATCCTGGACGCTCATACATGCACATGGGGTGACATCATGTTGTTATGCCACAGCACACAGTGCACAAGTCATGTATATTATGTGATACAGCACTGGCACACCAAGCTGTGGTGAGGTGTATGTGTGTGAGCGTCCAGGATGCTCACATGTAGTGTGAGTCTCAACTGGTTTTATTTGGTTTACTTCACAGGCACACATGCACAAAATACTTGTTAGATTGTGTACAGAGAGTATTCTCTGTATTTGATGCATGCACAATTAGAATCTACTCTGATCCATCTGATATTTGAATACTGGACTCATGATACCCACCCTGCCCCCTGCCCACCTCCCTCCTAGGTTCACCCCTAGGGGTACTGCAAAATGCCTCATAACCAACGAAGATGTCGACGCGCTGAAGTCGAAGCGCAAGGACGGTTCATATGGGTAGGTCTCCAAGTCAGCCATCCAGGAAATCATCGTGAATGTGTGAGGTTCTTGCATTTTGTATAATTACTTCCTAAGTAGTTCTACATATACAACAGTGTCTGGTTTGAAGTATTGTGTTGAGGTTCCGGTCGAATCTTCGATTCCAATGGAGCAGATTTCAGGAGTCAGCCCTTTGACCACACCAATTGTCCCACATGCTGATCCTTCAATGATGACAGCCTCACTGTTGATGACCAGTTTCCATGGCTGGAGGAAACTCACGTTGATAGATATTTGCTTGAAGGAAGAGCGCTTGTATATGCTGACGACAACTTCATTGGGCTTGGGAGTCAATTTGCGTTTGGCGAGGCGTAAAGTCCTCACGACCTTCCCTTCGTATTCATCCAAGGGCCCGTCCCTGACTCCAGATACGTAGAAAGGTATGCATCTCCTCTCCAAAGCAGCTTGTATATCGGCTGTAAGCAACCATCGACCTTTTTCCGAAAACGTGAGCATGGTGGAGTTATCAGTTAAAGTAATCGAACTTGCAGGGTTTGTTGGCGTGTCCTTCTGGTTCAGGTGTCAGGTGGTCAAAGGCCATGGCAGGTGGAGGTGTCCGAGTGCGAGGGGGGGTGGTACTTCCACCGACCTCAGCCTCCTTGAGTCTGCAGCAAATGACTCAGCGTGTGACCAGCATTCGGTATATATACTTACAAGAGGGTGACAAATAGCAATGGGACAATTTGATTCGGCGAATTGCTTGTCACCAAGCGTGCTTCAAATTCGACAGTCGCATTGTGACTGGTGACGTCCTTGACAATGGCTTTAAGCCCCTTGAATTGGCCATGGGTGACCTTGACACGTCGGCCAACTAGTGGGTGATCGCCTTCGGGTTGGGGTAGAAGGGGGCCTTGCGTGCCGCATATCTCGAGATCGCGGATATTGAATTCGGACTATCGTGGGCGCATCAGAGCTGCTTGGAATATTAGACAAGGGACTTACCACTTCCCAAGTGTGCTTGTCTTTGACTGTCGCACGCGTATCTATGGCGTCGACGATGACTCCACGTCGTGGTTGAAGGACATCTCCTCATCTGTAGAATTTGACCCAGGTCCCTGAGCGAATTGGATAGAAGTGCAGGTCGGGTGTGAAAAAGTCAATGTCGTGCAAGTCAGTTGTGATCTAGAAACCGTATAGTCAGAGTAACGATGTCTTATGTGGGCACTCACTTGAGCTGTTGACCCATCCTTCACATAGGTCAACACATTGCGCTGCTTGTCAACTGTCATGACTAGACCTGTCGATTCAGACCACCGGTGCTTGATGTTATCGCCAGGCATGTAGTGAAGCAAAAGTTCGTGCAAGAGAATGAGGATGGCCATTTCTGGCCCTTCCGTCTCTGACCGTATCACGACATTTGCCATATCGTCCTGTATGTACGTAGTGTATCCAACTAGGCCTTGGTGCTCACCAGAATCAATCCTGACCCATTGATCCGCCCGGATGTTGTCTTGGGTGAACCGTCGCAACCATGGTCGGAAGGCGTGGTGATCTCTGATGAATTGTGCCTTGATGAAAGGCGCAAGGTCAGCTGGTGTTGCGATCGGACTCATCGGTATGGACTGCAATCTCATGGGGTTCTGACTACCCTAGTATTAGTCAGGGACAGTCGTCTCAGTCAGCATCGTTTGTTGGTTATCACATGTTATACAGTACGGACTCGCCTCATACCTAGGACAGCTGTAGTAGGGTTCGAGCTACTATTGCTAGTGGGTACCTTACGTTCAGGAGGAGCTTCAAAGCTCCTCGTCAATTGTATATCTAGTAGGCAGTGTGAAGACCGAGCTCCTTAGCTTGGTCTTCTTGAATCCTTATCAGATCCTGTCTCCCTCTCTCCTCGTCTGCGTCCTTCTCGCACTCTGTCTCTTATCGCGTCTGGCCTTGATCAGGCAGATCGCCCGGCAACTTACGCCTGGTGGACTTCGCCCCAGTGCTAGCAGCGGTCACGTTCCTACTGAGGTCGTGTACTCATATTCGCTAAGTCGTTCTCCATCCACCTCGCCACTCTGTCCCCGCTCAAGTCGAGCATCGTTAGGACAGGCCTAACGCAACATTAAGACCAAGCTAACCCCGCCAACGACACAGTGGCGTCCACAACAAGAGATCGGTGGGACCGGAATCAAGTCCAGTCATACACCATCCCCAGCAGAGGAGAACGGAACGTCCCCACACGCTATCTAAAGGCTGCTAGGTGGAGGACACATAGAGACGAAACCGGATACTTCGTCGACTTCCCAACTCGACCAAGTCGATACTACCCAGTTGAGTTCAACTTCGAACACACTTGTTGGTGTATACTCGCAACAAACGACGCAGGAATACGAACGGTGGTCAGACCAACCACACGAGAATACCGGTGCGATATCCTAGAAAGTGAAGTAGCTCCCCAAGCAAGAGTGGGACCCATCGACGGTGCAGCCACCACAAGCACCACAGAAGAAGAAGGCTCCGGATCAGACCAAAGTAGCGAAGGGTCAGAAGAAGATCACCTCTCCCAGGTGAACGCGGAAGTGGAAGAAGAACTAGCGAACCTAGCAGGAGGGATTACGCTTCACGAAGCCCCCCAAGCTGAGCAGATCATCGTTCATCCACCAGACGAGATGACAACCACCCAGTTAGAACCAACATACGCACTTCAAGTGGACCCAGTACAACTACCACAAGACGGAGTCCCAGAAGACCTACTCCCCATTGACCCCGGCACAGGACACCGGATGACCGCAGATGACGCGGCCCTCATGAGGGCCATTGGGCCTGACGAACCAGACCCTCCCGGAGGAGGAGGACCACCCAGAAGAGACCCAGGCGGAGGCCACCCGCACGGAGGAGGCGGAGGACACGGAGGCGGAGGAGGACCACCCGGAGGAGGCGGATTCCCAGGGATGGCTCCCATAGGTAACCCGCCTCGATCATCAGATAGACTCCAAGGCAACCCGCCTATGGTCTTCAACGGAGACCGCACCAAGGCCCTGCAGTTCAGAGCACAGTGGAACCTCTATCAAGGAGTCAACAGTACGAGCGACATCATGCGCAACTACTACCGCCGATCACTCCTCTTCCTCGGCTACATCCAGGGAGAAACAGTTAACGAATGGGTGATGTATATGACAGACTGGCTGATGCGCCAGACGGAAGCCGGATTCCCTGAACACACTCGACGTCTCTGGGAGGAGACCCTCCGCGCCTTCACTAGACGATTCGCCAACACCATGGAAAAGGAACAGGCGCAAGCAGAGCTGCGCAAGGGCGTCCACATGAAGGACGGAGACATTGATAGCTACGTGGCTACCTTTGAACGCCTAGCTCGACAAGCTGACTACAACCTCGATGCCCCTCAAACGCTGGACCTATTTACGGCAGGACTGCCAAGGGCGTTATTCGCCAAGGTCTATGAACAATACGAGCCCACCACGTTTGAAGCATGGAAACAAGCGGCGATGAAGAAGCAACAGCAATACATGCACCTACAGGCACGTCTTAACTCGCTAAAAACACCCACTCCGAGAGCTGCTCCACGCCCTAGCCCATGGGGAAACCCCCAGAGCGGATGGACGCCAAGGAACCTCCCCCATCACCAAAACCCCAATGCAATGGACACCTCCGCAGACAGAACACGGGCACGAGGCGCGGAAGCAGAAGACACACAGGGAAGACTCGCCGGAGCAGAGTTTATACTCGATCGACAACGGCCACCCTATCCACCCAGAGGGGGACCAAGAGGACGAGGCAGAGGAAGGGGGCCACCCCGAGACGCAAGGGAAGTAATCTGCTACACCTGTAACCAGAAGGGACACTTCAGTCGCGACTGCCCACAGCACCGAAACAACGCGCAGGGCAGCAACAGTAGAAGGTCAGAAACAGACTACTACACCCAAGAACCAAGAGTACAAGCACGCGCAGCGGTAACCCCGCAGCAACAAGCCCAGGAGTGGCTCCAGGGAGTGGCCGGAGCGCCAGATGAAGTAAAAGATCTGGTCCTCCAAGAACTATGGGGAAAAGAGGGTTTTCCAAACGCCTGAACCCGTCGGCCTGGGTGAGGGCACTCCGTTGTAATTCTGTAATAATCACACGCTACCGATTGTTGAGAATTCCAGTTTCCGTTCGAACAAGTTACAACATGGCCGAAGTAAAAGCACTGGTGGACTCAGGAGCCACAGACAGCTTCATTAAACCCGCATTCGCGAAGCGAATGGGGATTGGTCTCAAAGAACTAGAGACCCCCAAAAAGATATGGAACATTGACAACTCCGAGAACAAAGCGGGACTAATCACGCACTGCGCAGATCTCGACGTACAGACCAAGGGGACCCACAAAACAATGAGGTTCCTACTCACAGACACAGGGAACGAGGACATCGTCCTCGGCTACCCATGGCTGGCCGCCTACGAACCACAAATCAGTTGGCAACACGCAGTCATCAAAGAAGACGCCTATCCAGTGGTCCTCCGAACCACACACCCAGAAGAGCGAGGGGTAACAATCGCGTTTGCTCCCACCGAATTCACCGAAGAAGAAAAGCGTCGCGCTGTGCAACAGCTCTACGACGAATGGGAGACAGTCAGGGCACGCACCACTGCCACCGAACTGGCTATCGAAGCACAACAATTCACCGGCACGACAGAAATCCCAGAAGAGTACGCGGACTTCGCCAAGGTGTTCAGCGAAGAGGAATCACATCGCTTCCCACCCTCGCAACCTTGGGACCATGCCATCGAATTCAGAGAGGACGCCCCAACCGCCATCGACTGCAAGATCTACCCTATGTCACGCGACGAAGACATCGCCCTTCGTAAATTCCTCGACGAGCAACTGGAAAAGGGGTACATCCGACCATCGAAATCCCCTTACGCATCATCCTTCTTCTTCGTCAAGAAGAAGGATGGGAAACTACGACCGGTCCAAGACTACCGAAAGATCAACTCGTTCACCGTTCGTAATCAGTACCCCTTACTGCTCATACAGGAGCTCATCACAGACTTGGGGAACGCGGACATCTACACTAAACTCGACGTCCGCTGGGGATATAACAACGTCCGCATCAAGCAAGGCGACGAAGAAAAGGCCGCCTTCAAAACGCGCCACGGGTTCTTCGAACCACTTGTCATGTACTTTGGCCTCACCAACTCGCCGGCCACCTTCCAGGACATGATGGACTCCCTCTGCGGCCCCACCATCAACAAACACGAGCTGCTGGGCACCACCATTCGCGTCTACATGGATGACATCGGCATCGCATCCCGGAACGGCCGAGCGGGTCACATCGCAGCCGTACGTGACATACTCCAGATCGCAAAGGACAATGACTTGTACTTCAAGCCAGAGAAATGCGTTTTCCACGCGCCGGCAATCGATTACCTGGGGGTAATCCTTGAAAAGGGGGTGACACGCATGGACCCTGTTAAAGTCGCCGGCATCCGCAACTGGCCAACACCAACCACGGTCAAACAGGTCCGCTCTTTTCTCGGGTTCTGCAACTTTTACCGCCTCTTCATCAGGGGATTCGCCACATACGCACGACCGCTGAACCGATTAACGCGGAAAGACACAGAGTGGCAGTGGGGACAAGCAGAAGAAGACGCCTTTACGAAGCTCAAGACCCTGGTCACAAGCGAACCAGTGCTGGCGCACCCGGACCTCACGGAACAATTTGAGATGGAGGTGGATGCATCAGGCTTCGCGGTGGGTGCCGTACTCCTACAACGCAAAGAGGACGGTAAACGACACCCCATAGGCTACTACTCCGCGATGCTCAATGAAGCAGAACACAACTACGACATCTATGACCTGGAACTACTAGCCATCGTCAAAGCCTTCCGCCACTGGAGACCCCTACTCGCAGGCTCCCCACACAAAACCAAGGTATTCTCCGACCACCTCAACCTGCAATACTGGAGGTCGCCACAAAGAATAAGCAGACGCATCGCAAGGGAAGTACTAGAACTATCCGAATACGACTTTGAGATTCACCACATCAAAGGCGCAGCCAACGGAAGAGCAGACGCACTCTCCCGAAGACCGGACTACGACCAAGGGGGTAACGACAACAAGGACGTAGTGGTCCTCCCCGACGCGCTCTTCGTGCGAGCCACACAAGTCGAGGCCGTCATGCCAAACACCCTGACAATAGAACCCGGAGAGATGGAGCGACCAGACGCAACATACTATCAAGACGAGGATTTCCTTCGCCCATGGATAGACCCACACCGGCTGAAGAAGATCGAAGGCACCTGGTACAAAGACGGAAGACGAGTGGTGACTGGCGGACTATATGACAAGAGAAGTATCATCTCCGCGCACCACACACCACCGGTTTATGGACACCCAGGTATCAACAAAACCTCGCAATTAGTAGGACGCTCCTACTGGTGGCCAAACCTCGCCCAGGACGTGCTAGACTACGTCAAAGGGTGCGCCGAGTGTCAGAGACACAAGGCCAACAACCGACCAACCCGAGCACCACTGTCCCCGATCTATCCAAACCCTGAGGCACTCCCCTTTGAAACCATCGCTCTCGACTTCATCACCAAGTTACCTGTTGCATTTGTGCCCGAGATGCCCGAGGAGTTCCTTGAAGAGGACGACGTCCGCGCGTTTGGGTCTATGACTCAGGAGCATTACGACGCTTGGAGGCACATCGAGGCGAGTTTCCCATCGACTTAGAGGAATGAGAGCTGGCCGTCACGTGACCTGGCACGTGACCCGCCTAGAGCTGGTCCAGAAGGGTCCGGATGAGCTTGCGCCCAGATCGGAGTGTGATACGTGACTGATGTGACTGCTGACTTGTACGGCTTGTGATTGGACTGTGATATTAGGGTTTGTGGCTGTGTATTAGGGTTGCTGGGCTTGAAAGCTCCAGCCCTAGTAGTATAAGTAAAGGGGCGTTCGCGTATGAACCCCTTAGCTTTGATATCTTGAGGAATACCTTCCCTTTCCTGCGCCTTAGCTCCTTGTCCTGTGTGAACACTCTTCGTCGTCATCAGCTCCCTGCTATAAGTCGTGCACGTCGCCGACTTCTCCTTCATCATACTCGACTTCGCCATTATCGTTCTTTGCTTCGCTTACCTTGGTCACGCATTGCGTATCGCCCTAGCCGTTGCCTACGGGATACTGAAGACTTTCGACGTGTACACTCAGCAAACCGGTTCCAAATCCAAGTCGGATTGATACGTCCAGAAGGAACGTAACATTACCCCAGTCGCAGGGATTCGATTCAATCCTCACCATCACGGATCATGACTGCACTAAGGCGGCCATCTTCATCCCCTGTCAAGAAGAGATCACCGCAGAAGGGACTGCTGCTCTATACGCTAAGCACGTCTTCCTACGATTCGGACTCCCCTCCAAAGTTATCAGTGACAGAGACCCACGCTTCGCATCCAAATTCACGCGAGAACTATGCAAGATCTTAGGGATTTCGCAGAACATCTCCACCGCCTACCATCCCCGAACAGACGGACAGTCGGAATGGACTAACCAGTGGCTCGAGCAGTATCTCCGCTTCTGGACCAATGAGAGGCAAGACAACTGGGCGACTTATCTCCCTATAGCGGAATTCATGCACAACAACTGGCCCCACGAAACCACTAGGAAGTCCCCTTTCTACCTCCTAATGGGGTACAATCCGCGCGCTGATTGGATTGATAGGCCATCGCCCATACCCCAAGTGGCGCTGAGAATCGACCAATTCCAAGAGGCCAGAACACAGGCCAAGGCCCTCCTTATCAAGGCACAGAAGTCATGGGTCAAGCACAAAGATACGCCCAAATACAAAGAAGGAGACCTCGTGTGGCTGGAAGGACGCCACTTGCGCACCAACCAGCCAACCGCCAAGCTTGCGCCCAAAAGACATGGCCCCTTCAGGGTCGCACAGGTGATGTCCTCTGTCAACTATCGCCTCGAACTTCCCACACAGTGGAGTATCCACCCGGTGTTTCACACCGATCTTCTCACCAGATACCACGAGACCGCAACACATGGGCCTAACTACCAGCGCCCGCCACCAGATCTGGTAGAAGGCGAAGAAGAATATGAGGTCGAGAAGATTCTAGACTCGCGGAGATTCGGAAGAACGCGGAAACTGCAGTACCTCGTGAAATGGAAAGGGTACCCCGACTCGGAGAATCAGTGGGTCGACCGGAGCGAAGTATTCGCCAACCAGGCCGTCCGGGACTTCAAAGCATTAAACCCCGCCAGGGAAACGCATATAAGAAGAGCCCGCTATGAGCTAAGTCCCCCAGCAACTCCTGCTACCTATTCCCATCCTGTCTACCTTCGCACCATGTCTTCCTGCTCTCTCCCGTCGCAGTCCACCATCGACACCGTCACCAAGGCCCTATCCACCGCCCATGGGCCCGTCACCCGTGAGGACGCCCTCACCATCCTCCGGGCCTTCCCAGACCCCACCGTCGGAGGAGACGCCGACTCCCCCGGTGCGCAGCCTCTTACCTACGAGGCGGTCACAGAAGAAGAAGAGCGTGCCCTACTCGAGGGCCAGGCCGCAGATCGCCTCGTTTCACACCCTGACGGACACGGTAACGGTGAACCTGTCCAAGTACCACACCGAATTCGGGCCCGTGCAGCCGTGGAAGGAGGTAGTGAAGGAGTGGAGGGACGAGCAACTGCGGAGGGCACAGCTGAGGCAGCAGCAGCTGAGGCATCGGCGCCTGATACAGCAGACTGGGGTCTGGACGAGGATGCCCCCAACGACTACCCAGCTACGCACCCCCTCATTTCCTCCACCACAGACACTGACGACCCACACGAGACCCCCTACTCGCTCAACACCGACGGGTCCCCCATGTACAAGCGGGACCTTGGAGTATTGGGAGGCCCCACTCACCAACCCATCGCCACCATCAACACGCGAGTCCCCAGTGGCTTCAAAGCCAACACTGGCGCGGACTACATCCCCTTTCGCATCGTCTCCCCCGACGGGGTTGAGCGCGAGGCCCGATACCACCAAGTGATCATGGGGCCGGACCCTCTGGTGGTGGGCATCATCGACGAGTCGGACAAGGTCTACGCTCGCCCCCTTTGCGCCGCCCCCCACTACGTGTACGGCGGCAAACCCATGTACCCCGCCGCGGACATGGTCCTCTTCGCAGAGGCCTTCAAGGACCGGGCGCGCGTCGTCCGCTGCCTCGACTCCCTACACGACCTCTCCCTCACGGCGGAGGTCCATCGCTACCGCCTCGCCGACCGGGAGCAGCAGCGCCTTAACCAGCGCATCGACGACCTCATCGCCGCCCTAGGAGAGGTCCAAGGTAAGGTGGCGGGTAGTCGGCGCCGGCTGGAGATGGCCAACGCGTTGGAGCGTATCGAGGATGAGGCGGGCACTATGGTGGATTACGAGCTGACAAAGAAGAAGACCCGTAGGGGCAAGAGGAGCGCCCAGCAGCCACAGCGGACGCGAGTTCGCTACGAGGAGGAGGGCTTTGGAGCGTCGGGGCGTCGCACCTGAAAAGGGGGTGATGTTGCGATCGGACTCATCGGTATGGACTGCAATCTCATGGGGTTCTGACTACCCTAGTATTAGTCAGGGACAGTCGTCTCAGTCAGCATCGTTTGTTGGTTATCACATGTTATACAGTACGGACTCGCCTCATACCTAGGACAGCTGTAGTAGGGTTCGAGCTACTATTGCTAGTGGGTACCTTACGTTCAGGAGGAGCTTCAAAGCTCCTCGTCAATTGTATATCTAGTAGGCAGTGTGAAGACCGAGCTCCTTAGCTTGGTCTTCTTGAATCCTTATCAGATCCTGTCTCCCTCTCTCCTCGTCTGCGTCCTTCTCGCACTCTGTCTCTTATCGCGTCTGGCCTTGATCAGGCAGATCGCCCGGCAACTTACGCCTGGTGGACTTCGCCCCAGTGCTAGCAGCGGTCACGTTCCTACTGAGGTCGTGTACTCATATTCGCTAAGTCGTTCTCCATCCACCTCGCCACTCTGTCCCCGCTCAAGTCGAGCATCGTTAGGACAGGCCTAACGCAACAGCTGGTGCACTGGCCACCAATTTGAGCCTCGCCGGTGAAATTCTCTTTGTGATGAGCCCAGATCTATATGTTTCGCGTTTGAAGGTGAACTCGCCATCTGACTTCTTCACCGTCTCTGTGCCCCACTCCGAGGCAACTTCTACAGCGGACCAAATACGAGGATCGGGGTGGGCTGCCCTCTTCTGCTTCCCAATAGTATGATACTTGACCATCTTTGCGGGAATTCTCGGCATGAAAGCAGCGGTGACTCCGGCATCTCGGGAAAGATCTATCCCATAGACGAAGCCAATGTCACCCCGATACATTCCATAAGAACAGCGGACCCATTGACCTATTTCAATTGGGCGGGAGAGTGGGTTCCGGCTCATCAAGAGGGCCTTGCGTTGTTCCAACGGTATCAAGCAGCGTTTTTGAGGGAAAACTGTGACGAAGTTGTTCACTGCCTTCATTGCTGCCGATTCTGTCCCTTCAATGAAGATGCGTCCCACGAGCCCGTCCCTGGCGAAAGCAGCTGATATGTTACGATCACCCGGATCGTTTCAAGACGTTCGTATATTTTGTTTACAGTCGGAGCGACTCTGCGTTTCTCGTTTAAAGTCGAAGCGACTCTGTGTTGTATCGGGCGGTCGGGCCAGCGGGTCGGGTCGCTTAGCTAAGCGAAAAGCGTCGGACTTGAAGGAGGTAAGAGAAGAGGACAGTGGGCTATATTGTTAAAAAGACCAAGATGGAAAATACAATGTAAACTATGAGCCTCTTTTATATCCTACAGAGCTGGTATTTTCCATACTATTTTTCTAGGGTACACGCAAGTGCCAGCACACAGATAGTTCTGCTGGCACTGTGAGCTGGCAGCCAGCTCACCAATATGAGTCTCTTTCCGAATCGGGAAACGCTTACGCGGCGTCATGTCACGTGATCGTGACATACGCCCCCCTCTTGCTTCGTTCGTCCCGAGCGAATCTTTTGCGTTGTTGAATGTATTGTCCTTGCACATGCGGTCGTCAGACTGGCCGTCGGGCGGGTGGTCGAGAGCACGGTTTACGCGACTCGTATACCGGTGGTGTCGTCTGGGGCGTCGATGGGTGATGGTCCCGGTGTGGGGTAACTGGTACAGGTTTGACGGCAGCTGGTCGTCCGCGGAAGTTGTCAACAGTACGGCGGGGTTGCAGTCAGTTAGGAGGTGGGCTGTCGGATATCGGTGCTGGGTCGTGCAGCTGCTCAGGTGTGCGGACTGGTGCGGTTTGTTTTGGTGTATGCGAGTGCGTGTCGGGAATTTTGATGCGGATCGTCTGTTTCTCGCTGGCTGGTACGATGGTATCTACGCGCACGGGCGCTGGCTGTACTGTGAGCTGGTCTGGGTCACGCAGTCGTCTGGCGGCGCGTTGCGCATTGTCGAAGGGCGTAGCGTCTTTGTCGATGGTAGGTATTACGGTCGTCCTGGTTGTTGGACTGCGTGAGGACGTCGGGATCGGAGCCGAGTCCGGCGCGAATGTCGCTGTCGCGCACATGGCGACTAGTGTAGGGTCATGGGTGAAGCTGCCGTTGATGTCGGGTTTGTGCGAGATAGGCGTGGCGAGTATCGGGGAAGGACGGGACCGGCGAGCATCCTGCGTGTGCAGTGGCGAAGCGTCGTGCGTTGGTACTATGAGTGGCCCGGGAAATTCGAGGTCGCTATCGTAGGTACTGCCGAGGGCTGTTGTTTGACTACGTGACGATGTCAGATGCGCGATGGACGCCAGGACCTTGCAGTCAGTGGTCGATACAGAGTCGGGGGCGAAACATTTGAGATGGGCTAGTTGATTGTGGCAGCGAGTAGGGTTGCGGGCATATGGGCCTATTGTGGTCCTCGTTTCTTCTCGGTCCAGCCACGCACCGAACGTCTGACTGATCGTCTCGATTGGTCTCTTACCGTTCTGTGCTGTAAAGTCGAAGTCGAGATCCTTTCTCTCAAAGCGTTTGTCGTACTTGCTCGGCGTGGTGGGAACGTCTGTGAGGCCTCCATTGGCCTAGCAAAGGCATGGTGTCGACATCTGATGGCATAGGTCCGCAATCGTCGTCGCTGTCCGTTATTCGTTTGCCAGTCGTTGACTTTGTCCTTAGGGGTCGTGAGAGCTGTTACCGATGAATCAAGCGGGGTGAGAGTCTTTGCGGTCGTGTGTTGCTGGCCTTTCCCGAAAGCACAGTAGGCAGAGTGGGCGAAGTTTTCGTCGTCTCTCGGTGTCCATGGGGAGAACGCAGTTGCCTTTCCCTCGTGGTACCACGCAGGCGAGTTACTGTCGTACAGTGCCACGACGGTCTGCCCAGGAGTTATACCTGCACCTACTTGTGCTGAGAGCATGCTTTGCCTTGGTCGTCTGTGGTCGGCGTCGACATCAGGAGCCATCTGGCCAAGCATGGCATTGTCTGCGGTACCGTGGTCATCATTCCTCTCCCCTACCGCAACGGTTTTCATGATGTCGTCTGCGTCGATCTGGGTCGGGAACCGCTCTCGCGGGTGGAACATGTACATGGCATCGGTGCGTAGCGGGTTGTTGTCACGCCATATTTCTGAATCGTGTCTCATATCCTCACGCGACACCGGCGTGTAGAACTCGTGTGTCACATCGAGGCCCGCGTTAATCTCCTCAAGGTACACCTCTTTGAGGATTGAGGGCGTCGGTTTGTACCATCCAAACGCTTCCATGGCGTTTTCGAGAATGTGTTTTCGCGAGGCTCGGACCTTTTGTCGCTGTGGTCGATCGAGACAACCGACGTCATTGTCGAGTCGTGAGTCGTCCTGTCTGGTGATGTCACTCTCCCTCATACGATGGGGTATCGTCCAGCCGTTGTAAACCGTGATGGTGCCCGTTTCATCGTTGCTCGCGTCGATCACGGCACCAGTTGTCTGCTTCTGGGTACAGAGCGTTACCACGGCCTGTATTGTGACGTTCGTGTCCTGGAAGTCGTGTTCCGTGAACATAACCTGGTGTACTCTGCATCCTGTAGGGCCGATGCGCTTTTTCTCGGCGAGCGTGTCGTCCCACAGACGTCGCGTGTCCTCCCCGTTGTACACGACCTTGTGCTCCATTGGCTGTGTAACCTGCAGATAACTCTGCGACACCGTCGTCTCATCTCCAACCGTGATGCTGTCGGCAGTGTTTGCATTGGCAAGGTCATTTTGCGTCAAGGAAACTGATGGACTTTGGGAAATTACCCCCCTCCTCAAGCCGTCATCGTCCGCGATGACTAAGCGAGGGGGTCCGTGGTGGAGGAGGTATGGTCGCGTCGTACCAAAGTGAGCGGGCGGGTTGATTTGGGGGGCGTCCCACAGGTATGCGACCCTCGGGGCACGGGATAAGGGGACGGGGCGTGGCGAATAAGTCACGGATACGGTTAATAAGATCGTCCGGTCAGTCGCTGGTGCGTTGTCAGCATCTCGGACGGATCCGTCTGCCCGAGTAGCGTCGAATGAGAGTGTGGTCGCTCTCGTCGGGTGTCCGGTGCGTCGAACGCCCGTTGCTCCTCGGTCAGTGGTCAGCTCGACTCCGTCATGTGTGGCGTCGTGGGTTCCTTCCCAGCATGTCCATTCTCGTGCCTTCGCGAGATCGGGCGACGATGAGGCTGTCGCTTCCGTTGACTTATCGTTGTGATGGTGAGGTCGGTCTCTGATGACCAAGCTGTTTGCGATCGCCCTAAGGCCTGTCGACGTGGCGCCCTGTAATGCATCTCGGCTTCTTATCTGATTGCGCTCCTCCCCGCCTCGTTGGTCGTGATTATCGTCCTGCTCGTCGTTGCTGAGATCGTATGAAGATGTCAAATCCGTACGTCTTCTGAGCAGAGTTACACTGGGGTCGGGTGTCCCTGGTGGTCGTCGTCCTTGAGCTGTTCCGAGCTCAGGTGATACCGAGTTTGCACTATCCGTGAACGGTGTTACACCGCGATTGTGCAACGGGAATGATGTATGCGGTGCATTTCCCTTCGCGAGGGCTTCGGCTCGGGATGTCTTGACGCTGTGAGTTGGTGGGGGAACGCGGTAGGATGACTGCGGAGTAGACCTAGTGACGACAGAGACAGCGTCAATGGAGGCATGGTTGCTGTACAGATCTCCCGCGCTTTGACTACGCAGGAGGAAACACCACGAGGGTACCTTTCCAACCCTGAGTCTCCACCCGAGGGTTTCGCCGAGGGCACGTTTACACCAGTCAATCTTTTGCACCGGGAGACCTGTCAGCTTGGCCCATGCGCGGTTGAGGTACCATTCGTCCTGCATGAGCTTAGACGCAAGAATCAGTGATGCCAAGAGGGCCCGATGGGGGCACACTAATGGCGGTAGGAGTAGGGTGTCGTCGGTTGGGGATCGCCCTCTACTGATGGCGCGTGCAAGCAAAGGAGGCGATGGGCCGGCGTCTCCTGCCGATGCGGGGGGTATTGTGATGTCTCGCGTTACCATACGGGTCTCTTCTACGATGAGTTCTCCGCCCGTCGACGTCTGGGTCGCGTCCACGGAACAGTCCTCATGATCGTCGTCCATAAGAGTGTGGCATATCACCGTCACAGTGAAGTTGTCTTCTTGCGGGTCGTTTACTAAGGACGGGGTTGGGTTTGCAAAAAGTTCATGGTTATCGATTGCGGTCAATGGTGGCCGATTATGCTGGGAGTCGTCCGAGTATTCATCGGACCATGGCGACATTTTGCCTGAGTCGTCCGAGTTATAGGGATCGCCGAGTTTCTGCGTCCTACACTCAAACCCGTATCGTGCACTTTCCTCGTCTTCGTTGTACTCTTCGCTTAACAGCGTGCCACCGGTTGTTGCGAGGTCTGAGTCTCCTCCTTCCGGTTTGTCTGTTGACGACTGGGCCGAGCTCAGTGCGCGAGTACGGGTCGTCGCGGTTCTGGTCACTGGAGTATGGTGGTCGAGCGTTGTGTTGTCGTAAGCTCCTGTTGGCAGGTCCGTGACGTTGCTTATCCCTGGCCTCCCGTCAATTGCTGCCATGTCAGCGATCTTTTCTTCGGTATCGGTTGTTGAGGGGCGATAAGGGACTGAGCCCTCGTCGTCATTTTCTTCTGCCCGGTGACCGCCATGCTCGTCATTGTCCTCTCCTGATGGGGGTACGCTGTACTCATCTTTGTCGTCGTAGTACTCTTCATTATAGAAGGGCTCGTCGTCCTCATCTTCGGATTTGTATGCCCAGTATGCGAGTCCACTATATGGGTCGGAGAGGGTGTCCTCCGTGCCATCTGGGTCTTCGAGTTTCCGCGTCTCACACGCAGATCCGTACCGCGTGTCGCTTTCTTCCGGCGAGTTGTCATCGACGTCGCTGTCCCCTAGGAGTCGACTTAGCATCGCTTCCCGGTCGTCTCGTGTAAAGGCATCCCACAGCTCTTCGTCGTCGAGAGTGTCGCCCGGCATGAGATATCCGTCGTCGGTGGGAGTTTCTGTCATGACGCGATTATTCTCCCCCGACATGTCCGTCAGGGATCGTATCTGATCAGTTCTGGACGTAGGTGGGATGGTCGTGGGGTTTGTCTTTTCCCCGCGCGATTTTGGTTTGCCAGGGTTGTCGTATTGGCGACCTCTGACTTGTGTCAGTATGTCCCATAAGTTCGTTTTGGTTAGGGGGACATCGCTTTCCGAGAGGACTTCTCGTAGTTTTCCTCGCTGTTCGTCTGTCAGTGCGTCAATTGCAGCGATGGGGTCATTATCCCCCGAGTCGTCCGGTGGTGCGGGTTGTCTCTCATTCGGACGTTCGCAGTTCGCGTCCGTAGCCTTTGTCGTCTGGTCGATAGTATCCTCTGACGGGGTTGTTGTCTCGTCTCTGCCGTTGGATGATTTCTCCAGGTTGTGAGAAACGTTGTCCTCTGTCGTCCTTCTGGTGGCAATGAGGTATCGGGAGATGGAGTCGTGTTTCTCTTCGTCCGTGAGAGGTCCGAGAGTTTCGCAATAACGTTCAGCTCTGCATACGGGGTCTATCGTGCTCCGAGTCTGGTCGCGTTTTTTGTGTGTCGCGGTTGCAAGCTGGGCGACAGAGTTGCGCTCAGGGTTTGGCGAGTCGCCGTTCGCGTCTAGTTCCTTCGCCCCGATGAGCGTCTCACTGGGCATCATCGTCCCGGTACAAGTACTGTCTTCTCGTGGGTTTGGGTTGTGGTCGACATCGCTCAGCATGCCCGTACCAAGTCTTCGGCACACGTCCTTTCCATGGTCGTCGTCGTCATCCTCCGCCGAGTCGTAATCTGGTCCGACCGGGGGGAAGACCGGTGGGCGAGTTTCTTCCGCTTGTAAGATTTCTGCGATTGTCGACGTGGCCGCATGTACTCGTCTGCGCATCTCCAGTATTCTGGATGATCGCCCCTGCAGTCCTGGCGTGTGCTTGTTGAGTCCATTGCAGTCGACGGTGTTAGCCTTGTCGTCCGACTCTTCGTTGTCTCTGTGCGGTGCTTTATCAGTGTCAGGTGCCGAGGGTCCATATGAGGTCAACTCGATGTTCGTTGCCTCACGTACTCTCCTATGTAACTGTAGCATCCTAGACAATTGTACACGAGCCGTTCCGAGATCGTCAGACTGCGCGTCGAGACGTCTCGTGAGCGGTGTCACCCCGGGATCGGGTGACGGGACGTGGGATGGATGTGCGTCTCCACGCGCAGGATCATCTGCGCGGGCTTCGATTTGTACGTGTGCGTCTCCCTGCGTAGACGAGTCTACGTGGGCTTCGACTTCGTTTGCTACCGCTCGCTACTTTTCTACCCCTGCGTTTCTCATACGAGAGGTCGTGGTGGGTTTCCGTTTATGGGTCACGACTGTCCAGCCGTGCGTTGTTGTCATCTCGGGCATTTCGTTGCACTTGCCCGTGATGTCGGGGTCGAGCAAAGCGTATCTGTTCTTGCTTGGGTTGGCATTGACCTGTGTGCTGTTCGCGCGAGGTGTCGGAGGCGTGGCGGCACCTCTCTGGCCGTTACCTTGCCTCAGGCTGGTGTTTGCTCGTGCTCGTGCATGCTCCCGAGTGAGCCGTGTCGCTTTTCGCTGCATCAGCGCGACGATGAGGCGTAACTCGTCCGTGCGAGTCATGCCTTCCCCTTTTGTCGTGTATTCCCTCATCAGTCGTTTTGCGAGAGCGTCGTTGTCGTTGTCGGTTATGGGTTCCCACGCCGTTCATTTCGCAGGAGTTCGAGTGTTGTTGTCGGGGATGGTTAGTCGTTGGCTAGCCATTGTATCGTTGGGCTACGCAGGAATCCAATCCACTGTTCGTGCCGAAACCGCGGTTTTCGTCGGGTCGTTCGTTCGTTCATTGGGGCCCGCGTGCGATGCGTATCACGCGGGGTCGGTGTAAGGGATCTTGGTCTTATGTTACGATCACCCGGATCATTTCAAGACGTTCGTATATTTCGTTTACAGTCGGAGCGACTCTGCGTTTCTCGTTTAAAGTCGAAGCGACTCTGCGTTGTATCGGGCGGTCGGGCTGGCGGGTCGGGTCGCTTAGCTAAGCGAAAAGCGTCGGACTTGAAGGAGGTAAGAGAAGAGGACAGTGGGCTATATTGTTAAAAAGACCAAGATGGAAAATACAATGTAAACTATGAGCCTCTTTTATATCCTACAGAGCTGGTATTTTCCATACTATTTTTCTAGGGTACACGCAAGTGCCAGCACACAGATAGTTCTGCTGGCACTGTGAGCTGGCAGCCAGCTCACCAATATGAGTCTCTTTCCGAATCGGGAAACGCTTACGCGGCGTCATGTCACGTGATCGTGACATGATATCCCTAGTTCTTCTTGCATCGCTTTGCAACATATCTGCATGATCAGACTCATCTCCCGACCCACCTACGGATAGTCGTATACATTGCATTGAATTAGACATCCAATTGATGCACTTACTTTCACGCGGAATGCCCATATCTCCGGATCATATGGTGTCGGTCCAAGGAGGTGTTGCAGCACATGATCTCCAACCAGGCCATGCCCCTGGCCAGATCTCCTTACAACGTCCAGTGCCTGCACGCAAAGTTCGGTGGCTTCTCTCAGGCTCTCTACCACTTGGTCCTGCGGTCGCTCGCCAAGGTCAAAATCGCTCTCATCGCCATCTTGTGCCAGGAAATCCCCTATCATTATGAGGTTAGTAAATGAAATGTGGTTGTGAGATGAGCGTACCTTCATCCGCGTCTGACTCTGAGTCCTCTGAGCCATCATTGCTGCTGCTTGCGACAGCATCAATGTCGAGAAAGTCTGGTGACTACAAGATGCGCATTAATTGGGCACTGCTTGATGTTCAGCAGCAACTTACAGAGTATTCGGGCATGGGAATGGAAGGGGGTTTGAACGAAACAGGGGACGTCAGTTTATGTAAAGGCGACGTGCTTGGACTTGGAGCAACTCCACACGTGCACGTCGTCTCCAGATGTGCCTACAATGGTACTAATTGCCCGTTGATGTCGCATAGTGTGCAGATTCTGCGAGATCACCAGATCGATCACCGATCATCCTGCTGGTGCACTGGGTGGTGCTAATGCTGCAATGGAGTACGGCAGGTGTCCACATCTATTTCATGTGCAGCTAGCTTCTTTACAATGTCACCTTACTCAATCACTCACCTTGCTTGCCAAGGTCATATGGCAGGTCAATATTCCAGGTGAATCGTAAACAAAGTCAAACTGAATCTCGTTACATAATTTTCTTGACCCAATTTGGGTGAATTCCGCCACCCCTCTGTATAGCTGGTCTGAGGCTGAGCGAGGCACGAGCGGCGCCTTAGAACATTTGTTTTTGAGTGAGCGGACAGGGCGATACATGACTCATTCTTTCCTTGCACCTGTCTGCTCACCTTTCCGGTCTAGAAAACCGGAATACTTTCTTTTCCCCACCCAGTGGCACCGCGCCCTTTTTGCTATGGGATTGATAATATGGTTCATTGCACCTGCCACTGCCCCTTCCAATCGCACCGGGAGGGTCCCACCCACCCGTCGCAACCTCGGCTCGGCAGCAAAGACCCTTATTTTCGATCGAGAAGCGCTTTGCACTTTCGCCCATCCTCTCTACGCTGTCATGGTACCATAGCCCCTCTATAGCCCCCTCTAATTACCTACAACACTTGTACACATCCCGGAGACCGCATGCCTAAATACTACTTCTCAGCGCAACCAACGTTTCGTGCCGGGCACCAGCAGATCCTCTCCTCTCCCACCTCACCGGCACCGCATGAGACCTATCCCCGAGAAGCAAACTAGCGACTCGCAAGGAGACAACAACAATGCCGATTACCTGCAAGTTGGCACCTAGCCCACTCAAAGACAGGCTGCACACCCTCGCACCTCATGTCGCTTTGTCCACTGGCTTGCCACATCACCATCTCTCATCCCATCGTCGCAGATACCTCTTGCCTTCTCAATTTACTTAACGAATGCCTTAGCCACAGACGGCCAAGCAGCCCTCTTTGTCATTTGCAACAGCATGGTTGATCTTTTAATGCTTCCGTAAAAACGATGTAGAGTGCGCGCTGTCGTCAGCCACTGGCACGACTCCGGCCTCTATTCATCGATTCCTCGTCTCATCTCCATGTCCTCTTCTACCTTACCCCCTTTCTGTTGTACTAGCTACGCGTTCGACTGTAATCAAAGACCCACCGTTACTACTGTTGTTGTTTTCCTCCCTTCCCATCTCGTGCCAGTGTGACTTGGTCTTGGACCACGGGCAGAAACTGTGCAAATTAAAGAAAAAGACAGCCATCTCTATCTCCTTGAAAAAGTGCAGTGTGGTGAAAGTTGAGTTCAACACACTTAGACGACAACTACCTCTTTACATAACCACCATAATTCCCATGCAAAAGCCAAGTCGAGACAAGCAAGGACGAAGTCGACACTGTGACCTAGTGCTTAGGTATTGGAGTATTCAAGTCTGTTCTGTTATCATAAATGACCCCGTATCTCGACGATACGCTCCCGATTACATTACTACCTACATCATGATATTTGTTACTGAGCGGCTTCTGAGAGGACATTGTGCAAACCCACGCGATGTTTACTACGTATTTCGTACCTATGGACTCGACTGACCCTCCTGGTCGTATCAACATAACCGTTTATACCTTCTACCTGTTGCTCCCTCGGTAATGGAGCAAGCATTGTTACTCTTACTCTGATGGCACCTAAACTTGAAGTCCCTGATTCCATACCGTAGCGCCTCAGTTACTGCCTTCTAGCATACTATGTAGGAACTGAGTGGCATTGTCTCGTTGTACAGAAATCGCTTGCGCACGCGTTTACTGGTCAATACCGTGACTTTACTGTATTCACCCTATCTACTATGTTTACAGCAGTTTCCATACTTGATAGGCCAAAATTCAGAAAAGCTAGTAGCAGGCTGAGTTTCGGGATCTCCCCTCGGCGTATTTGCTGAGACTTACCGTGAAATAAAAATAAAAAGACAAGAAAAAGAAAAAGAAAAAAGAGAAAAAGAAAGGGACAGTCGACAATTCTAAGAGTTTATGTAGATGAAGAGGGGGAGGATAGGCGCGCACTCCTCAATCGTCTCCCTTGGGCTCTGTGGAAGTTAGCACCAGTTATTGGATAGTCAAAGACGTCGACATGAGGGATATCATCAAGGGATATTATGGGAAGGAGAATACAAGTTAGATATTACAGTCTACAATATGCACGGGATGTGGGGGACGTGTGAAGCAGTGCAAGCGGTTGTGCAGGCTTCCGCGGGTCATGGGGTGTTGAATGTGGATCCGTGACAATCATGGATATGTCAGCGTCGAAGAGCTAATGCCGCGCGCAAGTGCTGCGATGTTGGGAACAGAAACGGTGGGCTGCATGGAGCCCAGCTGGATTAATGGTTGCAGGTGGTCAGAAACGGTCACCCACGCTTCTGCACGACATAAAACCTCGCCGAAGTGGTCGCATGGGTCAGGAATGCGTTATACTTGAGTTTCTAAGCCCGCACGTAAATGCAACACGCTGAGGAACAAAGAAATGATCGACATAGCCAGTGTGAGACTGTGAGGCGTGAGCGGATGAGATGAGATGGCACATGTTCGTTCCTCTCTTGGGTGCCTCTCTTGCATGTGCCACACACTGCCATTGACAGTGATGGGAAGTGGGGCGATGGCGAAAAAAGATGAAATGTGACGAACAAAAAAGAAAAAAAAAGGATAAGCCTTACTGTATTTTTTTTCGATCGGATCTCAGATAACCGGCGATCCTTGACCTCTGCTCACTCAGCCCGCTAGTAGCTTTTCCGAAAAACGGACTATCAATATGAAAATGGCTGTAAAGGTATGAGGTTTTCCTGATCGGAAATCACGTCCCGGGCGATGTATTAGGCTTCTGTGCGATGTTCATGATGAGCTTTAGAGGTCCGCAATGCAAAAAGAATGATGGGCCCAGGAGGACAGAAAAGCTTGCCATGACAGTCATCACCCAAGGTGCATTCCCGCCAACATTGCTGAAACTCTTTGACGAGACTGCTGAATCGAGGAGTGGAGGGGAGCTTCCACGACGACGTAGGGTAGCGTGTTTCAAGTGTGAGGAAAGAATGCATGTGATAGCATATAATCTCTATGGTTTTCTCGTCGGCAAGTGTTCTATAGGTGATAAGTGTTTGGGAGAAAGATGCAAGGACGGTGGCGGCATGATGGTGAAATTCTGCAGATGAGTGCACGATGAAAGGAAGGATATATGGGAGGAGATCGGCCAGGCGCGCTATGGAGATGAGCTGCAGGCGGACCAATAAATTGGTCGCACACTGTGGGTGCGGAGTCAGCACCGTAATATGCTGTGGAAGCTGCCGACGCACATTCAATACATCTACTACAATTCGATCGACACAGGCATCTCTCATGACGGCTTCAAGAATAAACCCAAGGTATGAAAATATTGTCATGGACGCGTATTATTTTCCTTATTTTTCTGTATTTATACGGATTTATACAAAGGAGATATAAAGGGCCGAAGTACAGAGACTTCGAGTTAGTCACAAGGGTTTGCCACCCAGGTGCATGTGATCGTGGGACTTAAGTCCCTTATACGTATGATAGTTCTGATTGGCAGATAAGGATGGAAGGTTATGGAAGGTTCTGGAAGGATCCAGAACACGCTTAGTAGTTTACGCTTACTCGCTGTATTAGGTTTTACTCAGCAAAGTGGAGCCGCTCGTAAGCGCTATGACAAGTGCATCAGTCAGCACAATAGATAGCGCTATTAATAGACACGACGCGTCAGCTCCTGAGTCATGGAGTCTTACTATACACTTAGTAATAGTGTTCAGACTCAGTTCGTACTCAGCCGCAGTAGTGTATATAAGCCTCCCTGTAGCGTCCTGAGTGGAACCAACTTGTCCTCTTGGTTCTCCACTCAGGTGCGCATTTCATTGTACTTCCTTACTTCAGTCCAATCTAACTTGTCCTCTTGGTTCTCCACTCAGCGTGCCACTGTGTGATATTGACATCTTTGGTCTTGCATAAAGACCGCAAGTTGATTGTCCCTCCACAGTGACTGTACGTTTAGCGCGTGACTTGTCTCCGCGTTAGGTTGAGTGTGTTACCTTACAGTTCACATTACACTTCACACTTGACTTGGCGTAGCGCGGCAGTCGCACCGCTACATTAGGACAAGTTCTCATTCACTCCTGAGCCCCGCGCTCACCAGTTTTATCACTATCCTTTCTAGGTGGTTGACGACCATCAGTCCCTTGTGTTACCCACCTCACTCTTTGCCTGTGGACCTCCGTAAGCAGAATCTGTGCATTTGTGGTACAACTCTAGTGTCCGTAAAATCGGCATAGATTGTGCTTGCCCTTGTTTGTCGTATCTGGTCACAGTTCGACATCCGGGTACTGGCTGCAGAACTGGTCACCACGCCAGATAAGCTGCAGTTAGACATTGAGCCAGCCAGGCCTAGCCTGCGACAGCTGTACGCGTAGTAAACAGAAAAGTTTGAGAGCACTTCGGTGTGAGAGGCAGCCAACAGGTCGAGAAGACTGAGGCAGACAGCCTTGTGGCTCTACACATATCCCTACCCCATTCCTGAGTGTCCCTTTATCGCCGCAGCCTCGCGCAGTGTGAAACAATCACTGTGTATTGGTCTCGCTTGATAGGGCATTCCATTCACCTTCGAGTTAGCGTTTCGCGCTCGTCGTAACACGTCGTCTTAAGTTCCACCTATCCCATTCTCCAAACTGCCTCGCGCATTCGCGAACCTTCGTGCCCGTCTTCGTAGTGTCTTCAGGAGGAGACAAGCTTCCATCTCACCTATCCCCACCCCCGAAATCCAAGCCTCTGCTTCAGCATCGCTTCACGTACTCCGGGACCACCAGTCTGAAGAAGACCGGGTCCCCTCACCTATCTTTGCTTCACCATCCCCCACCGTTTCTGCGGAATCCTTTCACTCCGCACACTCCTCCTCCCAAGAAACACTTGCCCAGTCAGGCGAAGACGTCCTCGACGAGAACAACGTTGTCATCCGGATCCCTCACTTCCAATTAGAAGAAGCACCACGAAATCTTGCCGAACAATACGTTCAGGCAATCTACTTCGATCCGGCATACAGCAGACCTCTCCTCGAACTCTACGGCCTCTACGGCATAGTCGAAGACACCGGGTACACAACCCCACAGCTAGTTAGCTTCGCAGCCAATCTAGTCCCTCACCTTCCCTCGCCCCCCCCATCCGAACGTGGCTCCTCGCAAGGGGAAGCAAGCGGCTCATCTAGCTCAAGCTCAGTATCCACAAGGAGCTCGCTCGAAGTTCGCCCTTCCTCCCCCAACTAAAGCAGAGAAGGAGTTCATCTCTCGTATCCAAGACTGGGACGAGATCTCGCCAGACGAACAGCTCACTCTACTAGAGGACTTTCGAAAGGCACAAGAAGAGGCTGAGAGAAAAGAGAGACAGAGAAAGCTAGACGAAATGGCTAGCAACCCCGGCAGTTCCACATTACCCCCCACAGTCCCTCCAGTTCCTGTTCCCCCACCTACCATCGATGATTGCCTAGCACTCATCAACCAACTGGGCCTCGCCATGGGTCAACTTGCACAACAGGTCGCCGATCTGACCACGCAAGTAACCATCGGAGCGAGTCGCCCCTCGTCCGGAAAACAGAAGGAAGTAGTGGCCCGTCCCAAAGCTTGGGATGGGAAAGGCGACTCTACAGACGCCCGTCACTTCCTAGCCGCTTTCCGCAATTGGGCAGGATCATCTGGAGATGCCATGAATACCTGGCATGCTGCTGATAGCAAATGGTATATCGATGAGCACCGCTGGATCGCGGCAGCTCTTAACTTGATGGAAGGAGACGCAAAAACCTGGGCCCTCCCATTTCTGGAGCAGGCCAATAAGGGAGGAACTCCATTCGGAGGAACCTTTGATGGGTTCACCGAACAGTTCAACCGCAGGTTCAGCCCTCTGGACGTCACAGAGACAGCTCGTGAAGAGCTAAAGAAAGTCAGACAAGGAAAGAAGCCAGTCGCCGACTATACGTCAATATTCGAACAGTACTCAGGGCAGACTGGGTGGTCTGAGGCAGACCTACATACAAGATTCTACGATGGACTCAACGAGGACATCAAAGACGTCCTGTCATGGTCTAACCTCCCCCAGAAGACCTACGACGAATTGAAGAAAGCCGTGCAAACTATAGACCTGCGCATACGTCAGCGCAAGAACGAAAAGAGCGGGAAACCCTCTACATCTCACAACGCACATCCCCCGGACCCTAACGCCATGCAAGTAGACGCGACCCGTCAGCAAGGCACTCAGAAGAAAGGGGAAATCTTCAAATCGATCACAGAGTACCAAAAATGGATGAAAGGCAAATGCTACGGTTGCGGATCAACCGAGCACGTCAAGAAGGACGGCAATCACGAGAGAGACGTGTGCAACCACTGTCAAAGGGTTGGACACCGGAGCACCGTCTGTCAAGTGAAGAAAATGGGGAAACCCGCTAAAGCGAAAGCTGCAGCAACTACGGAATCCCCTAGCCCACCTTCATCATCCTCGAATATCGCGGCAACAGCCGCTTCAACAAGTACAACTCCAGCAAAGACGCCACAGGTAGACGTAGCTAAGTTAATGGAGTTGATGAAAAGCCAACAAGAACAGCTGGATGCTATTCGGGCGGCTTTTTAGCTCAGGGGTCGCGTATAGCTGCGACCGACCCCTCTACAGTAGATGACTCGGCTTCATGTAGTTGTAAAATATGTTTACGTTCTTCTCGCCTCGTTTCGGACTCATCTTCTGTAATTCATACAATCTCTTCCTCTACCTGTAAGTTAGATAGTAGTGATGTTTCTCTTTCTGGACTTTCTGAAACCACATCTACATCTGCCTCGGAGATGAACAATATTAGTAGTGTTCCTGTTGCTCCACTTTCTTCCGAAGCAGCGCCGCACGTGATGAATTCTGATGCAGCACTGTCTTCAACTATTATTCCCGAAACAAAAGATAAAAAATCACATTTTCATATTTCTGTGTATTTAAAAGGACGTCATCGTACTGTAAAAGTAGCAGCAATGGTAGACTCCGGAGCAACTTCGTTGTTCCTGGACAAGAAGTACGCTGACCGCCACAAGATGTTGCAGGTTCCTCTTGAGCGTCCCATCACCCTATACAATATAGACGGGACACTCAACGAAGCTGGTAGTATCACCCATAAAGTCAGACTTACTCTGCAAGTAGGCCCTAGTGAAGATAGTCACGACTTCTTAGTCACTTCACTAGGCCCAGAGAATGTCATATTGGGACTACCTTGGCTCAGACTACGGAACCCCAACATAGATTGGCAGGAAGGCACAATGCGTCTCAACTCCACCGCTGAAATAGCGCAACCGGAGCTTGAGATAGAGGTGACGCGCATCATGGCGAACCATATGGAACGTCGCCGTCTCCTTGCGGAGAAAGTGTTAGACACGGCCCAAGACGAAGTTTTCTGCCTGGCAGGCTTCACATACTCTCAGCAGATTGCAGAGAAAGCAACAGCCGCCAAGCCAAAGAAAACCTTCGAAGAAATGGTGCCCAAACACTATAGAGACTTCGCAAAAGTATTTTCTGAGGAGGAATCCCAGAGGCTCCCCGAGCATCAACCGTGGGACCACGCCATAGACTTAGAACCAGATGCAGTCAAGCACTGGAAAGTCAAATCGTACCCCATGTCACCAAACGAGCAGACGGAACTAGATAAGTTCCTGGAAGAGCACATTTCTAAAGGATACCTAGTCCCATCAAAGTCACCGATGGCCTCACCAGTATTCTTTATAAAGAAGAAAGACGGAAAGTTGCGTCTAGTGCAGGATTACAGGCGGCTTAATAAAATCACCATTAAAAACCGCTATCCGCTTCCGCTCGCTGCTGACATTATCAACCGGTTGAAAGGAGCCGAATACTTCACAAAGTTCGACGTTAGATGGGGCTATCATAATATTCGAATCCGAGCCGGAGACGAATGGAAGGGTGCTATTGTCACCAACCGTGGGTTGTACGAGCCGAAAGTAATGTACTTCGGCATGACAAATAGCCCAGCTACCTTTCAAGCCCTCATGAACGCCGTGTTCGCCGATCTCATCGCACAAGGAGAAGTCGCAGTCTACATGGATGATATCCTCATCTACAGCCGAGACTTAGAGCACCACCGTCGCATAGTTCGCGAAGTGCTCAAGCGTCTCCAAGACTACGACTTATATCTCAAACCAGAGAAATGCGATTTTGAGAAACGCGAAATGGAGTATTTGGGGATGATTATCCGTCCCGGAGAAGTGCAGATGGACCCTGGCAAGGTCTCTGCAGTAAGGGAGTGGCCAACCCCAACGACGCTCAAAGAGGTCAGAGCTTTCGTCGGGTTCGCCAACTTCTATCGTAGGTTCATTAAGGACTTCGCGGCCATTGCCCGACCCTTACATGACCTCACGAAGAAGGATACTCCATGGCATTGGCATTCCGAACAGCAGGAAGCCTTTGATAAGCTAAAGGAGCGTTTCGTACAAGAACCTATTCTAAAGGTGTACGATCCAAACCTCCCTACGCGAGTCGAGACTGATGCTTCAGGATTTGCTACTGGCGGGATACTTACTCAAAAGTACCCAGACGGTCTCTGGCACCCAGTTGCGTATCGCTCAGAGTCAATGAGCAAAGAAGAGCGCAACTACGAGATTTACGACAGAGAAATGCTCGGCTTAATCCGCGCCTTAGAGGACTGGAGACATTTCCTCGAAGGCATCTCCTTTGAAGCGATCACCGACCATAAGAATATGGAATGGTGGGCAAGCATGAAAGACTTAAATCGCCGGCAAGCACGCTGGGCGTTATATTTAAGTCGGTTCGCCTTTAAAATCACTTACAAGAAAGGAGACTCTATGCAAGCCGATGCACTCAGTCGATTCTCAAAAGACCACGTCAGGGACAATGAGGATAACCGCCAGGTTCAGGTATTACAACCTAAGCATTTCCTCAATGCCGCCCAAGCACACTTCCGCCCAGAAGTGGACTCCCTAGGCAGCCGCATCAAACTCGCGTCTATTAAAGAAGCCGAAGTTATAGAGGGTCTCAAAAACTTACAAAAGACCGCTCCTAAGGCTCTTACAGACGGAGTTGCGCTGTGGGAAGAAGAAGAAGGTTTCGTTTATCATAGAGGAAAGCTCTATGTACCCAACGACCGTGCCCTACGTAGAGACGTGGTAAAGTCATGCCACGACAGCACTACTACAGGGCACCCGGGTAAAAACGGAACCATCGAGCTAGTCAGTCGCTACTACTGGTGGCCACGCATGGCAGGCTTCATAAGCTCATATGTAGAAGGATGCGATCGATGCCAACGCTATCGCAAAGATCTGCACCCCAAAGCTATTATCCAGCCGCAAGAAGTACCTGAAGGTCCATGGCAGTTAGTCGGAATCGATCTGATCGGTCCACTGCCCATGTCACGAGGAAAGGATATGATCCTTAACATAGTGGATCACTACACAAAACAGATCCATCTATTTCCTGTGACCTCTCAGATTACGGCTGATGGGGTAGCATCCATCTACTTCGAGCAAGTCTTCCCCTTGCACGGGATCCCTCGCAAAGTTATCAGCGATAGAGGACCCCAGTTTGCTGCAAGGAGCATGCGGGCACTTTACAAGCGACTTGGAATAGACGCAGGTCTTACCACAGCCTATCACCCTCAGGCTAATGGACAGGTAGAGCGCAAAAACCAAGAAGTAGAAGTCTACTTGCGCTTGTTCATTAGCAAAAGACAGGATGATTGGGCAGACCTGCTCCCTACAGCGGAATTTGTAGTCAACAGTAGACTCAACTCAGCCACGGGTCACACACCCTTCGAGCTACTATACGGCTATACGCCTGACTTCACAATTCCCGCCGGTAGGCCAACCGGTATTCCAACGCTCGATAAGCGTCTTCAACACTTAGTTTCCTCAAGAAAGGATGCAGAGGCAGCTCTACGCCTAAGTAAACGGCGAATGCAGACGGACGTTGAACAAAGACACAAGCCATACGTCTTCAACGTCGGGGATAAAGTTTGGTTGCAAGCCAAGCAAATAAAGATACATCAGCAGTCGTCCAAACTGGGACCCAAACAGCTGGGCCCATTTGAAGTCACTAAAGTCCTAAGTGACGTCGACTACAAGCTTGCACTCCCCCCTGCATTACGGATCCATGATGTATTTCATGTAGACCGCCTCTCCCCTTACAAAGGAAACGAAGTTAACGGGCTTCTGCCACCTCCACCTGAACCTGTCACAGTCGAAGGGGAAGAAGAGTACGAAGTTGACCATATAAGAGACAGCAAACTCTTTGGTCGTACTCTTAAGTACCTAGTTCGCTGGAAAGGTTACGGTGAAGGCGAGGACACTTGGGAACCGGCTAAAAATCTAGCACATGCCCCGGATAAAGTACAGGAGTTCCACTCCTCTAACCCGGGCGCACCTAGAAAAATAGCGGCTCTCATTTACGCGTCCTTGCCTTGGCAGCCTTCTCATATGTACACAGAGGCCAACGCGGACGTCGACCCTTAAGGAGGGGGGTGATGTCATGGACGCGTATTATTTTCCTTATTTTTCTGTATTTATACGGATTTATACAAAGGAGATATAAAGGGCCGAAGTACAGAGACTTCGAGTTAGTCACAAGGGTTTGCCACCCAGGTGCATGTGATCGTGGGACTTAAGTCCCTTATACGTATGATAGTTCTGATTGGCAGATAAGGATGGAAGGTTATGGAAGGTTCTGGAAGGATCCAGAACACGCTTAGTAGTTTACGCTTACTCGCTGTATTAGGTTTTACTCAGCAAAGTGGAGCCGCTCGTAAGCGCTATGACAAGTGCATCAGTCAGCACAATAGATAGCGCTATTAATAGACACGACGCGTCAGCTCCTGAGTCATGGAGTCTTACTATACACTTAGTAATAGTGTTCAGACTCAGTTCGTACTCAGCCGCAGTAGTGTATATAAGCCTCCCTGTAGCGTCCTGAGTGGAACCAACTTGTCCTCTTGGTTCTCCACTCAGGTGCGCATTTCATTGTACTTCCTTACTTCAGTCCAATCTAACTTGTCCTCTTGGTTCTCCACTCAGCGTGCCACTGTGTGATATTGACATCTTTGGTCTTGCATAAAGACCGCAAGTTGATTGTCCCTCCACAGTGACTGTACGTTTAGCGCGTGACTTGTCTCCGCGTTAGGTTGAGTGTGTTACCTTACAGTTCACATTACACTTCACACTTGACTTGGCGTAGCGCGGCAGTCGCACCGCTACAAATATGTCTTCTATCCGAGGAAGTAGAACCGCTTTCGGAAGCCCTTGAGTTCGGACGATCCAAGACGCAAGGATGGTAGTTCTTGATGCATTGAACGACGGAATGTGAGGACATCGAACGATGGAAATGACGTCATCTAGAAGAAAGCCGAGGTGTTGTGCTGGGGAAGATCATCAGGTCGATTCCTTGCTATACCACAAGTCCAGACGTACCTGAAAAGACCAATGAAAGCACCGGAAGTCTAAATATCTCAGACAACAGACGAAGAGCATAGTGGCACAGGGTTGTCAGGTCTGCCACATGACTCTTGTTGTATACTGTCGGTTCTCAACCTATGATCCTCTCAGTGGAACCAGACAGGCTGAAAGACGAACCCATCCTCATACGTACGCGGTGCGGAACTGTGCAAGGCCCAGGAGATATCCCTCCGCAGGGCTGCACCACATCAGCACCTTTTCGTCTGAGCAACTCGAGCGCTGGGAATGTCCTTGTCCCGACAGTAAGGGTGCTAGATGAATGCCTGATTCTCATGGACAGAGTGTTGCATGCTTCGGTGATGTCGTGAAGGGAAAGCCGACCAGAAGTGAGGGCATCGTGTGAGCAGGCGATGGTTTCGACAGGTCCTAGAAAGTAGTTGGAGTGCTCCAGTGGGTAATTGTTTGTCAAACATGTGGTCATTAATCGAAGGAGGTGATGGGGTCGTGGTTGTATGCGTGTGGGTATGACTAGAAGAAGACTGAGACGGAGCGAGGCACGAGTGGCGGCGGTGCCCCCGCATCATACTCAGGCTAAGAGAAAAGTGCTCCCCCACAGCTACCTTCCCATTATATCCACAAACGTCATGTCTTGTTCTTGTTGTGCTAAAACTGATTTCATGTAGTACTGCGTCAACGATATATATACAGATATGCAGATTATTGCGAGCGAGTAAACGGGGAATCCAGAGTGTGAGACGAGAAATGCGAGTATTATATACAACCAACCTATGGCAAAAGCAAAGTGGTCAAGATACATTGACCTAATAGACACATTAAAGCCTGAATCATTCGTTGAGTGTACGTAAATGTGTGCGTGTGCATGCGTGGGAAAAGATAACAGGGGGAAGGAAAGAAAGGAAAGGAAGAAATAGAGAAACATGGAAAGATGATCGCGAACAACTATGGATTAGGGATGTAATCTGCGTCCTCGGATTACTAGGTGTGGTGGGTGCCCCATTATCACTCACGACGCCTATGGAGCCCATGCTGCGACACTGTGGGGTATTCACACTTGCGTGAGCGCCGTGCACACTGGCTGCAATCGGAGTTAGCAATCCAATTTGCCACTCAGAACTTGAAATCGAGGGTACCACTCACTCGCACGTCGGGTCAGCGCTTCCCATGGGCGGCGCTCCGCATGCAATCTTCCGTTCACGGCAGAATAAGCAGGCGAATGCAGGTTTGCGCCATGCACTCCGTTTTGTCGATGGCAACTTCAACACGCCTTGCCTGGCCTTGGGGTTCAGCACTGATGGCGGTGCTGGTACCTGCGACAAGCTTGCCACGTTCGTGTCGAAGTATGTGGTCGATGTTGGCGTCCTGATATTGGACGACGAGAATGACGAGGAAAGCGGCATGGGGTCACATGCGCCAGGTGAATAAGCAAGCTGCCCCAGTATCGTGAGGGAGGGTACAAGATGGCATCGCTATTCGCGAGGTAAGCATAAATGACATGGGACATGAGGCGGCGAACAAACCTTAGATGGGGGCAGA
Organism: Lactarius deliciosus; assembly: GCA_021525775.1. Classification (NCBI taxonomy): domain Eukaryota; kingdom Fungi; phylum Basidiomycota; class Agaricomycetes; order Russulales; family Russulaceae; genus Lactarius; species Lactarius deliciosus. The sequence continues at coordinate 103,277 of JAKELK010000056.1, forward strand.
GAAGTATGTCCCAGGTACATGGCGGGGTCTTGCAGGCGGAACGAATCATTCACGTATGGTTGACGACGTGGGTGGCCATGTGTCCCCACTGGAGTGGGGAAAACATGGGTATGCCCTTGGCTCTCCTCATTGCAAGTGGGATGTGATGCCTTTTCGATGGAGAGTGGCAGGGTGCTAAGCAATGCCATTGGCGATAAGGGCTGTCCGTTAATGCTTGCGTATTCGGTTTTGATGGGGTTTGATCCAACCAGGGTCTCGGATTGCTCGTGTTTAGGAGTGGATGAGGACAGCATTGGAGGGTAAGGAAGGGCAATAGAGCCGTGGTTGATGGGTCGAGACTCTGGTGGAGGGGTCTCCACAAGAGCATGACTGAGCTCGGAAGAGCTAGAAGACGGGAGAATCAGCGGGATTGGGGGTTGAGCATAGTGCTCATAGTGACCGCCGAGGCAATCATCATAGTGCGAGTAGTTGTAGCCAGAAGGAACGGGATCTAGGCTGTGTTGATGTTGATACTGGAGTGGGCCATCTGGGGGAAAATACCCAATTGGATCATATAGGAAGGAGTTAGCAGGATCAGAGGAGTAATAGTACGCTGCCAGTGGTGAATAGTACTTGGTCACCAACATCGCCGCAACTTCAGTAAAAGTAACCGTGGAGTGTCCATACAGGCAATAGATAATATTTTATTTTATTAGTGTATATGACCCATAAAATATTTCCATTACCAATGTACACTGGGTGACTTCCCATAAGCGTACATCCTACATTTTCCTATCCTACATGAATTCGGAGTTATTTAGGATCCGCCTAGGTTAGGATAGGATTGGGTGCTAACCATAAGACCATCAAACTAAAATTATGCCTGACTCCCGATGTGATCATTGCCAACTGCACCTAGATATGGAAATCACGATGGCTCTTTCGTCGAGACTCAGGAGGCAGGGTATAAATCGTCGTCCGCCGTCGTACATGATGCACTGTAGGCGGGTTCATGATGCAGGCACACCACCATTATCCCTCTCTACATCGTGCTCGTTCTCGTCCTCATGCTCATACTTGATCTTCGCTTCGAGCGCCTCCCTCCCGGCTTGTGTAAGTGTCGGTACACCGCTCTGGATATCCTTCTCAAAATACCTTGGCACGAACCTACTGTCAAAACTCAGGAATGGAAAACAGAAAGAAGGGGACCCACTCGACGTGGCATCGCTTCCGGTCAGCCACCTCGTCTCGCTAGCGCTGTGTGATGACCTGCTTCGCGCACATCGCCTCGCCATACTCTTGCTCAGTAACTTGCGCGTCTCGCTCTCCCATTGGCACAGTCGACAGCTATCGCTTGGCAGCTGCCGTGAGATGGGCTGCACGATCTCTGGCACAGCCTGCAGCGGCATGGGGTCGGTCATCGTCGTCCATTCCGTCGGGTGAGTAGCCTTGCCGCCCAATGATGGTGTGAACCTGCCAGATCCATCGGACGCTGGGGCCACGGAATGCCGGCGCATGACGTTGCGCCAGCAGCCCTAGAAGTACACCACGACATGGGCCAGAGGGACGTGTTTCACTTTAGTACAGTCTTCATGCTCGTGCTCGGACAGGTCATACCGCCGGTGCACGACGCCCTCGACCAGATGGTGCGGTTGGTGTGGTGTCAGTTTTTCAATCGCATCAGTAATCTGTGCATGAGTGGGAAAACACGCGCACCTCTTCCCTGTACTCGAAATTAACCTGTATACCACATATACCACTACACTTTGATGGCCACTGGCAGCACAAGGCCGATACCCGAGGACCAAGGGGGGTGCGGAACTGGAATCCCGCACTGGGGGTGGGTGGGTGGGGGGGGGTCCCGATCGCGAAAATAAAAAGTTTGACACTTAATCACGTCCGAAAATGGTAGTCTGCCTACCGTAGTGAGTTGTACTGAGGATCTCGAGGATCTCAATGAGAATTTTGACCCTAGCAACTGTAAACCTGACTGCAAAATAATTGTGTTTGCTTGCGTGTTTGTTAACCTCCGAAAAGCATTGAGCAAAACCTGGAGCAAAAGAGACAATGGTGAGAAGCAAGGTCCAAGAGTAAGGAATCATGAACTCAAATACTAGTCTAACCAGTCTAACTCTAAAATAACAGAGACAAGAAATCACTGTTCACACATTCGAGTACGTTGGAGTGTCTGGACTGTAGAAAGGTGGTCCATGTCGGAACAGCTGGACACAAAAACCTCGAGGCCCATCGCGCATTGAAGGCATGTCGCATTGCATGCCGCAAGCTCACAGATGCCAGTGGGTCCCGATCAGAGAAGGCGAACCAAGTTATTGAGTCGTTCTTCAAACCTCGGGCTCCATTGAATCCCTCCACGGTCTCAGCCCCACCTCCCATCTGTCCAGGTGAATCCTTCATACAAACCCCTGAGCGTCATATAGGGCCTTCTGTGTATGACTCACCTCAGGGGTTGACCAAGCAGGCGTCCATGCCCCAGGGCCAATCGGCAGCTACCCAGCTGCCCAAGCAGCACGCCCTGGATAAGAAGGCGGTCAGCCTTCTTCAGGATCTCGAAGCGGCTGTCAAACAAATCCCTTGCGATGTGCCAAGCGCAACTCCGGAGCATCGGCTCAGCATATTCGCAGTCGATCCAGGTACTTGCGTCGCCGAGCCAGGCGAAGACGACTGGTTCGTCCTAAACCAAATGATGAAGTCGTCATTTGGGTGGGGAGAGGGGGAAATGGCTGTGATCGTACCGCAATTATTGAATCAAGGGCCACATGGTTTGGACGGGTTTATCCACTTCATGACGTTTTTCATCCAAGAAAGAGGCCTTCAGGGTGTGCTATTCGAGACAAAAGTCGAGGCGATTCTAAAGGAAATAGAAGATCGGTAAGGAATACTCATCTGAGTTGGGTCAAGACTCACGAGTCATGCGCAGTTATCCCCTCGGTTATCCCTCCGGAGCCTCTGCCTCCGAGTCCACCTCAAAACAAGCCGCCGCTATGAAAACTCGTGTTGAGAGCGTTGCTGAAAATCAAGACGTCATCAATGTCGATGAGATAGCAAGCGAGATAGAGGAAACCCGCGGCTCGAGAGAGGTTGGCAAGCACAGTGCCACCAGCAACACCGACAAGCCGGCAAAACGGCCAAGGAAATGGCCTTGTGGGGGAGTCCTTATCATGTTCCCTGAGGGAACAAACCATCATATGTCATACCTGTTTGGCATGCACAGCAAGTGTTCCATGCCTTGGAACTACCATTCAATTGGCGACACATTCTATGTTCAGCCAAAGTCGTGTCAGAAGATATCGTCTACGGAGGGTGGGACATGTGAAAACTGTCAGAAGCTCACCTCAAGCAACCTCTTCGCCGGAATCTTGGGCAGGATCAAGTTCGGTACCCATGAAAATGTCCCACTCATGTATCATGGAGTCGGTGTGCTTATCACTATTGCACGCCGGAAAACAGACCAGATTGAGCAGCTTCGCATGTCAAAACTCAATGACAGTCGAAAGTTGCTGGTGAAAGTGGGCGCACTTGAAGACCACAAACAATGGATCTTGGCGATTGCAAGTGGGCAGGTCGATCGTGTGGCTTCACTGGTACAAGCAGGTCTGAAGCAACGAGTAGGAATCAAGACCCTCATCCAGCAATATGAGCGCGCAGCAGACAAGCTCTACAAGCCAAAGGGGTTCACGAATGACGATATTATGCGGTCGATAGTTTTGCTCCAACTGGGAGGCGTGCGCGTGGCACAGTTTGCCCACCAGTCCCTGGCCCTGCCAAGTCTCACGACCATTAGGCGCCAGACGGTCTTGCCGGCCCTGGTTGTCTCTCCCTCCATCCCAACTGTTGCGGAAGTCGAGGCAAATGTAATATTGTGTTATTCTTTGTTTAGATCTGTTTCAGGCTCTTTCTCTGGAGGTACTACGCTCGACTCAGATCTCTGGCAGCCATCAGATAAGATCAAGGACAAGATTGTACATCAAGTCCTCATGCTGGATGAGCTCGCGGTCGAGAAGCGAGTCCGGTGGGACGATACTCACAATAAATTTCAAGGAATGTGCCGTGAGCACAACCAACAAATTCCCCTGGACTTCACATCCAAGAGGGAGCTCGATATTCTATGTGGAGCCATTGAAAACGACGAGGTTCATCTTGCATCCGAGGTGCGTGTATTCTATTCGACACTATGCGCATGAAACTCACTATTGCACCCTTAAATGTCAAAGGCAACTGTGGCCGCTATCGGTGTGCTCTCATCTGAGCCTCGCGAATATGCCATGCGGCCAATATTATTCTCTGGTACCTGCAAGAAGGAAACAAGCGAGCAACATGCACAGGTTATCAAAACGGTCCTTGCCGCGTGTAACAGACAAAAAGGGCAACATAATGCGACATATCGCACTGTTTGTATTGCATCTGATGGGGAGGCTAAACGCGGAGACGCGCTTGTTATCCAGACCATGACTTCTGAGCTGTCTATGGACTCCCCGATCTACACGCTCCTCCGACCCCTTGAGTTCCTTAACCTTCTGGTTGGCCCTGACGACATCACTGTGGACAAGGACTTCAAGCATATTATCAAGCGACAACGGAATGTATTCATGCGCAACAAAGGAGTTGAGATACTGGGCTTTTGTATCACACCCTCCATTCACCGTTCCCAGCTCGAATACAATGGCATCTCGAGCCACCAGCTGCGCTCGCTGCTAAATCTGAACGACAAACAAGATGTTGTTCTTGCCTACTCTTTGCTAAAGGAGATCTGGTCCCTTCCTCCCCCCCCCTGCGAGTTGCAACCTGGCCTTTGCTCTTGCCCGCCGTGCCCTAAATATTTATGGTGAATTTGTGCAACACTTGATGCTGCCATACATCTGCGTCGATCAAAACCTTGATGAACAACTGATCCACTTGAGCGCGGCCGCTCATGTCGCATTTTTGCTTTATCGCCACAACTCTGCGTCTACTCGCTTCATGCCCCGGCAGTCGTATCTTGATATTGTTTTAATGGTCAAGAATGCTTACTTTTGTGTCGCAAAGATGAAGGTCGACAACCCCACTGCGAACTTCTACCTTATCTTGCTCGGCACAGATCGTCTCGAGACATTCTTTGGACTTATCCACACTGCTGTTGGTACTGACGCGAATGTTGACATGCTTCAGCTCGGAAGCCGTGCCTCTGGGCTGACAGAGGTTGCTGCAATTCTGGCTGAGCACCCTGAGTGGGATTACGGTACGCGCCACCTGTCGCTCCCTGTCTTCTCCAAGGACACCCAGGAGTTCACATCAAAAGCCGACCACATCAATCCTAGAGACTGGCGCGGCAATGTTTTGGTAGCGAATGTGAACCTCCACACTTGTTGGTTGCTTGGATGAAAGCAGGCCGAGAAATTGATCCCAGATGCTGAGGCTATCTTGAGTACGCTGTCTTGTAGTACCCCACCTCTCGACATGCTCTCTCCTTTCGGGGAACTTATGGTGAACCAGTGCGACAAGATCGAAGAAGTAAGTGAAGAACTTGAAGAAGACACACGTGGTCCAAGACCACAATCGGTACCCTATACACACGAAGGCGACATCGAGGACGCAATCACAGATGAGGCACCTCGCAACAACGGCTCCTCAGAAATCCTCATCCAAGGTCAGAAGACAACCAAGGCAAAGGCACTGCGGCACCGAATCGCAAACCACAGCAGTCGTTCTTCTACCGATCGCCTGAAACGTGTCCAGCAGCTGCCTTGTTTTGATGCAGTGAGTAGAGCTACCGATGCGGACATTATCACGTCTAGCGATGGTGTCCTGGGCGCACCCTCCCTTCGCATTGGCAACCCTGTCGCGGTCTTAGTTCGATGTGACGGCCTGGTTGTATTGGCGGTGGCCCAGGTCAACTGACTCAAGTTTGCAGCAAGGGACGACCTCGATGAGCTTCCTATCCATCTGCTTGCTGATCCGACAGCAAGAGTGGATTCGCAAATACTTCGCCTAGTTCCAGCGACCCTCGAAGACGATCCAACTCAGGTTCACGACTGGTGTTGGTCCCTGCAAATGGAGGCGTTGTGCGACAACATCCCTGGTCGGGTGGTTCACCCTATCAACCCATCCCTTTCTGTCCAAAAGCCAGGCAAGCCAATGTTTCTTTTCGAGAGCACATTCTTAGTAACTCTATCGTGCAACCTTTTTCAAGAGCTCCGGCCACAGGATAAGAGGAATCTCCCAGTCATCAAACAGTCGGAGAATGTTCCGTACCGAAGCTTAGGTGCATCGCTGTGACTTATCATCTCAGCGAATACTAATGGACATGCTTCAGGAGGGGCATGCTTCGTCTGTGACGTGTCAACAGATGTGATGGGAGATCTTGATGGGCAAGCCAACTGCCCTAGGTGTGTGCCGTCTGTCAAACTAGACCAGAAAAATACACAGCGCGTCCTAGAGCATATCGGCGCTCATATCCTGTACGACACAGCATTGAACACTTCCGAGGAGCGCTGTGGGTTATGTCTCCGTCCAGCATCGATGTGTCCCATCTACCTCACGAAGGGACGTGGCGTAGGCGGAAGGGTCTCGGTGGATCTATCCAAGTCAAAATGCCTGAACCTGGTCCGTTTCAACTACAAGAATGCCTCACAGTCTTCCGAAAGATCACCATGTTCCAACGTCCCTGTCGTCTGTTCACTTTGCCAACCAGGTAGCCCAGCTGTGTGGACATATTGCCTCCATTCTCACCGTCGCACGCGCCACGAAATCAACTCCACCGACTGTTGGAACGTGATAAGTACGTAAGGACCTTATCTATAGCAGTTACGACATTACGGTAGTATGTTTGCCTATTACGGTAGTTGGGATACGTACTACAACGGGCGCAATACGCCCTCTATGCGAGAGAAGTCCTATGACTATCTCGAAGTGGTAGTTTACATCAGGCGTGTGTAAAAACGTGATATTGTGGATGCCTGTACTCATCACTTTTACGCAAATGGTCAGGGTAGGACCATAGAGTATAAAAACCCTCCTATGGGGAGGGAGGCAAATAGACATTCACTGTCTTTCTCACTTGTGCACCCTTTCCACACTATAGTCTCTCAACCTACTCTAAGGTGAGAACGTGCATTCCTGTTTGCTGCGTGCATTGCTGCGCAACAGGTTATGGGCCCTGCTACAGGGTTTGCCGTCGCACTCTTTGATAGAGTTGCGCCTGTGGTCACTGCCCACCACGTTGTTACCTTTGAAAAGAGGTACTCGTGCGGTTGTAGGCTCTAGACTCAGGGAGGCTCCCTGGTTACTAGCAACCCGGTATTGTGCTCTTGAGGAGCACACAGACTTGGCCAATCGCCTAACTAAACAAGGCTCTATTGCGCGTCCAATTAAATTTGGAAAGGCGAATAGCTTAACCTTGGGGTGAGGTGATGCATTCCATGTACCATTTGTCCTCTGTGGTAATTTGATTCTTTTCCCTATACCACAGCGCAGAGAATATGTAATGCCACCACAGGGGCGTTAAGTACGACATGTACTTCGTAAGTCAACGGGATCGGAGAGGTGCGAGTCGATTAGGACTCAGTTCGGTGATGAACAAGTACTACTAGGCCTCCCAGGGACACTAGAGTAATAGCGGGGAATAAGGCTCAAGCGTAGAGGCAAGCGAAGACGTGGACTCAAGCGCAACGGCGAGTCAAGCGAGGTTCGTGAGGCAAAGACAATGTGGTATTTACACAAGAAGTCAAGTCTACCATACAAGCTAGGTAAGGCGTGACTTATATACTAGTACAGGGTGTTTGTAGACTACAAACACATGGCGCGATCCTAGGATACAGGTCCTAGCGAGCTAATCAAGTAATGTGAAAGGGGAATCTGTAAGTGGAACGAGCAAATTCCGAGATAGAAGCTGAAGACGAAAAGGAAGCGGATCATGGGTAAAAGTACACGCGAACACAAAACAGCGTAACGGAGAGAAAGATAAGCGATAGCCCAGATTCGTAACAGAATATGCAAATTGCAGCACTCATAAACACCTTCTTATCTTCAGTCAGTAAGTCCACCAGAGTCCTGCGTTGTGGGGGCATAGTGGGATCGATAAGTGTCGGTGAACCTGCAAATGGCGTTTTGATGGGTTGTGTTACAATTTTGCCTCCCTGTGGACTGCCCTCTCTTTTCTGTTACATCTTCACTGTACTTTTACGATACAATCTGGTTTGATACACCTTCTGGCTTCCAGCTTGCACCCACCGTATGACTGTTCCAACACCCTGTGGCACAACTTCCAGAACCCGCCAACCACTTCTGATGCACACGTCGTCCCGTGGGATTCCCTTGTTCTATTTACAGACTTCCCCTTCTCATTACTTAGTTAGCTCGCTAGGGCCTGTACCCTAGGATCGCACCATGTGTTTGTAGCTTACAAACACCCTGTACTAGTATATAAGTCACGCCCTACCTAGCTTGTAAAGTAGACTTGACTTCTTGTGTAATACCACATTGTCTTTGCCTCACGACTCCTGTTTGACTTGCCCTTGCGCTTGAGTCCTCACTTCCGCTTGCCTCTACGCTTGAGCCTTATTCTCCACTACTACCCTTGTGTCCCTGGGAGACCAAGTGGTACTTGTTCATCACCGAACTGAGTCTTAACGGACTTGCGCACTTCCAATCCCATTGACTTATGAGTACATGTCATACTTAACGCCCCTGTGGTGGCGTTACAGGTTGCACCATTTCCGTGGGAACGGGCTGACATACATCTGTTTCCCGATGTCAAAATAGAACATGATAGAACCCCATGGAAGCATTTGATGCAGCTGACCAATGACCACACATGACCACACAGCCCGTCTGTCATCGAGTGTGTTAATCATCATGCAGATGGTGTTATGAACCCCGACCACCGAGGCTGCCAAGTGCCCAGAGTACGGCCCAGAGGCACTGCCGTCAGAAGGCATGACTCCCCAGAGCCTGAAGGCCAGTGGTAGCAGACTCAGTGTGGCTAGGGACCAGTTCCGGAAAGCCTTGGAGCCATGACGTCATGGATCACATGACTGAGGGCCAGGCTGACCTAGACTGATGACAATAGATGGCACAATCAACCATGTGACCTTTCTAGAAGGTTCCATGTCTGCGTACAGACCACAGAACCCGAGAGAGCGGACTTAGCTGAGTACGAACCTTATGTACCTGCATGTATATATACCAGACTTGTTTTGTCCTCAAGTCTCCAGACTTGAGTTACTTAGCAATACCAGCTTTGTATCTTGGGAACTCTGCTCTGCCTCTGTCTTAAGCTCCTTCTGCTTTACATGTGCATCACTGTTCTCGCCTCACCTCTTCGAGCGTGTGCCTTCGACCGATCTCAGTCTCCTTTGTCACTGTCGCTGACAATGACCACGTCGTCTTCTGCTAAGCCTGCCGCGGGTACTTCAAACCATGGACGTTGCCCCGCTGGTGGCATTACATTAACTCAAGTCTCCGATCCTGCCTCAGGCTCACTCAAGACATCGCAGACCCCGTTGCCTTTGACGGCACGGGACCCGTTGCACAGGAAGCTCCCCCATATTTATGACGGCACCTATGCTGGCAGTCTATTCCTCTCCGATTTCACCACCTTTAGGATTGCCAATGACGGGCACCCTACCATGCTTCGAGTACTACCACACGTCGCCTATTTCCTCATGTACTGCCAAGAGGATAAGGTGGACAAGTGGAAGAAGAACTGGACTGACCGTATCGGGAAGGTCTGGAACACTAAGAAGCCAGCCTCGGAGGGGGACCTTGAGTACCTCTGGGCCTTGTTTCTAAAGGACTTTGAGCACTCGTTCGCTCGGAAGAGGAAGTCCACAGGCCCTTCAGCAAGGCTCCAATCCCCGACGACAGGGGAGAAGACACAGCGGGCTTTGCAGCCTGCAGCAGCTGATGTGCCTCGTCGGTGCAATCGCTCAAATAAGGGTGGCTCCCTATCCAAGGTGGCTCAGGGGGACTTATATCGTCTCACTCCCTCAACACAGCCACTCCTGCCCCCTCTTGCACCAAGACCGGTGCCGCCTCTGGTATCCATCCCAGTTGTCGCACCCACAGCTCTGCCGCCCCTGGCACCTGTTGCAGCGCCCGCAGGGCCAACCCCGCAATGGCCAGGGCCAATTACGTTCAGCAACCCAGTTATGCTGGACTCTGCCTGGACCAGTCTGATTATGTTTGCGCAGGTGATATAGATGAAGCAAGGAAGGTGTTTCAACTGTAATAAGAAGGGACACATGATGTGCGTGTGTGACGCAGCGGGGCGTGCTGCTATAAAAACCCCCTTGACTGGGTGTGCGAGGAAAAATAAACCCCCCACTCTTGACCCCACTCCACCATCATCCTCTGGTGTTGGGCCAACCACAGGCTTGCGTGGCGACCCCCTATTTTCCCCTGCCAACCTCGCCATGTTAGAACGCAACGACCTCCCTCCCCTCAATTGGCTGCAGCTGTTCTTCACTGAGGCTCAGCTAAACGACTATCGTGATGATGGGACGACCCCAGCTCAGTTCCAGAAGACCCCGAAGGGTGTTCTCCAAGCCCGTGTGGAACGGAAGCTTCGCTGTCAGAGCACTGTCGAGTCCGTTGACTCGAGACCTGAAGGAGGGCTAGTGTTATGAACCCCAACCACTGAGGCTGCCAAGTGCCCAGAGTATGGCCTGGAGGCACTGCCATCAGAAGGCGTGACTCCCCAGAGCCTGAAGGCCAGCAGTAGCAGACTCAGTGCGGCTAGGGACCAGTTCCGGAAAGCCTTGGAGCCATGACGTCATGGATCACGTGCCTGAGGGCCAGGCTGACCTAGACCAATGACAATTGATGGCGCAATCAACCATGTGACCTTTCTAGAAGGTTCCATGTCTGCGCACGGACCACAGAACCTGAGAGAGCGGACTTAGCTGAGTATGAACCTTATATACCTGCATGTATATATACCAGACTTGTTTCATCCTCAAGTCTCCAGACTTGAGTTACTTAGCAATACCAGCTTTGTATCTTGGGAACTCTGCTCTGCCTCTGTCTTAAGCTCCTTCTGCTTTACGTGTGCATCACCGTTCTTGCCTCACCTCTTCAAGTGTGTGCCTTTGACCAATCTCAGTCTCCTTTGTCACCATCGCTGACAATGACCATGTCGTCTTCTGCTAAGCCTGCCGCGGGTACTTCAAACCGTGGACGTCACCCAGCTGGTGGCATTACAGATGGTCACCAGCAGGTCCGTGACCTGGATTGTAGAGTCGAGATGCAAGAAATATACGTCATATTATATTTTTGCATAGGAAATGTAGTAAATATAACCCTTTGCTACACAGAGTTCACATGCCACCCTGGAAAATCATCGATAACTGGGATGTCGCAATCAGGTCTGTCCCTATTTGGTAGGCCATTCCCAGATTATTGTGATGAAAGGGGGGGTTTACAGTAGTGTTGGGGAAGTTTGGTTTGGTTTGGTTTGGGCCAGTTTGGGCCAAACCGGAAACCAAACCATTTAATTTTTGCCAAACTGGACCCAAACCGGAACCAAACCACTTCAAACTGCTCCAAACCATTCCAAACTGTTTCAAACCAATTAAAAAAAGGTGTTTTAAATTGCCTCTTAATCAGTTTGGTTTGGTTCAAACTGAGTTCAAACTGAGTTCAAACCAGTTAAGACCTGGTTTAAACTTAATTTGACACCAAAAACATGAAATATTTTCAATAATAATAAATTTAACCATTTACTTTGGTTCAAACACAGTCAAACTTGGTTTAAACTTGAGTTCAAACTTGGTTTGAACTCAGTTTGAACCAAACCAAACCATTTAAGGACAAAATATAAAATAATTTTTAATAATTTTTCTTAATCGGTTTGGAATGGTTTGGCATCGGTTTATTTTCAGAATTTTCCAAACCCAAACTGATTAAATGGTTTGGGTTTGGTTCAAACTGAGTTTGGATCGGTCTGGGACTGAACTTCCCCAACACTAGTTTACAGGCCATTGATATGCCAGAAAGATGCCTCCATGGGGGGTGGATGGTGCAGTGGTTCCTGCCCTCCCCCCCCACCCTGTTCGGGGGAGCTTGGGTTGGACCCGTGGGTTCGATCCTCGCTTCGGCAATATTCCTGACAGGGGCACTCATTACTACCCCGGGGCTCCCGGTCCGTCATACCGGCCCCCCAACCTCAACGCTTCCTATCCCGGGAGCTTACCGACCCATGTGCCCACTTTCACTCCCGATTTCACTCTCCGCACTCCGCACCACTCCCTACCAACCCCTAACTGAAACTCCGACGCCGATTCAGACGTGGCAGAACCGCCCCATATTGGATCACACCCTCAAGCTTGGCCGTCACAGAGAAGGTCCGCCTTACTACATGGCTCTCGGGCCGGGCCTAGTCACCCCGGACCCTTGAGTAGCCTAGGTACTGCCAGACTCAAGTACTGTGCTCGAAAACAAAAGTCGCCTTGTAGCGGGGTCCATGAGGGACCGCAAGTATGTTGTGTTTGTTAAAAAGCCGATGAATGTAGGACTGGGTGAGGGACTGGCGTGGGGGACTGTTGAGGTGTTTGACACATACAGAGTGACGTGGACCATTACCCCTCTTCCATTACGGTGCTTGGCCTTCCTCTGGTGAGGTGGCTCTGTGACGGGGTTTCAATCCCTCGGACACATTTAACACTCGTTTAGCGCAGGTCTTCGGACCTTACCAGTTACATAATCTAGCTCTGTAGGGAGTCTAGGACCGGCTTTGTATTCCCATACTGCCCCGGAATATAAATGGATTCAAAAAAAAAAAAAAAAAAAAAAAAAAAAAAGATGCCTCCATGTCACCCTCCTGCACACACATCCCCTGCCTCTACCACACCCTCTTCAAGTCCTCCCATAGATCTCAGACAGCCCACGCCGTCTGCAATAGGAGGAGGAGAGCAACCCTCTTCACGGTACCACTTCCTTCAAAGACATACCACAGCTCATCAAATGCCCCTACCTCCGGTGCCTATGCGTGCATCACCTTCGCTGCCTTCCCCAGTGGTAAGGCCTGTCATCTATTCCCTTATATATGTTACTAATCAATAATAGGACACTGTGGGTGTATCGGCTCCCTCAATAGCTAGTGCAGCCGGCGATGTAGCACTTCATCCCCCACTGCCTCTTGAAGCTCGTCACACGGCATTCCTCCATAGACTTAGAGCTACTCCTCAACTGGATGAGCCTGCATAGATGCCCAATGTAGCAGCTGTTCCCACTGAGTTGCGGGGTGCCACTAGCTCTGAGATGGCATCCGCATCCAGCAAGGAAAGAGTTCCTGACACATCTTTAACAGATTTTGAGGCAGCACCCATTCATGGTGCATCTGAGGCATCCCTACCATGTGTGTCAATCATTCCCAATGGGTTGCAGGACCCTGCAGCTATGGCACCGTCACACGTCCTCACTGAGAGGCAGGAAGCTGCAGTTCCCAAGCCGTCTCTCATCCTCAGTGCATCATGGGATGGTGTGGCTCCCAAGCCATCTCTCATTCTTGGTGCATTGCAGGAAGCCACAGTCCCCGAGCCCTCTCACCTCCTCAGTGCGTCATGGGAAGCTGTCTCTCCAGAGTCATCTCATGTTCCCGATGCATCACGGGACGCTGTAGCTCCCAAGCTATCTCACGTTCCCAATGTGTCACAGGTCGCTGCAGCTCCCAAGCCATCTCATATTCCTGATGCATCACAGGTCACTGCAGCCCCTGAGCCATCTCACCTTCCCGATACGTCACACCTCCCTGATGCGTCATGGGTTGCTGTTGCTCCTGAGCCATCTCACCTTCCTGATGCATCACAGGTCACTGCAGCTCCTGAGCCATCTCACCTTCCCAATGCATCACAGGTCCCTGCAGCACCCGAGCCATCTCATGTTCCCAGTCATGCATGTGAGTGGTTTCCGTCCATACTGCCTTAGCAAAGGTGGAATGATGATGCCAATGCTCCTCACTAGGTGGCTAGGGCACTATATCCAGACCTACATTTGGGTCGTCACTTCACTACCACCTACCGGGGGCTGCTCACGCTCGACCCATCCGACCACATGGGGGACCTCATAGAGCGATGCACAATCCTTATAGGCATTGTTCTCAACTTCCATGCTGATCTTGCATATATTAAGGAGGGACTTTCCAAGCATAGGGAATCAGACGAGCAAAAGAAGGAGTCTTAAATATCTGTGTACCAATACTAGTACTCGAAATAGCAATGGTGATGTTCTGTGTGACTGTAGATGTGTTAGGTGGTAGATGCATGAATTGGCCCACCACCGTTGATCAAGTTATTTCTTTCCTATGATCGTGAAGTTGTAATTGCAATGCCCTACCATGAGAACCACCATGTTTTCCAGGGGAACCAAGTCAGGGATTCACACACACATACGTATCATCCGAAGATATGTTGTAATACATGGATGGGTATTGCCTTGATGGATGCTGCTTGTGTCCATCTTGACAGAGGCGACAGCTTCTGTCAAGACGGCTGCTGTCACGTCCATCAAGATGGCTGCTATCACATCCATCAAGGCAGATGCCACCTTGTCCGTCATGGCAGATGCTGTCATGTCCGCCTTAATGGATCCTGTTGCATCCGTCAAGACGGATTCTATGGCGTCCATCAAGGCAGATGCTGTCATGTCCATGTTGGATGCTGTAGCATCTGTTAAACAGATTCTACTGTGTCCATTAACACAGATGCTGTAGCATCCATTATGCTGTGATGGATTTATATTGTACATCCTATCTGCTATTAACTGGGATGTAATGTTCCATCCCCTTCCCAATCTCATTGGAATGTGTTTCAGGTAGTCTTTGTAATTTTGCAGTCTCTCAAACAGTTGTGGGAAGTTTTATTAAATCTATGACCAAAAAGAAAACCAACACATTAACAGAAATAGTTTATAAGATAATTCCTGATAAATACTAACAAATACAAGTTTCTGTCTCTTATTTTCAGCTATCCTTCCTGACACCCGACCGTGTGAATGCCACAGCGCTGCCACCGCCTGCCCTTGCCCTAGACACCTTACAATTGGTGCAACACAAATGATGCCACTCCAGCCAAGTGAGCTACACGCCACGGGTGTCCCCAACCAGCACAACGGCACTGCGCCTCATGCGAATCAGGCTCGCATAGACATGCACATTGTCCAGGGCGGCAGCATGAGAAGGCATCCAGTGCAATAGTGGTGTGTCATTACATTCGAATTGGGCAAACATACTTACAAAGTGGGATTCTAGCAAGTAGCCCATTGGTGGCTCAGGTGATGCTTCCCTGGCTTCGCTCCCTCCTCACCTCCTTGCATGTACCACCTTCCTGTGCCTGTGCCCCCAAGTGCCACAGTCCTGCCTCCAATAGGCACACCTTGAGACAAGCCGCTGGGAACTTAAGGTGCATGCTACATGCACTCCCCAACTCCCCTCTGGTGATGCCCGCAGCATTGCCTCCCTCCTTCCCCACATGCTCCACCTCCCTGTGTACCAGTCCTAACCTGGATCCAGGCACTCCAAGTCATGAGGCTAGAACCTCTGGTGATGGCGGGACAAAAATTTGGAGAGGAATGCACATGGCCCTGCGCACGCAGTTCTTCCCTGCCCCCCTGCACACTCCACCTTGCTGTGTACCAGTCCCACCTGGATCCAGGCGCTCCAAGTCATGAGGCTGGAACCTTTGGCGACAGCAGGATGAAAATTTGGAGAGGAATGCGCATGCCCCCGTGCCTGCAGCTCGTGCCCTGCGACACCCCCCTTCATGCCTTATGCATGCTTCAGGACATATGGTAGAAGTACTGTATAATGTATTTTGTAGTACCAAATGCCAGTGATTTTACGTTTCCAACTCGAGCAGAATGTTGCACACCAACAATGTCTAGATAGTTTATTGTCTCAATGTACTGGCCACAATTCACAGAATGTGTCGCATGAGAGCATGCATGCGGGCAATGCGATAGGACTATCTACTGTCACTACACTCGCTACTATGCCTACACTATGTGTGAGTCCATCCTACCTACCCTAAACGCACCAGACGCAGAGTTACCCGCCGCGAGCACAAGCGTGGGAGACTGCTGGCCAAGGTGCCAAAACCTGGTCAATCCTGCGACTTCACAACAGTGTGGGAGCATGACTTCAATCTTGAATGGGAGTCACTTGAGGACTTCCATAAGTGGCACAAGAACGAGCAACGAGCTCATGGTATCGAGCTCCGTACTGCCCATACTAAGCGACCACGTGGAAGTGTCAAGCAAAGCGCAGTGTTCAACGGGTCCCGGCTTTTCGTCTGTGTGCACCAAGGAACTGGTGGCATCAAGCATTATGAGAAGAAGACTAACCATGAAAGCAGGGACACCAAATGTATTGAGAGCAGCTGTCCTTGTCATGTCAGAATCAAGACCTACCCCCATACCAGTACCATTCTCAGCAGATACACCCCCAATCATTCCCACCCCACCGGCAAAGACAATCTCAAATACGTCCGGATATGTGTTCCAACACTGGAGCAGATCACAGGGTTGATTAGATTGGGGCTGACTGATAGGGAAATAGTGAGTGAAATCCATTTTTCCCATACAAATTAATCTAACCTAACTACAGAAAAAGTGTATGTGTGCCCAATTTAGTGAGGATGAGAGGGACCATTATCTCACACTGGATGAGATTGCCCGGGTTAGGAAGGCTGTCGATCAAGAGATCGTCGAACTCAATCCAAATGATGCTAACTCTACCCAAATTTGGGCCGACAATTTACGCAGTGACGGCCATCTTGTGTTCTACAAGAGTAAGCAAGAATTGCCCCTTGAGGAATCTAATCTCACGTGCAATCTTTTTGCATTCTGTATACAAACGACAAATCAATTGGAATGGTTCCGATGTCTTGGGAACACATTCCTGGGCATTGACACAACACACAATGTTACTCAATACAAGGGACTATTATTATTCACGATCATGGCGCGAGATCATTGAGGCCATGGTATGTGCTTCTCATGCTTCCCAGTAATGTGGCCTGACACTCCATCAGGGGTTCCTGTTGCCTGGATGTTGTCCTCCAATGGGACCCAGGCAACGATCAAATACTTCATCAATTTCGTAAAATGTTAAAGTCTGGACGTTTCGCCCTCAATTTTCATGACAGATCAAGATCAAGTGCAAGTAATTGCCATATGCGAGACATACCCATCCTGCCGTGTTTTCTACTGCTGGTGGCACGTGCTCAGGGCCATCCACTCCCATTTTATTGTTACTGAATTCAAAGATCTGTGGGACTTGATCCAAAAATGGGTCCGAACTTCTGATAAATATGAATTTGAATCCTGGTGGGAAGATATCCAGAACAACGAATCTATTCCCAAAAGCGTGGCCCAGTACCTGGCCCAGGAATGGATTCCCATGAAGGAAATGTGGTCCGCTGTCTACCGCCAAGACCGGACGATCTTTGAAGAGGGCGATACTAACATGTTATTGGAGGTGTATGTAATCATTCTATCTCACATATTTGATATCTGACTAGTAAATCTTAGTTATCACCATGTACTAAAGTCTAAGTGGCTCGATGGCAAGCGCAATCACAGAGTGGACCATGTGATTTCCACACTCATAGGAGACGCTCTGCCAGCAATTGTAGACTGCCTAAAGTGGCAAGAGATCTGGAAGCAAGGGGAGGACCTTGCAAGTCGGCACTGACGCGAAATACTGTCGTGCGCCCCAGAAATGCCACATGAGTACATCACTCAAGTTGGAGACATGTGCTTTCAAGTGCACTCTTCGAAGGAAGAAAAATTCTATGAGGTTGACCTACTTAATAAGAAGTGTACATGTCTGGATTTCCCCTGAGTCGAACTTTGCAAGCACATCGCATCCACCCAGCATGACTTTAGGGGGACTCAAGTTGAGCCACTCGCCCCCAACAACCTTAGCTCTCTGCTGAGTCTGATCATGCCAGCGACACACAACACTGAAAGCAAGAATGCTGCTTCTGATAAGAACACTGCAGCGTCTTTGATTTCCATGACAAACGATATCATCGCGTTGTCCCAGAAGTTGCTTATGCAAATGCCGAACCCTGAGGCCGTATCAAATATGGTAAAATTACTCCATCTCGTCCACTCACATCTTGCTGCAGTGGTCGTGTCAGCAACTAGTGATGGCCTGCAACTTCCTGAAAAGGAGCACATCACTCTGAATCAACACTCCTGGACAGAGACAGCTGAGCGGATGGGGGTCAAGTGAGAGAACAAGGCCCACGGCAAGGTTGACAGTGCACGCACAGCTGAGCACATCAGCGAGATCAATCGCAAGCGCAATTGTGAGAATGAGGACCCTTACAGGTCTGGAGAGCAATCTGGCAAACATGCAAAGCCAGATGCACGCTCAGCCGCTGCAAATGTCAATGCCCAAGAGTGTGCCACCATGCAGCCTTCACGACCTCCTCTGCCATCCCCACGCATGCCTGCGCCTGTTCCTTACTGTACCCCCTCTCCCCTTCCTCTATCACAGCCAGCTACAAGACCCGCGAGTCCCCTCCCTCTCCCAGCGTCCCTCCCTCCCCGTCTGTCAACCGCACACATGCCTGGACCCTTGTCCCTCAGGTGCCATACTATCCCCCTCCTTTTCTGTCACAACCGGCCCCGCTCATCCCCCAGTTTACACAATACCATCCATTCCAGATGCCCCATTACCTGTTTTACCACCCTTCCCAATAGTTAGTCGACTTGCACTTTTTTTTTCAATGTTTGTTGTTATTATGAATAAAACATATTACATCATAAAATAATCACCAAGTTATGAATAAATATATTATGTCATTGAAAGTATTTTTCAGCCAAAGTTTTGGAATAGGCATGGCTTGATTTGGACTTTCAGTTTCAGCTGATGTGCTTACCGTTTTGGGTCATGAGAGACTGCAGAAATAAGCCAACTGTTTCGGGTCTTTTACCTCTCCACTTGTTTTCCAAGGACATAAACTCAGTGTTCTGTCCCTTTGGCAGTTCCCCCACAGCTGGGGGTTTATATTTTACATTGATGTTCCATGGCCTGGGATTTGGTGTTCCATCCACTTACAGTCATATTGGAATTTGTTTCAGGTGTTTTATCTCCCCACATGTTTTCCATGGACAGAAATTGCTCTGGAATGGAATACTCCAGACTGATGTTGGGTGGCCCATCAATTCTGGAAAAATATGGGGCATTGGCTGATGTCAGCTGTCTCATGAGTCATGAAGGATTCTGCCCATCAGGTGGCCCATCAATGATGAAATTCATGGCAGAACATTGGCTGTATGTATTTGATTTATTAGTAATATCTTATATTAAAGATGCTACACTCACAAATTAATAATTATTTATACTCTTTACTTAAGGCTATACTTTATTTTAAATCTATTATTCTAAAGATTGCTTTTGTAGCCTTTATAATTAAATTATTCAAAAAATATTCTTTATTTAGAAGATTATGAACAATAAAGTTTTTTAATAACCAATTGAATTTTATAATACTATAATATTATAAATTATTTAGAATAATTCTGTAAACTATTTTTTAACAAAAAACAACCAAAAAGGTTACATAATTTAACTTTATTTAGAATTTGATTCAAGTACTAGTCAATATAAATTTGTATATGAATTTATAAAATTAAATTATAAGCAGGATTAAGTACCATAAAAATGGATAGAACTACAGCTAAAACAATCTTAAATAGTTTATAAAAATATTAATAATTTAACCATTATCATTAAAAACAATTTAGAAAGCACTATTACATTAATTATTCTAATAAAACCTACTACAATAATCGAAATATTTAGACAAAAATCCTCAGAAATTAATATACCAAAAGAATTAATTAATTCATAAAATAAAAATGTTTTAAAAAATCATCTTATTTTATTTTCTTAAGGTAATTTTTTTTTTTAGTATATTGTTTGTATCTATTATATCTGTTAATGATATATTAATCATCATAATTACAAATAAATATAATACATCTGCAAAACTGAATACATTTTCTAATTTTACTTCATTACCAAAATACTGTTACAGCGCTTTTCATATGTATGCGGAAACGTCAAAAAAATTCATGTGTTTTGTTGTGTTTGTTCTGTCCCGTGGCCTAGTGGGTATGTGTTTGTGGGCACGTCAAAAGTGGTAACGCTGCAATGTCACTTCCCCCGGACGTTCTGAAATTTCAGCATCCCGCTCTATGTGGGCCTCTACAACCCCCAGTACCCAATGATGTGCACTGCGCTTGGCTGGCTGTGTACCTTGCATGTAGTTTGTTATTTTCCCATGCTGCTTGCGTGGTTCAGGTTCCCGTGCTGTGTGATTGCACTTTTGGTTGACTCTCGACTTTCCTGCACCACATTTCTGAGGCTAAGAACCTTTATTCGGCTCTTCACTGGTATCCAACCTCATGTGGGCACTCTAGAATTCCAAGCCAATACCTCTATATACTATTATTTCGTGTATTTATGGTTTTCCAACAATAGAAAACCCCCTTTGTGCTCTGGGCACCCTTTGTTTGTACCCCCGAGCACGTTGCACTCATGCGCGGCCTTAGCGACTCAAGCGCGACACATTCCCGACCCAGGCGGCAACATATACGAAGTTTCATGTCGCGCAGAAGAATGTGTGACCATTTCCGATCACTTGCGACCACCCAACCCTCAGGCTCCGTGTAGCCTCTCCCGACCTCGCCGCACCCGCGCGCGGCCTTAGCCCTTCGACACCGACGTGTCTGCGATCACCATGGGCTCATATACGACATCTTGTGCCCCGCGGAGGCCTGCGCAGCACCTTGCGATGCTTCACACCCCCAAACCCTGCACATCGTAGATGCATCCCCTAGTGACCAGGAATAGTTTATGGTATCAGCGGTTTGGTAGTAATTGCCAAGCTGGCTCTCACAGAAGGTTTCCCACAAGCAATTCAGATTGGGAGCTTTGGGCTTCGCGCATTTAAAAAAACCTTGGGAGGAACAACTCAACGCAGAAATCACTCAGCGGGAATCGAACCCCAAGACAATCACGTGCGTCCATCACGGGCCAAAAAAAAAATTGGCGATTCCGCATACATATGAAAAGCGCTATAAAGTAAACCCTAAACTTAATAATTGTTATTATTAAAACTAGATGGTAAAATACCAAATATTTCATATATAAATAATGAAGCTGCTATTAAACCCTAAATTAGGAAATGCTCTTAAAAGTAGTTATTTATTTATTTTTAATTAAAAACAAAAATATTTTTATTAATATAAATAGTTTATTTTAAAATATAATTAAAAAATAAAATGGTTTAAATCCTAAATATTTAGATTCCTTTATTACCTCAAAAAATTGATGGTAGAATGTCATAAATAATTATTATTTTAAAAGAGAATGAAATTATAACAATAATAATAAATTAATAGGAACTAAATCTTCTTTTATAGAGAATTCTAATTAATTAATTAATGTTATTCTTATTTTATTAGCTTTAGCTATTAATTCTGAACAATCAATAGAAGCTTTAATATTTTATTTCAAATTTCAAATTTACAATAAATCAAAATAATATTTTAAAGAGTATCAACCTGCCTAATGATATTTGTGATCTTTGTTAAGAAGCATTGTGAAATAGGAGCAAAAGTGAGGGCAGTAAACCAGGAGCAACATGGCGTACAAAAATGTTGAAGCGTCACAATGACCTCCTATCTTTCAATGGACACAAGATATGTAAGGAATGCTGAGTTTACTTTTTATGGTGGTGGTAGCCTGTGAACATTTGACCAATGAGCCAGAAACTATCATAAATTGCTAAAAGGCCTGAAGCAATCATCTTGACCCCCCATGTCATGATGACTAAGCACCCTTTCACTCCAGTGAGTTTTCCCCCCCCCTACCAAAGTAACCCTCTACTTATTCTCATGCTCAGATAGAAGAAAGTTCTTCCTTCCAGCCTGACATAATTGAAGAGGGTGTTACTGAGGCAAGTTTTCAACCCAAAGGAATTTACTGGATAGTTCATTCCAAGTACAAACTACTCAAGAGGGACAATGATCTTATTTTGAAGGAGGATTTCCAGGTGAACTTTAGTCAGCAATGGCAACATTTCTTCAGAGTGTTGTAAAGGGGAGTTGCTGAAGACATGAGTTTGGCCAACAAGAAGGCTGTTATCTCTCACAGTACATGCTTTTGCAATGGGGTAAATTGGTCATAGATCTTTTTCAGATGTATTTTGAGAAGCCATTCTGGCACACTTATAAGTTTCCAAACCCAGTGCATGTTAAATGTGATTACTGTTATTGTAGCTATTGAAGATTCTTGGATGGCAACCTTTGTCTGCTTGAGGGCCTAAAATATCATGTATCTGATCAATTGTCACAAATATGTACATATGGACACTATTGTTCCATTAGTCCAATCATCTGAGATGGGAAAGTCATGCCTGTTGGATGAATTGTCAAAGGACTATTTCCTGATTCTGATCAACCTACACTTGCCAGACAGTCAAGGTTTGTCCTCAGAAGGTGATCATATTTAAATGGTTGGGACTTACCTTATTCCTGTGATTCCTGTGGAATGTGTTCTGATGAAGGCTCAGTTTTATCTGTATCAATAATAGAGATTTCTATATGATCAGATAGATGGATATTACCTAGGCCCAGTGGTGAGTGCAAAGTAATATCACCACACCATACCAACTCACAGATGGCCCACTGGATTCCCAGTATGCCATCTAAGGACGTTGCTCCAAGGACAACTCACAAAACTACTCCCGTGAGACAAAAGACTGCCAGTGTACAAGCCCATACTTCTACCCCAACAGAAAAAAAACACTAAACTCTATGAAGAAATGGCAAGAGATATCTCAGAGAAATTTGTTGGGCCCATGCCGCTCAACCTTTTCTTGAAGGAATTTGTTCCTACAGCACCCACTATTCATCCAACAGCCTCTTTTACATTCTCAGAGCCAACTGTCTCACAGAATGAAGATGAATTTGTGAGTCCCTCCACTGTAGCCTCTGCTCATTTGCTGACCCCAAATCCAGATACAGGTGCTCCAGGGATCCAGGCTATGTCTAGACCTCCAGTTCATGAATACAATGTCCTGTCTCCAAGGGGAATACAATCTCAAGCCGGACATCTCTGCTTATCCTCTTGCTGAACCATGTCCACGTGATTGGGGAACCATCGAACTGTGGATCAAAAACAAGAAGAACAAGAAGGATGACCCCTGCGGATGCCAATTCATTGAAGGACATCAAAAGTCACCTCAGTCAGACTGCTCAAGCATTTAAGGTCACTGATCAGATGATTGCCTATGCATCTGCCATCCATCATTCGCAATTCCATGTATTTTCATTTTCCATTGTCCATTTTGGCGACATGGGTCGCCTACTTTGATGGGATCGCAGTGGAGTAATCTATACAGAACCGTTCAAGTGGACAGATGAGATGTTCTTGGACTTCTTGTGGCAATTTAACTACCTTTCAGCAGCTGACTGTGGCTATGACACCACCATCTGCCCTGCATCCACTGATGAAGCAGTGGCAGCACTTCTGGTTTTACAAAAACATACTGATTTTAGAGATGTCAAGGCAGAGAACCTTCACAAGATTCTTGTTTGGGATGACTGGCCGTGGATGGAGTTAGGCACTACATAACCCCTAGTATGACTTGGGCAACTGACACCCTCATTGGTTGTGCAATATTTGGATACATTGCCTACAAAGTTGAAACCAGGAATCTGGTATATTTGAAGGATTTTTGGCGCATCGATCATCCCAAAGTTCAAAAAGAGGGTGACATTTATTGTGAATTGCACAATGCCCAGGTCTCAAATATTGTGATGCTAGTTCAGGCAGGTGATGTTTGTGATTGTTCTTCATCAGATTTATGGTCCCAAAGGACACGGATACAAGACTACATCAGTGTGCCAGGAAGTCAGTACACTTGGTGCCCTGGTCAACCACGTGTAGAGACATACATCCATTACCAACTGGTGCTGTGGACTGTTGGAGTGGGGTTAAAATTCTTCCAATCATCTCAACAGCTGGTAAAAGTGATCCAGGATGCCATCATCAGTATGGAGGGTTCCTTCAAGCTGTTCTTTGAACTAGGCTGAGCATTCCTTCTAGCTCATTCCGAGGCTTACAACAAAGCATGGATCTTGCACCAGGATGTGAGCACAGGAAATATCATGATTACTGATGAAGGTACTGGGATTTTAATCGACTGGGACTTGTCGAAGAAGGTGGAAGACAATGTTAACTCAATGGGTAGACATCATTCATGCACAGTGAGTGCCTGACAACAGTGTCTCGCACATGTACCAACTTACATGATCTGTCCAGGGAACATGGCAATTTATCTCCATTGCCCACTTTCTGGACCCTTTATCCCTGCTGCATCAAGTCTCAGATGATCTAGAATCTTTCTTCTAGGTACTATTGTACCACATCATTTGATATCACTCAACAAATTTTGATGTCAGGGACGACATGAAAGCCATATTTGACCAACATTCTGATGCTACTGATGGCTTTGCAAGAGGGGGCTCTGGGAAGCTGTCCTTTCTCAAGGGACTGAAGCTACCCAATATAATTCTCCAACATCTTGTATGCACACCATGTGAAGCCATCATCGAGGATCTGCACGGGCTCTTTGAGGCTTTCTACCATTACATACTGGATACAAAATTAGACAAAGCCTTCCAATCCAAGATTCAACAAAGGAGAGAGGCAGATGCCGAGGTCCCACAGGCTGAGAAGAAGCTCCAATCACATGACGAATTGCTTGCTATTATTGAGCATCACTGGAACACCGAATGGAAAATCACCGACAACGGCAGTCTGTGTCTAATTAACCCCCTTTTTGACTCATCTTCAAGCAGGTATCTCCAAAGGCGCAGAGCCAAAGGTAGTGATAATCTTGAAAGCAGGGTCCACAGGAAGCGCAAAGGACAAGCATCTAAAAATTTGATACCACAATCTAGGGGTTCTTACTTGTACCAGACAAGCATCCACACACCTGATTCTAACATCCACACACCCAGTTCACATCAGTGTTTTCACACATTACTTTTTTAGCTGGTACCAGCTGGTACAAGCTAAAAAGGTAAGCAAGTTTCCCCTAAAATTATAAAGTTGACCAGTTGGCAGGCCATGAAATTTTCAACAATCTCCTCACAGAGTGATGACCAGCAAGTAGCACAAGTTCAGAAAGTCATACAAGTCCAAGTATTAGTGATATCATACATTTATCATATCATATATTAGTTATATAAATATATTAGTCATAAGTTATCATAGTCAGGTCACACTAAATCACAGTCACACCATTTATGCATAAAAATAATAGATTATTTAAAATAAATACATGATATTAGTACTACTGGTAGGGAGGTGGAAGTGCAGATGGCATGGATGGGGTCGGGGTTGTGATGGGTCAGCGGGGTGTTTCACGCCGCGTTGGGGCAACATGGTGGGTCGGCAGTGGTGGTGTCTTGGTGTGGCGGTGACTCGGCATGTGGCAGGATGTTGTGCGCCATGTCATGGTGGCGTGGGGGTCGGTGGGGGCTGGGGCCTTATGTGCCACGTTGAGGTGGCGTGGCAGGGTCTTGTGCGTCATGTTGAGGTGGCATGGCAGGTCAGTGGGGTCTTGCGCAACGTGGCAGGGTCTTGGCGTGTGTTGGGTTGGGGTGGCAGTGAGTCGGCATGTTGTGCACCATGTTGGGGTGGTGTGGGGGTTGGTGGCAACTAGGCCTTGTGTGCTGCGTTGAGGCAGTGTGGTGGGGTCTTGTGCATCATGTTGAGGCAATGTGGCAGGGTCTTGGCATGTATTGGGTCGGGGTAGCGGTGAGTTGATGGGTGGCGGGGTCTTGCGCACTGTGTCAGGATGGCATGGGGGCCAGTGGCGGCTGGGCCTTGCGTGCTGCATTGAGGTGGCATGGCAGGTTGGCAGGGTCTTGGCATGCCATGTTGGGTTGGCAAGGTGGGTTGGTGGTGGCGGGGCAGGATGGTGGGGGTTCGCGTTCTCCAGGGTGAGCAAGAAACAAAAAGAAGAAAACAAAAAAAAAACTTATTGTAATCATTTGGGCCGAAGGTCTTGCACACCGTGTTGGGGCGGCAAGGTGGGTTGGCGGTGGTGGGGTGTTGGGGCAGGATGGAGGTGGCTCACGTGCCTGAATGGCCTGCAATGTCCAGGGTGAGTGGGAAAAGAAAAAGAAAAAAAAAAAGAAAAGAACTTATCTTATATATTGGGTCAAAGGTTTTGTGTGCCGTGTTGGGGCAGCGGGTTGGCAGTGGCGGCGTGTTGCAAGCCATGTCAGGGCGGTGTGTTGGGGCAGGGACAAATGGAAGCAGCTCATGTGCACGAGGGGACGGCAATGGCCTGCAACATTGAAGGTGAGCAGAAAGAAAAAAAAAAAAGAAGAAAAAAAAAGAACTTATCTTGTGCATTGGGCTGAAGGCCAGCTCGTCCTCAGCCACGTCCTCTATCTTGTGTAGCCATGGGGATGGTCTGCGTGGAATAATGTTGTGGTGGTAAGAGAAGAACATAAAAAAAACATGTCTGTATATGGGAGAAATGGGTCAACAACATGATGAACAGTAAACATAGAGGACATACTCACAGTGGCAAAGTAGACTGTGGTGAGATATGTGGTAAACTGGAAGCAGCAACAGAGTAGTCTTGCAAGTGAAGCAGATGTAGAGTCTGGCACACAACAGATGAGGAACTGGTGTTTATACAAAGGAAGAGACATACCTGGCACACAATAGATGAGGAACTGGTGTGGTGCCAGAGCGTACAGAGTACTCTACTTATACTATACAGGGGAGTGACACTAGTACAACAGAAGTAACACAGAGTCACACAATACAAGGGGCGTTGTTCTACAGAGGGACACAAAGGAGTGTGCAGAAGGAGAACAAAGGTGCAAAGAACAAATAGAAAGGCTAGACTATGATATCATGGTGACATCACAATAAGGATAGAACAAAAGGAATGAGTACAAGGACAAAATACAATAGGAGTCCAGAGGAGTCCATGATGTCATTGTACAGTGATGTCATGGATAAGAAAGTCCGAGATTGTAAAGATCATAATAATCTAATCTACAGAAGTCCAATATGTCTTATCTAAAGCAGTCCGTTATCTGCGTGTCCATACGAGCTGCTAAGTGCGCGCGGGTCACTTATCAACATCTCCCCGTGATCAGCAATCTAGGTTTTAGCACAAGCTCATGTCAACATTGTGTTGTTGGAGCAGGGTGCGCGTGAGCGACTTGGTAAAGCCGTCTGCGACCATTTCCAGAGTAGGGGTTCTAATAAGAGTGATGGTCCTCTTTTCGATATACTCCCTAATGACATGATGCCTAATGGCAATGTGCTTTGATCGCCTCCCAGTGACAGGGTTCAAGGCCAAATCAATGGCACCCTTGTTGTCACCATGCAGTGGGATGGGGTCGTCGACCTCGTACCCGAGTTCCAAAAGGAAGCTCTGATACCAAGCGGCTTGGTTGGCCGCATTGGTCATGGCCATGTATTCCACCTCTGTAGTGTTTTGGGCCACTGTCTTTTGCTTTCGCGAGGACCAGCTTATTGCACCATTGGCTAAAAGGAACACATAACCCGAAGTGGAGTGTCTGTCATCAACCTGGTCACCCAGGGAAGAGTCAGAGTAGCCAACAAGGCCATCTCCACTGGCGCCATCGTAGACTATCCGCATATCCACAGTGCCTACTAAGTAAGCCAGGACATATTGTGCAAGTCGCAGATGTTGGGGGGAAGGATTCGCTGCATACTGCGCCAGACGTGACACAGCGAAGGAGATGTCTGGTCTAGTGCCAATCTGAACGTACAGCAGACTACCAATGAGTGACTGGTAGTGCGTAATGTCAGAGGCAGTAGCCTGACCCGTATATTTATGAAGGTGCTCGTCAGCACCAGCGGGCAAGGGTGTGGAGTGTGGAGTGGCATCAGTCATGCCGAAGCGTTCAAGGACATCCTTGACATAGCCAGACTGGTCTATTTCGATGCGTCTGAGGGAGCGGTCGCGCACAATGCACATACCAAGATATGACTCTATCTCCCTGAGATCTGTCATCTCATAGCGCTCAGAAAGATCCGACTTAAGACGCTTAATTCTTTCCAGAGAAGCACCCAGAATTGTGATGTTGTCAATGTAAACGATAACGAAGAGTGGTCCATCCCCTTCTCGTTGAGACAACACATATACGCCGGCATCGGCAAACGTCCGTTTAAAGCCGAGTGCTAGTAGCACTCCATGGAATTGCAAGTTCCATGCACAGGAGGCTTGTTTGAGACCATATATCGCCTTGACTAGGCGACACACCTTCGTCTCTGCACCAGTGGTGATGAACCCTTGTGGTTGCTCCATGTAAATCTCCTCGTCAAGCACGCCATTGAGGAACGCAGACTTGACATCCATCTGATGGATGTGCCAGTCCTCCAGCACGGCCAATGCCAGAAGTAATCTCAGTGACTTGAATCATGCGACGGGAGAGAAGGTTTCATCAAAATCTATGCCAGGGATTTGTGTAAACCCCTTAGCCACCAAGCGAGCTCTGTAGCGGCCATCCACCTTGAGCTTGAAGACCCATTTGGATTTTACTGCCTTGCGATTAGGCGGGAGATCTACTAACTCCCATGTGCCATTCTTGGCGAGCACATCCATCTCATATTGGCACGCCGTTGTCCACTCACCTGCATCCACAGACCGCATGGCCTCTGCATAGGATGCAGGATCTCTTCCCACATAAGCTGCAGCTAACAGCTCTGCAAACCCCAGCCATCTACCACGTGTGGCCACATTATCCACTGTGAAGTAGCAGGGATTGGGCACTGGTGCACGGGCAGAGCGTCTTGGTGCATTGTCCATCTCACACAACAGCTGACTACGCTGTGCGCAGTCCTCAAAGCCACCAGGCATATCTGGTAAGGGAGGAGGGACATTGCGCATAATGCACGTTGCACTTTGACGTGGTGGTGGAGAAGTCAGAGGGGGTTGCTCACATTTTGGTGTGACAGGAAGAGTGGGTGGGGCAGGTGGTGGTGGCGTGTGTGGTCGCTCTTGTTTAGGGTCTAGAATATCTTCA
Organism: Lactarius deliciosus; assembly: GCA_021525775.1. Lineage (NCBI taxonomy): Eukaryota > Fungi > Basidiomycota > Agaricomycetes > Russulales > Russulaceae > Lactarius > Lactarius deliciosus. The sequence continues at coordinate 132,359 of JAKELK010000056.1, forward strand.
ACATCTTCCTCACTACTGTCAGAGTGTGTAGGGGAGGGTGCTCGCTGTGGTGGTAATGCCAATGTGCTAGGTACGGCAATTACTGGTGTAGGTAGTGGTGGTGAGGCCACTTGAGAAGGTGTTGGGTGTGTCTCAGCACCCTGAAGGGACGGGAAGCTACTCTCGTTGAATGTCACATCCCTGGACAAACGGACAGAGCGGGTTTGGCGGTCCCAGAGCTTATAGCCCTTTGATTCGGGCTCAAACCCAATAAGCGTGACCTCTATGGCCTTCGCATCCAATTTGCGATGCTTATCAGCGGGTACGTGCATGTACCCCTTGCATCCGAAGATGCGTAAGTGTGAGACATCTGGTACTTTGCCAGAGTACCAGAGCTCATAGGGTGTGCGCCACTTAAGCGTACGGGTGGGGGAGCGGTTGTAAATGTGCACTGCAGTGCTCATAGCATGCTCCCAGAAGCCTTTAGACATGCCTGCTGTGTGTAGCATGGCCATTGCCTTATCTGTAATGGTGCAGTTAAACCGCTCGGCTTTCCCATTCGACTGTGGTGAACCTGGCATTGTAAGGTGATGCTCTATCCCTCTCTGCTTGAGAATGTCCTGTACTTGGCTCGCCATGTACTCGCCTCCGTGGTCAGAGTGGAGTGTGAGTAGTTTATGGGACGTCTGGGTTTCACCCCAGGCCAAATACATCTGCAGCGTTTTCACAAACTGATCCTTCGACTTAATGAAGTACACCACTGCATGCTTGGAGTGGTCGTCTATGAAGGTGGCGGTGTACGCGGAGCCTTGTAGGGACTGAGTTTGCATTGGACTGGCGAGGTCACTGTGTACAATCTCAAAGATACGGGTTGTCCTTTTGGTGGAGGACGCAGAGAAAGGTTGGCGAGTGGATTTACCCAACTCGCACCCACGACACACAGCAGTATGCGTGGTAGAGCTGTCGATGTCCATGCCAGTAGTGGCAGAGGGACCGTACGACTTAAGGGCAGCAGAGGAGATGTGTCCCATGCGCTGATGCCAGATATCAAGAGTGGTGGCAGCACTTTTGACGTGAGCATTAAGGCCAATGCTTGAAGCGTCCAACCAGTAGAGGTTGTCCTCCAAGTAGCCAACAGCTACACATTGCTTTTTGACAGATATTTTAAACGAGCCACTGTCAAAGGCTACTTCCGCACCCTTTTGTGCTAAGGCACGCGTCGACAGGAAGCGTGTTTTCACCTGTGGAAGGTGTAGCACATTACTGAGGGTGATTGTCACGGTACGCGAAGTGGACACTTACTTACGGTGATGACCTCGTTAGTAAGTCGTAATGTGTCATGGACAGTCGTATCAGTCAGCATAGAAGTACAGTATCACATGCCGGTGTGGCATGACTCACTCCTAGGACAGCTGTAGTAGGGTTCGAGCTACTTACGCTACTAGTTGTACGGATTCGGGAGGAGCTTCAAAGCATCCTCGTACATGTATAAATAGTGGCTCGATAAGACCAAGATACGCCATCTTGGTCTTCTTCAATCACCACTCTCTCTCCTCATCTCTCACGCGTGCTTTCGCTGGTCTCTTAGGAGCCAGTCGTCTTCATTGATTGCCTAGTGACTCAAGCGTCCTAGTGCCGGAACTACCCGTGTCATGTGCCTCAGCAACCGCCGTGTACACGTGTTCAAGTCACGTGACTTATATTCAGGATATTCGCTAAGTCGTGAACGCCCTTTTGAAGTCCAAGTCAGACTAACGCCAGTGGTGGCGTAACATTAAGACCAAGATCCCTCACCGTGGCGTTCACAACTCGAGACGAGTGGAGGAACTTTCAAACCTACTCCCTTGAACGAAGGGGAGACCGCAATGTACCAACACAATTCCTAGGAGCAGCTAGGTGGAGAGAATACCGAGGGGAAACCGGATACTTCGTAGACTTCGCATCGGGACCCACCCGATATAGACCAGTTGAGTTCAACTTCGACAACCTTTGCTGGGTGGAGATTACATGGAACCCCATAGACAATCGGTTCGACGCAGTGCGACCAGCAGGAAGAAACTTCAACTGCGACATCGACGCCAGAGGACTACCTACCAGAGAACAGTGGGGACAAATCGACGGACAACCAGAAGAAGAGCCCAGCACCTCCGAACCCAGAACCCCAGCTCCCTCAGAAACAAGCGGCGACGAAGGAACCTCCAATGGAGGAGACGAATCAGAGATCGAAGAAGTGATACAGACAGCTGAGTCTCTACGCCTGAATGAACCAGAGATAATCCACGTACACGCACCCGCAGAAATGGCCACCGCCACCATAACCCAAGAGGAACTCGCAACCGAGGAAGTGCGACGCATCACCGAAGAGGCTGAAGCCTATTTACGACCCATTAACCCTGCCACGGGACACCGCATGACAGCGGACGACGCGGCCATATTTCGCGCAGTAGGACCAGATCTCCCAGACCCACCACCAGGAGCCGGCGAGCCCACCCCACCCAGAAGGCCAGGAGGAGGCTTCGGTCAAGGACCACCAAACCCACCAAGAGGGGGAGGACCGCTGCACTTCGGTGGAGGAGGAGGCAACCACTTCGGAGGCGGACCACCACCCCCGCCAGGAGGACCACCACTAGCGGGCCCCCCTGCAGGCCCACCTCACGGAGCAGAGAGACTAGCCGGAGAAACTCCAAGCGTCTTCGATGGCAATCGCAAAGAGTACGAATCCTTCCTCACCCAATGGCACATTTACTGGGGACAGAACGTAGAAGCGCCGATCATGACCAATGTCTATCGACAATGCCTACTCTTCCTAGGTTTCATCAAAGGACCTCAAGTAGCAAATTGGACACTCGGGTTCCTACAATGGCTCAACAACGAGCTTCGCCATGGACGGAGCAGATACGATGAATACCTGTGGGATACACTAACCACGGGGTTCACAGACCGATTCTCAAACGTCCTCGAACAAGAGGAAGCGCAGGCCACCCTAGCCAGGGGTTTCAAAATGATCGGAGATGATATTGATTCGTATGTCACCAACTTCGAACAGCTAGCGCGGAAGGCTGATTATTGCCTCAACGATCGCCAAACCCTGGATCGCTTCACGGCGGGGCTACCCAAGGCCCTGTTCACCAAAATCTACGAGCTAGACGACCCACAAAGCTTCAACGAGTGGAAGGATGCGGCTATACGCCGACAAAAGCAATATATCCACCTACGCGCTTGACTTAACCTCACCAGCACACCATCCCGAGGACCACCCCCACGTCAAAACCAACCACGCGGATATGCCCCGTCCTGGGGACCACCTCGCTTCCCACCGCCACGATATGACCCAAACGCGATGGATACATCGGCAGATAGAACCCGAGCTAGGCTCGCGATGGTAGGAGACCCCAAACCACCATTCCCACCACGCGGAGGACCAGGACAGAACAGAGGGGACAGACAACGCAGGGACATGAGGGAAGTCATCTGTTACAACTGCAACAATCCAGGTCACTTCTCACGAGACTGCACGCGCCCCAGGAAACAAAGGCAACAGTATCAGTCACACGCCAGCACAAGTCGCAGCACGGAGACGGACTACTACAGTCAAGAACCCGCAATCGCCAGGCACGCAGAAGCCACAGCCGAAGAACAGGCAAAAGGGTGGATGGATACTATACGAGGAGCGAGTGACGAGGTCAAAGACCTCATATTCAAAGACCTATGGACCCAAGAGGGTTTTCAGGATGCCTAAACCCATCGGCCTGGGTGAGGGCAGTTAATTGTAACTCTGTAATCATGACTTGCTATCATTCGCTTCGAATTCCAGTCTCGATTCGTACAAGTTACTCCATGGCCGACATAAAAGGGCTCGTCGATTCAGGAGCCACCGACAATTTCATAAGACCTGCGTTCGCCAAACGCATGGGCCTCAGATTACAAATCCTCGAGCGACCCAAAAAAATATGGAATATAGACAACACTGAGAATAAAGCTGGGTCCATCACTCACTTCGTCGACTTAGACGTCCAAACCAACGGAATTAACCAAGTTATGAGGTTCCTGGTCACCGACATTGGGAATGAAGAGCTCGTACTCGGGTACCCTTGGCTAGCCACCTATGAACCAACCATCAACTGGACTCACGCTACTATTCATGAAGGTATGCTCCCAGTGGTACTCCGATCAATCAACCCTACGGAGCTACAAACCACAATCGCCAACGCGGTTACACAAGAGGAAGCGGAAGACATAGTACAAGAACTAGAGGAGGAATGTCAGATACGTACCACCGCTACTGAACTCGCTATCACCGCCCACCAACACACAGTGGCAGCCGTCATACCCGAACTGTACCAGCGCTTTGCCAAAATCTTTAGCGAAGAAGCCTCTCATCAATTTCCACCCTCGCGACCATGGGATCACGCAATCAACTTCAAGCCAGGAACACCGCCTAGTATCGACTGCAAGGTCTACCCCATGTCACAAGACGAAGACGAACAACTCCGCAAATGGCTCGACGAACAACTCAAGATGGGCTACATACGACCTTCGAAATCACCATACGCGTCATCCTTCTTCTTCATCAAAAAGAAGGATGGCAAACTGAGGCCCGTACAAGACTATCGAAAGATCAACGCATGCACCGTGCGTAACCAATACCCGCTACTGCTCATGGCAGAGCTCATTAACGACTTGGGAAACGGACATATCTACACCAAACTTGATGTACGGTGGGGATACAACAACATACGAGTTAAAGAAGGCGACGAACCCAAAGCCGCATTCAAAACCAAATACGGACTCTACGAACCCCTCGTCATGTACTTCAGACTCACCAACTCCCCAGCGACCTTCCAAAATATGATGAACGACATCCTAGCAGACGTCATCCTCTACCACCAGTCACGTGGGACCATCATACGAGTATACATGGACGACATCGGTATCGCCACCACAGAAGAAGCGGGTTTACAAGCCCACATTGAAGCTGTCAGCGCCGTACTTCAAGTAGCCCTTGACCACGACCTGTACTTCAAACCTGAGAAATGCCTCTTCCACCAACCGCGAATGGATTACCTGGGGGTAATCCTTGAAAAGGGGGTAACTCGAATGGACCCCGTAAAAATTTCAGGCATACGAGACTGGCCTCGTCCCACGAAGGTGCGCGATGTACGCTCCTTCCTAGGCTTCTGCAATTTTTACCGACTCTTCATTCGCGGTTTCGCCACATACGTACGAGCACTCAACAAACTCACGCGCAAAGACACCGACTGGACGTGGAGCAAAGATGAAGAAAAGGCCTTTCAAACCCTCAAAGACCTTGTCACAAGCGAACCGGTACTCGCACACCCCAGCCTGACAGACCAATTCAAACTTGAAGTGGACGCGTCTGGATATGCGGTAGGAGCAGTACTCCTCCAAAAGAAGAAGGACGGGAGGAGACACCCCATTGGTTACTTCTCCGCGACACTAAACGAAGCAGAACGCAACTACAACATCTATGACCTCGAACTCCTGGCCATCGTCAAAGCCTTACGACACTGGAGACCCTTCCTAGCGGGATCCCCACACAAAATCAAGATCTCTTCGGATCACCTCAACCTCACGCACTGGAAATCACCCCAAAAGATAAGTCGTCGCGTAGCCAGAGAAGTCCTGGAGCTCATGGAGTATGACTTCGAAATCCACCACATCAAGGGAACCAATAATGGTCGTGCAGACGCCTTGTCCCGACGACCAGACTACGACCGAGGAGAAAACGACAACGAAGGAGTCACCGTACTACCCGAGAAAGTATTCACCCGAAGTCTGACCACACAATCCCCAGTAACAGTCGAACAAGACGAAGACGCCCTACGGCCGTGGGTGGACCCCCACAAACTCAAAAAGGTCGGAGGAATCTGGTACCGACAAGGCGCGCGTGTAGTCACCGGTGGCCAAGACATCATACGCACCATCATCGCCAATCATCACAACCCCCCAGTATACGGCCACCCAGGAATCAAACACACTGCTCGAATCATCAAACGAAGTCATTGGTGGCCGCATATGTTGAAACACGTCACCGAATACATCCAAGGATGCACGGAATGCCAACACCACAAAGTCAACAATCGACCCACGAAAGCCCCCTTAGTCCCCATTACACCCATGACCGACGCTAAGCCTTTCGAAGTCATAGCTCTCGACTTTATCACTAAACTTCCCGTATCCCAAGGATACAACTCGATCCTCACGGTAACCGACCACGACTGCACCAAAGCATCCATCTTCATTCCCTGCGTCGAGGAGATAATGGCAGAAGAAACCGCAGCCCTGTACGTCACTCATGTATTCCGGAGATTCGGACTACTGGCAAAGATCATCAGCGACCGAGATCCACGTTTCGCATCAAAGTTCACCCACGAACTATGCCGGATCTTAGGGATCTATCAGAACATTTCCACGGCTTATCATCCCCGAACGGACGGACAATCGGAGTGCACCAATCAATGGCTAGAACAGTATCTGAGGTTCTGGACTAATGAGCGCCAAGATAACTGGGCGCGATTCCTACCAATGGCAGAGTTTGCTCACAACAGTTGGCCACACGAAGCCACAAGGAAGTCTCCGTTTTCGCTCATGATGGGATACGATCCGCGTGCTGATTGGACCGATAAGTCATCCCCTATTCCCCAGGTACTTATACGACTCCAACAATTCCAAGAAGCGCAGAAAGAAGCCCAAAATCTCATCCAAAAGGCCCAATCACTATGGGTCAAACACCGAGATACGCCCAAATACCAGATAGGAGATCAGGTGTGGCTCGAAGGGCGTCATCTCCGAACCAATCAACCAATGGCAAAACTCGCGGCACGTCGACATGGACCTTTCAAAATCACACGAGTACTGTTGCCTGTCAGCTACCAACTCAAACTTCCCACGCAGTGGAGTATTCACCCCGTGTTTCATATCGATCTACTCACACCTTATCACGAAACGCCCCTACACGGAGAAAATTTCCAGCGCCCGCCACTGGATCTAGTAGACGGTGAAGAGGAATACAAAATTGAGAGAGTTCTAGACTCCCGGCGGTTCGGCAGAAGCAAGAAACTCCAATACCTTGTAAAATGGAAGGGCTATCCAGACTCGGAGAATCAGTGGGTCGACAAAGATGACGTCTTTGCTGATGAAGCCATAGCGGAGTACGAGCGGAGTTCAACTGCAAACAGAGCGCATATAAATGAGACCAACGACGCTAAGTCTCCTCCATCTCCCCACACTGGCTTCCTCTCTCAACCAGAAATGTCTCTTCCCTCTTCCACCGCGTCCACCATTGTCGCTCCCTTCCTCAGGGAGTCCCTCACCTATGAAGAACTCAACGCCGCCCTCGCCAACATCGCACCCATTGAGGACGTTGAAAACCCCAACACCCCCGAGACCTACTGGTTACTCACTGCCGACGGCCAGCGGCTCAACTCCGTCCCCTACACCGAGGCCCAAGTGCGTCGGCTTCGTGCAGCTCTCAGAGACAGTGAGTCTGCCTCTCCTGGACCTCTCCCGGTACGAGTCGAGTACTGGGTCGAAGCGGAAGAAGAATGCGGCGACACACCGATGGGAGGAGTGGAGGTTCGAGGCGGAGAGGTGGAAGCTCGAGCAGCTGTCGAAGGCAGCGACAAGGAGAATGAGGATTGTCATGGACGCGTATTATTTCCTTATTTTTCTGTATTTATTACGGATTTATATGAGGGGATATAAGGGCCAAAGTACAGAGAGACTTCGAGTTAGTCACAAGGGTTTGCCACCCTAGTGCACGTGACCGTGGGACTTAGGTCCCTTATACGTATATCAGTTCTGATTGGTAGATAAGGATGGAAGGTTCTGGAAGGATCTAGAACATGCTTAGTAGTTTACGCTTACTCGCTGTATTAGGTTTTACTCAGCCAAGTGGAGCCGCTCGTAAGCGCTATGACAAGTGCATCAGTCAGCACAATAGATAGTGCTATTAATAGACACGACGCGTCAGCTCCTGAGTCATGGAGTCTTACTATACACTTAGTAATAGCGTTCAGACTCAGTTCATACTCAGCCGCAGTAGTGTATATAAGCTCCCCTGTAACGTCCTGAGTGGAACCAACTTGTCCTCTTGGTTCTCCACTCAGGTACGTATCTCTCCTGTACTTCCTTACTCTGTCCAAATCTAACTTGTCCTCTTGGTTCTCCACTCAGCGTGCCACTGCGTGATATCTGACATCTTTGGTCCTTGCATAAAGGCCACAAGTTGATTGTCCCTCCACAGTGACTGTACGTTTAGTGCGTGACTTGTCTCCGCGTTAGGTTGAGTGTGTTACCTTACAGTTCACTTTATCTTCACACTTGACTTGGCGTAGCGCGGCAGTCGCACCGCTACATTAGGACAAGTTCCTTTTACATTCCTGAGCCCTGCGCTCACCAGCTCTATCATTATCCTTCTAGGTGGTTGACGACCATCAGTCCCTTGTGTTACCCACCTCACTCTTTGCCTGGGGAAGTCCGTAAGCAGAATCTGTGCATTCGTGGTACAACTCTAGTGTCCGTAAAATCGGCATAGATTGTGCTTGCCTTTATTTGTCGTATCTGGTCACAGTTCGACATCTGGGTACTGGCTGCAGAACTGGTCACCACGCCAGATAAGCTGCAGTTAGACGTTGAGCCAGCCAGGCCTAGCCTGCGACAGCTGTACGCGTACCAACCAGAAAAGTTTGAGAGCGCCCCGGCGTGAGAGGCAGCCAACAGGTCGAGAAGACTGAGGCAGACAGCCTTGTGGCTCTACACATATCCCTACCCCATTCCTGAGTGTCCCTTTATCGCCACAGCCTCGCGCAGTGTGAAACAATCACTGTGTATTGGTCTCGCTTGATAGGGCATTCCATTCACCTTCGAGTTAGCATTCCGCGCTCGTCGTAACACGTCGTCTAAAGTTCCACCTATCCAACTATCTCCAAACTGCCTCGCGCATTCGCAAACCTTTGTGCCCGTCTTCGTAGTGTCTTCAGGAGGAGACAAGCATCCATATCACCTATCCCCACCCCCGAAATTCAAGCCTCTGCTTCGGCATCGCTTCACGTACTCAGGGACCACCAGTCTGAAGAAGACCGGGTCCCTTCACCTATCTTTGCTTCACCATCCTCCACCATCTCCGCGGAATCTTTTCACTCCGCACACTCCTCCTCCCAAGAAACACTCACCCAGTCAGGCGAAGACATTCTTGACGAGAATAACGTTGTCATCCGGATCCCCCACTTCCAGCTGGAAGAAGCACCACGTAACCTTGCCGAACAATACGTTCAGGCAATCTACTTCGATCCGGCATACAGCAGACCCCTCCTCGAGCTCTACGGCCTCTACGGCATAGTCGAAGACACCGGGTACACGACCCCACAACTAGTCAGCTTCGCAGCTAACCTAGTCCCTCACCTCCCCTCTCCTCCCCCATCCGAACGTGGCTCCTCGCAAGGGGAAACAAGCGGCTCATCTAGCTCAAGCTCAATATCCACAAGGAGCTCGCTCGAAGTTCACCCTTCCTCCCCCAACTAAAGCAGAAAAGGAGTTCATCTCTCGTATCCAAGACTGGGACGAGATCTCGCCAGACGAACAGCTCACTCTACTAGAGGACTTTCGAAAGGCACAAGAAGAGGCTGAGAGAAAAGAGAGACAAAAGAAACTAGACGAAATGGCTAGTAACCCTGGCAGTTCCACATTACCCCCCACAGTCCCTCCAGTCCCTGCTCCCCCACCTACTATCGATGACTGCCTAGCACTCATCAACCAATTGGGCCTCGCCATGGGTCAACTTGCGCAACAGGTCGCCGATCTAACCACGCAAGTAACCATAGGAGTGAGTCGCCCCTCGTCTGGAAAGCAGAAGGAAGTAGTGGCCCGTCCCAAAGCCTGGGATGGGAAAGGCGACTCTACAGACGCCCGTCACTTCCTGGCCGCCTTCCGCAACTGGGCAGGATCATCTGGAGACGCTATGAATACCTGGCATGCTACAGACAGCAAATGGTATATCGACGAGCACCGCTGGATCGCGGCAGCTCTCAACTTGATGGAAGGAGACGCAAAAACCTGGGCCCTCCCATTTTTGGAGCAGGCCAACGCAGGTGGAACACCGTTCGGAGGAACCTTTGATGGGTTCACCGAACAGTTCAACCGCAGGTTCAGCCCTCTGGACGTCAAAGAAACAGCTCGTGAGGAGCTAAAGAAAGTCAGACAAGGAAAGAAGCCAGCCGCCGACTATACGTCGGTATTCGAACAGTACTCAGGGCAGACTGGGTGGTCTGAGGCAGACCTACATACAAGGTTCTACGATGGACTCAACGAGGACATCAAGGACGTCTTATCATGGTCCAACCTCCCCCAGAAAACCTACGACGAATTGAAGAAATCAGTACAGACCATTGACTTGCGCATACGTCAACGCAAGAACGAAAAGAGCGGGAAACCCTCTACATCTCATAACGCACACCCCCCGGACCCTAACGCCATGCAAGTAGACGCGACACGTCAGCAAGGCACCCAGAAGAAGGGGGAAATCTTCAAAACAGTCGCAGAGTACCAGAAGTGGATGAAAGGCAAATGCTATGGTTGTGGATCAACCGAGCACGTCAAGAAGGACGGAAACCACGAGAGAGACGTGTGCAACCACTGTCAAAGAGTCAGACACCGGAGCACCGTCTGTCAGGTCAAGAAAATGGGGAAACCAGCTAAAGCGAAAGCTGCAGCAACAACGGAATCCCCTAGCCTACCATCATCATCCTCGAATACCGCGGCAACAGCTGCTTCAACAAGTACAACTCCAGCAAAGACGCCACAGGTAGACGTAGCTAAGTTAATGGAGTTGATGAAAAGCCAACAAGAACAGCTGGACGCTATCCGGGCGGCTTTTTAGTTAAGGGGTCGCGTATAGCTGCGACCGGCCCCTCTACAGTAGATGACTCGGCTTCATGTAGTTGTAAAATATGTTTACGTTCTTCTCGCCTCGTTTCGGACTTATCTCCTGTAGTTCATACAATCTCTTCCTCTACCTGTAAGTTAGATAGTAGTGATGTTTCTCTTTCTGGACTTTCTGAAACCACATCTACATCTGCCTCGGAGATGAACAATATTAGTAGTGTTCCTGTTGCTCCACTTTCTTTCGAAGCAGCGCCGCACGTGATGAATTCTGATGCAGCACTGTCTTCAACTATTATTCCCGAAACAAAAGATAAAAAATCACACTTTCATATTTCTGTGTATTTAAAAGGACGTCATCGTACTGTAAAAGTAGCAGCAATGGTAGACTCCGGGGCAACTTCATTGTTCCTGGACAAAAAGTACGCTGACCGCCACAAGATGTTGCAGGTTCCTCTCGAGCAACCCATTACACTATATAATATAGATGGGACTCTCAACGAAGCCGGTAGTATCACCCATAAAGTTAGACTTACTCTGCAAGTCGGCCCTAGCGAAGACAGTCATGACTTCTTAGTCACTTCACTAGGCCCAGAGAATGTCATATTGGGACTACCCTGGCTCCGACTACGGAACCCCAACATAGATTGGCAGGAAGGCACAATGCGTCTCAACTCCACCGCTGAAATAGCGCAACCAGAGCTTGAGATAGAGGTGACGCGCATCATGGCGAACCGTATGGAACGTCGCCGTCTCCTTGCGGAGAAAGTGTTAGACACCGCCCAAGACGAAGTTTTCTGCCTGGCAGGCTTCACATACTCTCAGCAAATCGCAGAGAAAGCTACAGCCGCCAAACCTAAGAAAACATTCGAAGAAATGGTGCCAAAACACTATAGAGACTTCGCAAAAGTATTCTCTGAGGAAGAATCCCAGAGGCTCCCCGAACATCAACCATGGGATCACGCTATAGACTTAGAACCAGATGCAGTCAAGCACTGGAAAGTCAAATCGTATCCTATGTCACCAAACGAGCAGACGGAACTAGACAAATTCCTGGAAGAGCACATCTCAAAAGGATACCTGGTCCCATCAAAATCACCGATGGCCTCACCAGTATTCTTTATAAAGAAGAAAGACGGAAAGTTACGTCTAGTGCAGGACTATAGGCGGCTTAATAAAATTACCATTAAAAACTGCTATCCACTTCCGCTTGCTGCTGACATCATCAACCGGTTGAAGGGAGCCGAATACTTCACAAAGTTCGACGTTAGGTGGGGCTATCACAATATTCGAATCCGAGCCGGAGACGAATGGAAGGGTGCTATTGTCACCAACCGCGGGTTGTATGAGCCAAAAGTAATGTACTTCGGCATGACAAACAGCCCAGCCACCTTCCAAGCCCTCATGAACGCCATGTTCGCCGATCTCATCGCACAAGGAGAAGTCGCAGTCTACATGGATGATATCCTCATCTACAGCCGAGACTTAGAGCACCACCGTCGCATAGTTCGCGAAGTGCTCAAATGTCTCCAGGACTACGACTTGTATCTCAAACCAGAGAAATGCGATTTTGAGAAACGCGAGATGGAGTATTTAGGGATGATTATCCGCCCCGGAGAAGTGCAGATGGACCCTGGCAAGGTCTCTGCAGTAAGGGAGTGGCCCACACCCACGACACTCAAAGAGGTTAGAGCATTCGTAGGGTTCGCCAACTTCTATCGTAGGTTCATAAAAGACTTCGTGGCCATCGCCTGACCCTTACATGACCTCACGAAGAAGGATACTCCATGGCACTGGCATTCTGAACAGCAGGAAGCCTTTGACAAGCTAAAGGAGCGTTTCGTACAAGAACCTATTCTAAAGGTGTACGACCCAAACCTCCCTACGCGAGTCGAGACTGATGCTTCAGGATTTGCTACTGGCGGGATACTTACTCAAAAGTACCCAGACGGTCTTTGGCATCCAGTTGCGTATCGCTCAGAGTCAATGAGCAAGGAAGAGCGCAACTATGAGATTTACGACAGAGAAATGCTCGGCTTAATCCGTGCCTTAGAGGACTGGAGACATTTCCTCGAAGGCATCTCCTTTGAAGCGATCACCGACCATAAGAACATGGAATGGTGGGCAAGCATGAAAGACTTAAATCGCCGGCAAGCACGCTGGGCGTTATATCTAAGTCGCTTCACCTTCAAAATCACTTACAAGAAAGGAGATTCTATGCAAGCCGATGCACTCAGTCGATTCTCAAAAGACCACGTCAGGGACAATGAGGATAACCGCCAGGTTCAGGTTTTACAACCTAAGCACTTCCTCAATGCCGCCCAAGCACACTTCCGCCCAGAAGTGGACTCCCTAGGCAGCCGCATCAAACTCACGTCTATTAAAGAAGCCGAAGTTATAGAGGGTCTTAAGAACTTACAAAAGACCGCTCCCAAGGCTCTTACAGACGGAGTTGCACTGTGGGAAGAAGAAGACGGTTTTGTTTACCATAGAGGAAAGCTCTATGTACCCAACGACCGTGCCCTACGTAGAGACGTGGTAAAGTCATGCCACGACAACACTACCACAGGACACCCGGGTAAAAACGGAACCATCGAGCTAGTCAGTCGCTACTATTGGTGGCCACGCATGGCAGGCTTCATAAGCTCATATGTAGAAGGATGCGATCGATGCCAACGTTATCGCAAAGATCTGCACCCCAAAGCTATTATCCAGCCGCAAGAAGTACCTGAGGGTCCATGGCAGTTAGTCGGAATCGATCTAATCGGTCCACTACCCATGTCACGAGGAAAGGATATGATCCTTAACATAGTGGATCACTACACCAAACAGATCCATCTATTTCCTGTGACCTCTCAAATAACGGCTGATGGGGTAGCATCCATCTACTTTGAGCAAGTCTTCCCCTTGCACGGGATCCCTCGCAAAGTTATCAGCGATAGGGGACCCCAGTTTGCTGCAAGGAGCATGCGGGCACTTTACAAACGACTCAGAATAGACGCAGGTCTCACCACAGCCTATCATCCTCAAGCTAATGGACAGGTAGAGCACAAAAACCAAGAAGTAGAAGTCTACTTGCGCTTGTTCATTAGTAAGAGACAAGATGACTGGGCAGACCTGCTCCCTACAGAGGAATTCGTAGTCAATAGTAGACTAAACTCAGCCACGGGACACACACCCTTTGAGCTACTATATGGCTATACGCCTGACTTCACGATTCCTGCTGGTAGGCCCACTGGTATTCCAATGCTCGATAAGCGTCTTCAACACTTAGTTTCCTCAAGAAAGGATGCAGAGGCCGCTCTACGCCTAAGTAAACGGCGAATGCAGACAGACGTTGAACAAAGACATAAGCCATACGTCTTCAACGTCGGGGATAAAGTCTGGTTGCAAGCCAAGCAGATAAAGATACATCAGCAGTCATCCAAACTGGGACCTAAGCAACTAGGCCCATTTGAAGTCACCAAAGTCTTAAGTGACGTCGACTATAAGCTTGCACTCCCCCCTGCATTACGGATCCATGATGTATTTCATGTAGATCGCCTCTCCCCTTACAAAGGAAACGAAGTTAATGGGCTTCTGCCACCTCCACCTGAACCCGTCACAGTCGAAGGGGAAGAAGAGTACGAAGTTGACCACATAAGAGATAGCAAACTCTTTGGTCGTACTCTTAAGTACCTAGTTCGCTGGAAGGGCTATGGTGAAGGCGAGGATACTTGGGAACCCGCTAAAAATCTAGCGCATGCCCCGGATAAAGTACAGGAATTTCACTCCTCTAATCCGGGCGCACCTAGAAAAATAGCGGCTCTCATTTACGCGTCCTTGCCTTGGCAACCTTCTCACATGTACACAGAGGCCAACGCGGACGTCGACCCTTAAGGAGGGGGGTGATGTCATGGACGCATATTATTTCCTTATTTTTCTGTATTTATTACGGATTTATATGAGGGGATATAAGGGCCAAAGTACAGAGAGACTTCGAGTTAGTCACAAGGGTTTGCCACCCTAGTGCACGTGACCGTGGGACTTAGGTCCCTTATACGTATATCAGTTCTGATTGGTAGATAAGGATGGAAGGTTCTGGAAGGATCTAGAACATGCTTAGTAGTTTACGCTTACTCGCTGTATTAGGTTTTACTCAGCCAAGTGGAGCCGCTCGTAAGCGCTATGACAAGTGCATCAGTCAGCACAATAGATAGTGCTATTAATAGATACGACGCGTCAGCTCCTGAGTCATGGAGTCTTACTATACACTTAGTAATAGCATTCAGACTCAGTTCATACTCAGCCGCAGTAGTGTATATAAGCTCCCCTGTAACGTCCTGAGTGGAACCAACTTGTCCTCTTGGTTCTCCACTCAGGTACGTATCTCTCCTGTACTTCCTTACTCTGTCCAAATCTAACTTGTCCTCTTGGTTCTCCACTCAGCATGCCACTGCGTGATATCTGACATCTTTGGTCCTTGCATAAAGGCCACAAGTTGATTGTCCCTCCGCAGTGACTGTACGTTTAGCGTGTGACTTGTCTCCGCGTTAGGTTGAGTGTGTTACCTTACAGTTCACTTTATCTTCACACTTGACTTGGCATAGCGCAGCAGTCGCACCGCTACAAGGATCCTCGAGAGGAGGAGACTCTTCGACTTGACGATGCGCGCACAATTCAAGAACAACTGGAACGAGAGTTGAAGGCATGGTACCCAGCTGAGCACCCATCCATCATTACCAGCACCGATTCTGATCACCCAAGAGAGACCCCTTACACACTCGACACCGTGGGTCGCCCCCTGTACCGGGGCGACGTCATCCATGACAACACACCCACATCCCACCACCTCGCCGTGCTTAACCGCCGGCTTACCGACTCACGCTTCGCCCCGCACGGTTACGAGCACAACCGCGGGGAGAAGTTCGTCCACTTTCCCATCACCAATTCCCAGGGGGTTACGACTCAGGCCCCCTACATCCAAGTCATCATGAACCCTGACCCTATCGTCCTCGCCCTCGCTTCGGACAGCGACAAGACATTCTCGAAGCCCCTTTACACCGAACCCCAGGTCAGGGAAGTAGGCAAACCTCACTACTCCGTCGAGGAGACGTTCACCCTCATCCGGGGCCACGCCAACCAACACCGGCTCGACACGGCGGTCAACGCCCTACACGACGTAGGGCTTAAAGCTGAGTTGCACCGTTACTGCACCTACAGACACGAGGCTGAGCGACTCGAGCAGCGGCTTCACGCCTTAGCCCAGGCCCTAGGAGGGGTCCAAGGGGAGCTCGCTCGCAGCAAGTTTCGATTGGAGATGGCGGATATCCACAATCGGGTGGAATCGGTTCAGGCAGGATGGTTAGGGGGTATCGGACCTATTCGGCGCCGGGGACGTCGTGGCTGAAAAGGGGGTGATGTCACGGTACGCGAAGTGGACACTTACTTATGGTGATGACCTCGTTAGTAAGTCATAATGTGTCATGGACAGTCGTATCAGTCAGCATAGAAGTACAGTATCACATGCCGGTGTGGCATGACTCACTCCTAGGACAGCTGTAGTAGGGTTCGAGCTACTTACGCTACTAGTTGTACGGATTCGGGAGGAGCTTCAAAGCATCCTCGTACATGTATAAATAGTGGCTCGATAAGACCAAGATACGCCATCTTGGTCTTCTTCAATCACCACTCTCTCTCCTCATCTCTCACGCGTGCTTTCGCTGGTCTCTTAGGAGCCAGTCGTCTTCATTGATTGCCTAGTGACTCAAGCGTCCTAGTGCCGGAACTACCCGTGTCACGTGCCTCAGCAACTGCCGTGTACACGTGTTCAAGTCACGTGACTTATATTCAGGATATTCGCTAAGTCGTGAACGCCCTTTCGAAGTCCAAGTCGGACTAACGCCAGTGGTGGCGTAACAGTGATGGGAAGTCCCTGGCTCATAGTGAAGACGACGGAGCCTACACCAACTTGGTCGATTGTGGACTTGTCCCCAAGGCGCACAGCACCTTTGCACGGGGTATAGTCCTTGAAGTCGGATCGATGTGGTGTGATGTGGTGTGTAGCACCACTGTCCATCATCCAACGCACACGCGAGGCAGCATACAAGGCAACACCAACTGCATTGTCCGCCCAGTTAATGGCGGGTTCATCATCGACCTCCTTAATGGAGGCGGTGGTTGGTACTAATACATGACTATTGGCAGCCTTGTTGCTAGTGTCCTTCAATTTCCCCGCTGCTTCATCCTTCTTCCTCTGCCTGCAGTCAGACTTGATATGCCCCTTTTTGTTACAGTAGTGGCAAGTGAGTTGAGAGTGATCTCTCTTCTTACGTGGGCCACTGCTAGCTTTAATGGGGGCAGCTTTGTTGAGGGAGGAGCCAGAGGGGCCAGTACAGCGCGCTTCCTCCGAAACGATGCGCGCAATTATTTCAGCGTGCTTGAGCTTGGAGGGGGCACCACTGGCAAGGATGGTAGATGCCAAGTCCTCATAGGAGGCTGGCAGGGCGTGGAGAAGTATGAGACAGAATTGGGTGTCAGTGACACCCATCTGCGCATTGGTAAGGCCGACCCGCAGCTCATTGAGCTTAGCCAACTGAGAGGCCATGGGCGCGGAGTCGTCGAGGCGGGCTTGGGTTAATTGGATCCACAAATTAAAGATGGTGGTGCTGCCGCTAGCACCAGCATAGACATCCTTCAGTTTGTCCCACTTTGACTTGAAGGTGGGATAGGTGAGGGGGTTGGCAACGAGGGAGTAGACGTCGGGTTTGAGGTAGAGGCGGAGGTACGCCTTTGCCCGATGCTGGACTGAGTCCCACTCATCAGAGGTGACTCCAGAGGGAGGAACCTGGAGGTAGAACACATCCTCAGCTTCGTGCAGCGTGAGGATAGCCTCCAAGGTCCCAGACCACTCGTTCCAGTTTGACCCGTCAAACCTGCTGAGGTGGATGCCTGAGGGCATGCCAAAAGAGTTGCCATAGGCATTGGCGATGCGTGAAGAGGGTGTGGACCCAGTAGGAAAAGGGGGGAGTGAGCCCCCTGCTGTGGCGCCTGCAGCCACACTGGTGGCACCAGTGGGCAAGGCAGCGCGAGATGATTGGCCAGACATAGGGATGATTTATCTATCACCGAGGAGCAGTCAGCGATAGTGCTTCATAACAGTTGCAAGATGTGATGGGGTAGTCACTCCTGTCTGTGAATCTGTAAGGCCAGAACGCTAACGTGTCCTGCCTCCTGAGGTATGCCAGTGATACAAGGGCTAGGCCCAGGTTGGAAGATCCCTTTGCCATACTAGGAGCCAGCTGCCAGCCAGGGTGTGTCTAAGACACGGCTCACTAGTTTGCATCAGGGGGATATGGAATGGTATCTTTCAGAGCCCAAGGCTGTCTACCTCAGCCTTCTCGGCCTATTGGTTGCCTCATCGCCACAAGTGGCTTCACTGAATCCTTTCCCATTGCCGCTACAAGGCAGGAGTCTGGTTGCAGAACACCATAAGGTGAACACCCCCCAGAGTCTGAACCAGGTTTTACACTCCCATGGTGAGGAGATCCTGCGCCCAGTGTGGAGCACCAGAGACAGCTGGCACTAAGCTCCACAATACACAGCCCAGTGGGCCATGCACACCTGGATATGGATTAAGGGGCTACCAGATCCAATCTCCTTGCGCATAGCGCAGGGGCTAGGAAAACAGTGGGGGTGAAAGTAGGACTACTGGGCAGTACATGTACAGGAGGTTCCTCAGCAGTGACAACTGACGCCTCAGTGTCCACTGCCTTGGGCAAGGCTGGTGAGGCCCCAGACAGACCTTGACCTGGTGTGTGATCCTAGGAACACAGTGACCAGCCAAGTGGAGTGGCTTGGGCACCAGGGCCCATAACCTGATGAACAGTAAACATAGAGGACATACTCACAGTGGCAAAGTAGACTGTGGTGAGATATGTGGTAAACTGGAAGCAGCAACAGAGTAGTCTTGCAAGTGAAGCAGATGTAGAGTCTGGCACACAACAGATGAGGAACTGGTGTTTATACAAAGGAAGAGACATACCTGGCACACAACAGATGAGGAACTGGTGTGGTGCCAGAGCGTACAGAGTACTCTACTTATACTATACAGGGGAGTGACACTAGTACAACAGAAGTAACACAGAGTCACACAATACAAGGGGTGTTGTTCTACAAAGGGACACAAAGGAGTGTGCAGAAGGAGAACAAAGGTGCAAAGAACAAATAGAAAGGCTAGACTATGATATCATGGTGACATCAAAATAAGGATAGAACAAAAGGAATGAGTACAAGGACGAAATACAATAGGAGTCCAGAGGAGTCCATGATGTCATTGTACAGTGATGTCATGGATAAGAAAGTCCGAGATTGTAAAGATCATAATAATCTAATCTACAGAAGTCCAATATGTCTTATCTAAAGCAGTCCGTTATCTGCGTGTCCATACGAGCCGCTAAGTGCGCACAGGTCACTTATCAACACAACACACATTCCCACACCACAGATTAAGCCTCTGCTCGACATGATGTCTCTCCACCTTACTCCTGCCTGTGCTCCCACTTCCTCCCCTTGTCTGGCCTCCCCAGACCCACCCTTTTCAAGCCCCTCTCCCATCACTCGTGGTCAAGATGCGGCAGATGACACACTGGGCTTCATTGCAGTGCAACAAGATATGTTTTCTTTTTTTTTTTCTTTTTTTTCTTCTTTCCGCTCACCTTCAACGTTGCAGGCCATTGCTGTCCCCTCGTGCACGTGAGCCACTTCCATTCGTCCCTGCCCCAACACACCACCCTGACATGGCTCGCAACATGTCGCCACCGCCAACCCACTGCCCCAACACAGCATGCAAAACCTTCGACCCAATATATAAGATAAGTTCTTTTCTTTTTTTTTTTCTTTTTCTTTTCCCACTCACCCTGGACGTTGCAGGCCATTCAGGCACGCAAGCCACCTCCATCCTGCCCCGACACCCTGCCACTGCCAACCCACCTCACCACCCCAACACAGCGCGCAAGACCTTTGGCCCAAATGATTACAATAAGTTTTTTTTTTGTTTTCTTCTTTTTGTTTCTTGCTCACCCTGGAGAATGCGAACCCCCTCCATCCTGCCCCGCCACTGCCAACCCACCTCACTGACCCAACATGGCATGCCAAGACCCCACTGACCCACCACACTGCCTCAACAGGGCACGCAAGGCCCAGCTGCCACCAGCCCCCATGCCATCCTGACACAGTGCGCAAGACCCTGCCACCCGCTGACTCACCCCCACCCCAACCCAATACATGCCAAGACCCTGCCACGTTGTGCAAGACCCCACCGACCTGCCATGCTGCCTCAACATGATGCGCAAGACCCTGCCACACCACCTCAATGCGGCACGCAAGGCCTAGTCACCACTGACCCCCATGCCACCCCGACATGGCGCGCAACACGCTGACTCACCGCCACCCTGACCTGACACATGCCAATACCCCGCCACATCGCGCCACGTTGTGCAAGACCCCACCGACCCGCCACGCCTCAACATGGCACACAAGGCAGCCACCACCAACCCCCACAACATGGTGTGCACAACCATGCCACCTGTCGACTCACCACCACCCCAACGGGTACTCGATACTTATAATGTACATATTTTAGCATTTGTTTTTTGTATTGTAGTAATTGAAATATATATATCTCATCTATCAAAAAGTGGGAACTGATTACAATTATTATATCACCTTTTAAATGGTTATAATATCATTATAAATAGCTTATTTTTTCTGACATATTATTTTATTTTAGCAATAAAAAAGATATTAAAAAATAGTGCAATGTTATGTTTAACTTGCCAACTTGACCACTTTCCTGCTGGTGCACCAGCAGAAAGTTGGGAAATCCCTGCCAGTAACATGTGTTCTTACTGATGGCCACAAGATCAAAGTCTTCTCCGATCATATGAACCTGCAATACTGGAGATCCCCCCAAAAGATCAGTCAATGCATAGCAAGGGAAGTACTTGAACTTGCGGAGTACAACATAGAGATTCACCACATCAAAGGAACAGCAAACAGATGAGCAGACGCACTGTCAAGATGACCAGACTATGACCAAGGAGAACACAACAATGAACAAGTCACGGTACTCCCAGATCACATGTTCATCAGAGCCACTGGAATAGACACGACAGACAACCCAACACGCATGCAACACACTGTCAACATCATGGAAATGGAACCAGTTAACCTGGTATACACCCAAGATGAGAACACAGTGAGGCGATGGGTAGACCCCCACAAACTAAAGAGAATCAAGGGTATGTGGTACAAAGACGGACGCCGCATAGTCACAGGAGATGCACACGAACGACAACACATTATTCAAGCACACCACGACCCGCCAGTCCACAGACACCCAGGGATCAGCAGGACGATCAAAATGGTAGAACGCTACTACTGGTGGCCAGGCCTGTGACAGGAAACACAGGACTATGTCAAGGGTTGTGCTGATTGCCAACACATCAAGGTCAACAACTGACCCACATGCGCACCACTACAACCCATCTTCCCAAAACTGGAAGCGATGCTGTTCGAGACCATAGCCCTAGACTTCATCACCAAACTACCACAAGCGGACAGCTGTGACTCTATACTGACAGTAACAGACCACAACTGCTCTAAAGCAGCAATATTCATCCTGTGCCTTGAAGAAATAAGCGCAGAAGGAACTGCGGCCCTGTACGTAAAACATGTTTTCACCTGATTCGGACTGCCAGCGCGCATCATCAGTGACTGAGACCCCCAGTTCGCATCAAAATTCACACGTGAACTGTGCAAAATCCTAGGCATTGAGCAGAACATATCAACAGCCTAACACCCATGGACAGACGGACAATCAGAATGCACCAATGGTTAGAACAATACCTGTGATTCTGGGTCAATGAAAGACAGGACAACTAAACATATTACCTACCCATGGCAGAATTCATGCACAACAACTGGCCCAATGAATCTACCCGGGAGTCCCCCTTTAACATCCTTATGGGCTATAACCCGTGCGCTAATCGGACCAATCACCCATCCCCCATACCACAGGTAGCACTCTGCATCAAACAATTCCAAGAGGCTAGAACACGTGCCCAGGAACTGATGATCAAAGCGCAGCAAGGGTGGATCAAACACAAAAATACACCCAAGTACCAAATTGGGGACCTTGTCTGGCTCAAAGGGCGCCACCTACGTACCAACCAGCCAACCACAAAGCTTGCGCCCAGAAGACATGACCCATTCAAGGTTACTCAGGTGATGTCTGCAGTCAACTATTGCCTAGAACTTCCCACGCAGTGGAGTATCCACCCAGTGTTCCACACAGACCTCTTGACTCCTTATTGCGAAACTCCCACACACGGTCCCAACTATCAGCGCCCACCACCAGATCTGATTGATGGCAAAGAAGAATACAAAGTTGAGAAGATTCTAGACTCTCGGCGCTTCAGCAGGACAAGGAAACTGCAGTATTTGGTCAAGTGGCACGGATACCCTGACTCCAATAATCAGTGGGTCTCGAAGGATGACAGTTTCGCTGATGAAGCCATTCAGGAATTCAAACGTTCAAACCCCGCCAGAGAAGTGCATATAAGCACAGGACACTCCCAAGAGATGTCCCCATCTCCCACTCCTACACTCCCATCTACTCATGTCCCACTCCCCAGTCCAAGTCTACTATGTCCTCAATGACCTACTCCCCATCTCAGTCCAGCCTACCGTTATCATCCAGGATGTGCCACTGACACCCATGTCGCTTCCCGAGCCCCTTCAACCAAGCCCCAGTCGTCCAGTTACCCCCGTTCCATCCCTCCTTCCTTCACCAACACCTACAGCAGTCAGCACACACAGCTCGTCTCTGCAAGACTATGTTCGGACCCGACCTCTGTCCTGTCAAGACGTGACTCAGGTACAAGAAGATCAATCATACGACCGGTACCTGTTGGAGGAGCATTGTCCTCTCAACGATCACCTCACGTATGGGAATCACCTCACCACTACTCATGACAAAACCCCGCCACTATGCTCCACAGACGGAGAGCCAATGGTCTTGCCGCCAAGTCAACGACCTGAGATGTGGTGCCTCTTCCATGCAGAAGAACACAGTCCAGTTTCCTGACAGTGGGTGGAAACACTGCCACCACACAGATTCAAACACAACAGGGGAGTACACTTCATCCCCTTCCAGATATGTGACACTCTGGGCCAGCTGCACCCAGCTTGGTATATGCAGCTCATCTTTATGGCAGACCCCTTCATCCTTGCCTACCAACAAGGCAGCAACCAGCAGTATGGCAAGTCAGTGCATGCCAAGCCCCAGTACAACGAACCCTCGCCCACCTACACCAACAACAACCTGGTCTTTCTAGACCAGAATGGCAACTATTGGGAGTCGGTCGACCTGGCCTGCATGGCCATGAACGACCTAACAGTCACCGCCGAGGTCCACTGCTATCAGTGCCTTCAAGCAGGGTACAAAGCCAAGGAGGAGGAGCTGAAGAAGAAGATCGCCAAGCTGGACAAGCTTGGAAGCATGCACCACCAGTGTGTGCTCCGCTTACAGCGAGCCAATGCCATCAAGCGCATCAAGGACAAGCGCGACTCATACCACCCCAGGCAGGAAGAGGGGCAGCACATCACCATGCTCAGAGAGGAGATCTCACTGTACGGAGCCAAGTCCGTGTGAGTTCGAAAGCGGAGGGGATCCTGCAGGGGTTACAGAGGGAGGACAAGGAAGCCGAGTCCGAAGCGTTCGCAACGGCGTGAGCCGGTGCAAATGCGAACGGGCAAGGGCGGAAGCGAACGAGACGAGACGAATGGGCAGAGACGAGGCGAGACAAGACAAGACAAGATGAAACCAGATGAGGCGAGAACCTTGCGAACTGATCCTTCGAGTGCCCGCGGTAGGGCCTGTCTTCCAGGATAAGCACGCAGAGTTTTAGAGGGGGAAATCGTTGGCGACCGAGCGCTCTCTATTCAGCAAGAAGCCATGGACTTAAATACAAGCGAACTTGTAGCTATGAGTGAGCCAGTAAGAAGTAGAAGTAAGGTAAAGGGAATGGGTGGCATATGGAGGAAGCGAATAATGAAACGCGGAGGGAGACGATCAAGACAGACAAACAGTCAAAGGGAGACAAGCGCAGAAACGAGAAACCAAAACAAAGGAGGGCCGAGACACTATGACACACGACAATGGGACGACGTGGCCGAGGCAATGAGAATGGGTGTGGCGAGCTTGACATCTTCAAAGGAGTAGTGGAGATGGGCAATGCGATGGAGACGGGATGTCGATGGTCAAAGGGGACACGAGGTGCGGGGACGCGCGGCCTGTCTTTGAGTGTCTATGAGCCGATTGCGAGGCGATTGGCGTTGGCATCCATGGGTACGTGGTGGCGGACGATGGCGAGGAAGCAACGAGCGGGAGGAGAGAGTGAGAGTGAGTGAATGTGATCGATGGGGGAGCGATAGTGTCGACGCCGTGAGAATGCGAATCCGAAATGGTAGCTGAGCCACGTGATGCCGGACCGAGACTGAAAAGACCGAAAACAGACAATTTCGGGGCCAGCGCCCGAGCCAACCTTACATCGCGCAGTTGGTCTGGGGCCCGATCTTGAAAAGGGGGTGATGTTACATTCAGCCCAGAAGTGGACACTGACATCATGGGTATGACACCGTGTCAGCAGTATATTGTCATGGACTTGTTGGATCAGTAAGCCAGGTAAGCTCCGGTGCTGTCACGCTCATGAACCAACTACTTACACATGTTTCACTTGTACACTGTTCCCATAGGTACCGATACTACTTACACGATACCACCCTTGTCTCAACTACCTCTAGTTATCACGCTTCGGACGACTACCTTACTCCCACACCTCCCACGGGCTGGCCCCGTCGCATCTCAACCATTGTCATTTACTTACGCGCTTCGTTATCTCGTAGTTACTCCCCCTTGTCTCATAGCTACCTACAGGCTGCGGATGATGTCATCACTGCGTGTCGCATGTATTTAAGTATGACGAAGAGCGGCGAGTAAACACCAAGTTTACTCACCTGTCTCTACTTTCGACAATTCATCTCCAAGTTGACTAGCCTTAAAGTCTAGCCACACATCTGATCGACGCTGCTAAGCCCGAAGACTTAGCACCCCCTTCCTGCTAGTGGAGGACTCAGAGCCACTAACTCTCGAAATTGACTCTACACTCCGGACGAGCGTTACATTTGAGTAAACTTGCCAACCTGGATCCCTTTCAGTTTCCGTTCATGATCAAACAAAGGACAAGGGATACCGTTGTATCACTCCCAGCAGAAGTTAGATTCTTCAGAATAAAGGAATACCCCATGCCGTGGACAGGATATTGGTTTATCACCGACAAGGCGAAGATCGCGGTCGACCTACACGACGGCTGGTGGGTCAAGATTCGGTACAACGAAGAGAACAAGAAACTAGAAGTGTACACACTCCCGCACTGAAAGTACAAGCTTAACGAAGCAAGGGAAAAAGAACAAACCACGACCTTCACCACGCAGAACCTAGAAGAACTATATCAAGCCGCCGAAGAAGCCGCTGAAGACATTGCAGAGTGCCCAGAAGAGCCAGAGGAGGAAGAAGACGAGCAACAAGGACACACCGACGCAGAGGGCAAAACGACATACCAGATGGCCACGCAAACGCTAACTCAAGTTAACTACGCACTTCTGAATCAAACAACAGAGAAACCGGGAGATTCGGGAGGAACTGGAGGAGGAATCCCAAACAACGGACAACCAAATGGAGGACCACCAGGCGGAGGGATGCCGAGTGGAGGCGGTGGACCGCCAGGCGGAGGAAGAGGACCACCGGGCGGAGGAGGAGGACCACCAGCCGGTAATCCAGGACCAGGCCCACACGCCCCCGCACCAGGACACATGGATTCGAAACTCAAAGGGAACGCACCGGAAGTCTTCGATGGGACACGCGCCAAGGCAAAATCCTGGAAGGAAGCCGTCGAACTATACTGCTTAATCAACAATCAACACCCAAAGATATGAGACCAAGTAGCACGAGCTGGACTTATGCTCACCTTCTGCCAAGGAGAGAAGGTCACCGACTGGGTGCGACAGCAAGTGACCTGGCTGAGACGAATCGACGACGGCCTGATCTTGATCAACCGAGGACACGTATGGAGGACCTTCCTGGACCGCTTTGAGGCAGCCTTCACCGATAGCACCGAACAAACACGAGCCGAAAACAACTTACGAAACCTAAGAATGAAGGATGGAGCCCTTGACGATTATATCGCAACATTTGAGGCCCTGGTAGCACGTGCGGACTACGATCTAAACGACCGATCGGTCCACAGACTCTTTGCAAACGGGCTGCCAGTAAGTCTGATGATCGATGCAATGAAGTACCACAGACCAGAGACATACCGAGAATGGGTCACTGCAGCACGCGAGCAACACAGGATCTGGCTCAACATCCAAGCTGCCACTGGCAAACGACGCGGATGGAAGAGAGACTTCTTCAAATCGCGCAGGGACCAGAAAGGACAATTCACTGGAAATCGATCAACAACACCACACCAAGACCCAGATGCCATGGACGTCGACAGAATCCACACTGCCAAAACCGAGGAAGAGAAGGAGAAACTCCGCCGGGAAGGACGCTGCTGGATATGTGGAAAACAGGGCCACTTCAGCCGAAGGTGCCCAGAGCGAACAGGCGGAGAACCAAGCCGGTCAACACCTCGACGCAATGAAGATACGGTCAGAGCACAAGGAGTAAGGGCAGAACGAAACGCAAGGACAAATGAAGACGACGAACCAACAAGGAACAAGGCTGAGAAACCCAAGCAATGGATGAAAAAGGAACTCGCCACGGCACTCCGAGCCATGAGTGCCAAAGAACAGGACGAAGTCTTCGAGGACGTGGCAGGGCAGGATTTTTCCGATGCCTGATGTTACGATTTCACCTTTATGCCAGACTCCCCATTCTCATTTCGCATCCACTGTACTTTTACGATATGATCCGGTTCGATACGTCTCTTGGCTTCTAGCTTGCACCCACCGTATGACCGTTCTGACGCCCCATGGCGTGACTTCCAGAACCCGCTGATGACTTCTGATACACGCATCGTCCCGCGGGATTCCTTTGTTCCATATATGTACCTCTCCTTTGTTAGCTCTCTAGGACCAGTATCCTAGGATCGCGCCATATGTTTGCAGCTCGCAAACATCCTGTACCAGTATATAAGTCACGCCCTACCTAGCTTGTACGGTAGACTTGACTTCTTGTGTAATACCACATCGTCTTTGCCTCATGACCCGTGCTTGACTTGCCTTTACGCTTGAGTCCCTGCTTTCGCTCGCCTTTGCGCTTGAGCCTTACCTTCCGCTATTGCCCTAGTGTCCCTGGGAGACCTAGTGGTACTTGTTCACCACCGAACTGAGTCTTAACGGACTCGCGCCTTTCCAATCCCGTTGACTTACAAAGTACACATCGTACTTAACACCCCTGTGGTGGCGTTACACCTGAGCCTACCGGTCGAGGTTCAGGCGGCCTTCGTGCGAGAGGTTTTTGTACCTAGGATAAACACAATCAGAATCCAAGTACAGTTGAACACAGCACACAAAAAGACCGATGTACGCGCTTTCATTGACTGCGGAGCAACCGAAAACATTGTATCAAACCACTTCATTCGTGTACACCGATTAGGGACGAGCCGCCTGGCGAAGCCAAGGTACCTCCGCAACGCTGACGATACTTACAACAAAGGAGGACAGATCACAGAATACACCGACCTTGAAGTCCAAACCAGGCAAAAAACCGACATCCTGCGGTTCTACATAGCGGACATAGGGGAAGATAACCTCCTCCTAGGATACCCCTGGCTAGCAGCTGGAAATCCCACGATCGACTGGATGGAAGGGACCGTTAAAGAACCAATCGAACTGAGAACCCCAGGAGCCGACCTGCGAACAAGAGAAGGGCTTCGACGGATCTGGCAACACGGAAGAGAAGTAAAAGAATGGACTCAACTGCGGAAAATCACCCAAGCACAGCAATGGGCCAAACAAGCGCAAGCAGATGAACCCGAGATATCCTGGCAACAACGCGTACCAAGCCACTACCACCGCCACGAAAGAATCTTCCGCGAAGACGCCGCAAGACGATTCCCAGCTAACAGGGAATGGGACCACGCGATCAAACTGAAGCCCGACGCACCAGCAACGCTCGACTGTAAAACGTACCCGCTCGGACCAAAAGAGCAAGAAGCGCTGCAACAGTTCCTCGACAACCACCTAGACAAAGGATACATCAGACCAAGTAAGTCACCCTACGCGAGCCCCTTCTTCATCAAAAAGAAGAGCGGGAAGTTGCAACCTGTCCAAGACTACAGACAGCTCAACAGGTGGACGATAAAAAATCGATATCCCCTACCTCTGATCGCCGAACTAATTGACCGAGTCAAAGGATCCTCGCTGTTCACCAAATTCAACATTCGCTGGGGGTACAACAACGTGAGGATCAAAGATGAAGATACATGGAAGGCAGCCTTCAAAACCAACAGAGGCCTGTTTGAGCCGCGAGTCATGTACTTCGGACTCACGAATTCACCCGCGATGTTCCAAGCAATGATGAACTTGATCTTCCAGGACGAAATCAATGAAGGATGGCTAACCGTCTATATGGATGACCTACTTATAGCAACAGACAACGACATCGAACGTCACTGACAGTACGTCCACCGTGTGCTGGAACGGCTGGCTGAACACGACCTATACCTAGACCCTGCAAAGTGTCACTTCGAACAACGGGAAATCGAATACCTTGGTATGATCCTAGAACCCGGACGAGTACGCATGGACCCGGTCAAGATCGACGGCATCGCCAAATGGCCGACCCCGAGGTGCATCAAGGACGTTCGAGGATTCCTGGGGGTGTGTAACTTCTACCAGAAGTTCATCAAAAACTTCGGAAAGACAGCACGGCTGCTGAATCAACTCACCAGTAAAACCCAACCATGGGAATGGACGGAAGAGTGCCAAGAAGCCTTCGAAGCCCTCAAAACGGCGATCACCGAACAACCCGTCCTTGCCCAAGCAGACAACGCCAAACCCTTCGTCGTCCAGACCGATGCTTCAGGATATGCTGTAGGGGCGACGCTCAGCCAGCGAGATGAAGAAGGACGACTCCACCCGATCGCATTCATGTCCCACACCCTCACGGGGTCAGAACGCAACTGGAGCATATACGACCGCGAACTATACGCCATCATTCGAGCTCTGAGAACGTGGTGACACCACTTACTAGGAGCCCCGCATACGATCGAAGTCCACACCGACCACCGCAGCCTGGAGTACTTTCAACAGCCACAGCGCGTTAACACGCGACAAGCGCGATGGCACCTGGAGCTAGCAGACTACGATCTAGCCATCCGACATGTCCCGGGACACGCAAACGTAGTTGCAGACCAACTATTGAGGAGACCCGACTATAACCAAAACAACGACGAAAACGACAACGTGGTACTCCTACCACCAGAAATGTTCGTCAAAACCGCACACACAACAACGAAGACCCACGTATCCGACGACCCCACGCTGCAGTGCACGATCCTGCAGAGGTTCCATGACCACCCCCTCGCAGGACACCCCGGCCAACTTAACACCTGGCAACTGATCAAAAGAGAGTGTGAGGGACCCGGCCTGCGCAAGTTTGCATTCGAATACGTTGCAGGCTGTGCGCAGTGTCAACAGAACAAACCAGCTCTGAAGAAGAAGCACGCACCCTTGTATCGATTTGATGTGCCCGTGGAAGAAGGACCGTTCCGATCGATTTCCCTCGACCTCATCACAGAGTTACCCAGGTCAAACGGAAAGGACACCATCCTCACGATCATCGATCAAGGATGCTCGAAGGCAGCGAAGTTCATCCTGTGCGAAATCACGATCACAGCAGAAGGCGTTGCGTCGCTTTGGTTCAAACACCTGTTCCCATGGTTCGGAATTCCCCGGCGCATCATTTCCGACAGAGACCCTCAATTCACATCCCAATTTGCGCGGGAACTATGCCACCTCGTGCATGCTCGACAAAATATCAGTACCGCATTCCACCCACGCACTGACGGACAGACGGAATGCCTCAACCAATGGGTTGAACAATATCTACGCAACTGGGTAGCCAAGGAACCAGAACAGTGGACCAGCTACATCCCGATCGCCGAGTATGCACAATAATTGGCCTCACAACACAACAAAGTTAAGCCCTCATCAGCTACTCTTCGGAGTCACCATGCCTGCTACAATTGATGACGACCCCACTAACACGCCCGCGCTAGAGGAGCGCTTAGAGAAGATCAAGGAATGCCGAGCAAAAGCACAGTGCATCCTCAACGCTCGACCATTTGACCCGGAAAAGGTCCCCCATCGCTTCAGCGAGGGAGAAAAGGTCTGGCTTGAAGCCACTAACATCCCCGCTAACTACCAGACCTGAAAATTCGCGCCAAGACGACACGGTCCCTTCTCGGTCAAAAAGAAGATCTCCCCGGTCGCCTATCAGCTGACCCTCCCACAGTCGTGGAGGATTCACGATGTCTTCCACGTCGACACGCTGTCACCCTACCGCAAGACGGACGCTCACGGCGCAAACTATACGAGGCCACCCCCCGATCTGGTAGAAGGACAGGAAGAGTATGAGGTCGAACGCATCATCAACGCAAGGCGATTGGACGTAAGTGCACCCTCCAGTATCTCATTAAATGGCTCGGCTATCCGTCCTCTGAGAACTCATGGGAAGACCACGCCAATATACATGCTCCCAATTGTGTAAAAGAGTTTTACCAGCGGAACCCGACAGCGATCAAGTGGATGGATCTTCAGGAGGACGTCCAGATAAAGCGGGCTCGGTTGGTCAATGTATCGACATCAAGCTCCTCATCCCTACTCCTCTCCTCGTCTACGGTGATGTCTGATACCGCTCACAGCTCCCGCACCTCTGGAACCAACACTGTCTCCCGCTTACCATCACTCCCTACGGTCTTAGACCTCACTCTCGGCCCGCCGTCCCCACCACCTTACACAACCTCCCCAGAGCCAGGCATTCCCTCGGTCCTCGGCCATGCAGCCGATACGACGCCAGCGGGCTTCCGGATCGTCACCCCCGACTTACTCGTTCGATTCCCTGAGCTGGTTCTCACCACATACTGACACCCCGACCCACATGTCCCTCGTTATGCCCGTATTGTACACAGCACCATCCCTCACATCCTCGTCACCGACGGACGTGAAGAAACCCCCGCCCGCGTCGACCTATACACCCAACCACGACCCGGACAACCCGACGACTGGCCACGGTCGTTCGAGGAAGCGCTATGCCCTACGCACCCTGATCGGGACCCCCTACTCCCCCGACTTCTCACCCTCGACAACCTCGGGATCCAGGCTGACTTTGAACGCTATAGGTCACAGCGACAAGAAGAGCGCTACTGCCGATCTCGAATCGAAGACTACCGAAGATGAGCCCTAGCGCATCGAGCAGAAGCCAACGTCGTGAAGGCTCGACTCCGTGCGGTGAAGGCAGTCCGAAAGGTCTGGAAGCCCCGTGCCACACCGTCTACAGCAGCCCAGATGGAGGTCCTGCCCCCTCTTCAGAGGGACGTACGTACACATCCTTACGAAGGCGGGCTGCAGAACTGGCGACACTGGGGACAGCGCCGGTCAAGCAGGGGGTGATGTCACGCTCATGAACCAACTACTTACACATGTTTCACTCGTACGCTGTTCCCATAGGTACCGATACTACTTACATGATACCACCCTTGTCTCAACTACCTCCAGTTATCACGCTTCGGACGACTACCTTACTCCCACACCTCCCATGGGCTGGCCCCGTTGCATCTCAACCGTTGTCATTTACTTACGCGCTTCGTTATCTTGTAGTTACTCCCCCTTGTCTCATAGCTACCTACAGGCTGCGGATGATGTCATCACTGCGTGTCGCATGTATTTAAGTATGACGAAGAGCGGTGAGTAAACACCAAGTTTACTCACCTGTCTCTACTTTAGACAATTCATCTCCGAGTTGACTAGCCTTAAAGTCTAGCCACACATCTGATCGACGCTGCTAAGCCTGAAGACTTAGCACCCCCTTCCTGCTAGTGGAGGACTCAGAGCCACTAACTCTCGACAATCTACTCTACGCTCCGGATGAGCGTTACAGGTGCATGTGATTGTGTATGATAACGAATTGGATCATGACTTGATGTGACTCATACTAGGATAGCTGTACTAGGGTTTGCTCTACTTACGCTATGGCTAGTACTTCTTGAAGTGGCACTTGAAAGCCTGCAAGTATCTGTATAAGTAGTAGACTGCAAAGACCAAGAATGGTATCTTGGTCTTCTTCCAATACCACTACCAGTTCTTCGCTCTATAGGGTCCTCCCCCTTGAAGTGAGTCGTCTGGCATATCCCCTTAGACCAAGGGATCCCCCATGACTTATCCCAAGTCCCTTCATGGCAGTGGACAACTATCCCATTGGCAGCACTTGTCATCGCGTCTATCTATATCTCAACCCATGTGTTGCATCCCCTTACAACTTCCTATATGTCATCGACCACGATACCTGGGACGACCTTCACATAGTCTCAGCCCCTCCTACAGGAATACAGCAAGGCGTTGACCTGCACAGATACGAAGACTGCAATGGAGCACTGCAGGTTCACCCTGTAGACCACCCTCAAGCTCGCACGAACTGCAACTACTACCTCCCCAGTAAGATCGCTACACACTCTGACACCTAAGTCAGGCCAGCCTTCGTGGTAAACGCTACATAGTAGGTAATAACTATGATCATGTACTTTAGTAGAAATGAGTGCTATTATAGTGGCTTTGTGCAAGATGTTGAGAGCTGCTTGAATGGCACATGTCACAGCCAACCCGCAGTGCCAACCCGTGTGGGTTCCACTACCCTTGCAACCCGCCGGAACCCATACCCATGAGCCCGGGTACGGGTTTTTGGTGGGTGTGGGTGCGGGTAGAGGTCTTGTCACCCATGGGTTACCCATGTTATGCCCTAAACACCCTTTCATGTCCAAGTCAGACTAATGCCAGTGGTGGTGTTATAGGCCTCATCATGGTGGGGGGAAATGTCTTGCTTGTACACTTCTAAAGCAGCTGAAAAGAGTCAGAGAGTTAGACAGAACTTGACTTGAGACATACTGGTACTAGTGCTGGTTGATGGAGCCTGCAGGGGGTGAAGGGCATTTGAACATGTTCAGACCGAGGTTCTGGACCAGACTTTGCAAGGGGGGGGCAGAACTGGAATCCCACACCAGAGGTGGGGTAGGGGGGGGTGGTCCAGACTGTGAAAAAAAAAAGTTTGACTTGGGCACTTTTGCAGGCATCTATCTCATCCTCCATGTTTACACCCTTTGCACACATCCAGAGACCCATCCCATTGTGAGAATTGAATCAGGAAGGAGTCTAGCATTGCACCAGCATTCACCATTAATCTCAACACCCTCTTTCTCTCTCTCACCTCTCCCTTGCCATTGCCCACCTTCGCCTCTCATTGCCGTGGACCACCATCAACACCAACCCCCTTTGCAAGACACTTCCCAGCCCCTGTATGCAGGCTGCATGTCCTCACACCTTGTGCTGTCTTAGTCCCTCAAACACCCTGTCTCAGTTGCACCACCCATCTCCCTTTGAAGATGTCAAGCTTGCCACACCCATTTTTGCTGCCTTGGCCACAACATCCTATTGTCGTGTGTCATTGTATCTCAGCTCTCTTTGTCCACTATTCTCTTTTGGTTTCTTGTGTCTGCACCCATCTCCCTTTGTATTGCCTCACCCATTAGTACCTTATGGCCTCAATTCCATGTCTCAATTGTCCTCACATCCTGTTTTGTCTTGTCCCCCTATGCCACCCATTTCCCTATACTCTTACTCTACTTACTGGACTGGGTAGTTACAGTCTCATTTGTATTTAAGCCCACACTCTTGACTCAGAAATATCAGTCTTGTTTTCCCTCTTCACTCTCATTCTGTGTGATCCCAGTTTGAGTCAGGCCCACTGCTTGGGCTTTACTCTGTCATTGCCCTCACCACCTTGGATGGCATCACCTCTCATTCATTTATATCTCACTCCTGCTCACCCTTGCTCCCACTCACCTTGCTCCTGCTGGCCCTTGCTCCCACTCTCGTCCGCTTGCAATCGCATCAGCCTTAGCCTTCACGAGAGCTCCAGACTTGGCTCTCCCCCACCTCTGTAACCTGCATGGAATCCCCTCCACCTTCATTTGAGCTCACATGGACTTGGCTCTGTACACCATGGAACCTATTTCACTTCAAACTTGCATGGACTTTGGCTCCATACAGCATCCCCACACCTTGTCCAACCTACACCCTCAACAGAGATCAACAGATCCTGCTCCCACTACCACATTCACTCACTTGGATGCAACCATTGTACTGTCCCATTTGATTTCTGAGCTTGGTGTCTACCCTACTGTTAATCCCCTTGACTCTAAATCATAAATGCTCTTTTCCCCTGTTTAGCTTTCCTTAGCTTACAGTATACACAACCTTACACCTTATAAATTTTAGAATAGAGATTACTCCTCGCATTTCAGAGCTCAGAGCAGCTCACCCCTCGCATTCCCCCCAGCATGCCACACTCATGCACAGCCTTAGCAACTCGAACATGATGCATTCCCAATACAGGCAGCCATCTATGCACAATGTTGTGCCACACAGGAGCATGTGCAACCATTTCCGACCACCAGTGACCACCTGACCCAGTGAGGCTCACCATTTCCCTCCCTGACCTTGCTGCACCCATGCATGGCCTTAGCCCTTTGACACTGATGTGTTCCTGACCCAGGTGGCCACCTATGTGAAGTTTTGCGTCATGCAGAAGCATGCACAACTGTTGGAAACCACTTGACCCAGTTGCTCTGTGCAGCCTACCATTCCCATTCCCAACATCGCTGCACTTGTGCACGGCCCTAGCCATTTGATACCAGCATATCCACAATCAGCAGGGGCCTGCATACAACATCTCATGCCCCACAGAGGCCTGCACAACTGCAAGCAATGCTTCACACCCCTCCTCCTATCCTGCTTCATCTTGTCCCTTGCTCTTCCACTCTACCTTTCCCCTGCATACCTTAGCTTAGTAGGGTTCTTGTGTATTTAAACCCAGCCCTTGCTGAATACAATCAGTGTATTGAAAAAAAAAACATACACGGGAGAAATATACCATAAAAGGAAGGTGGGTGGTGTTGCGCAGCAATGCATGCAGCTAACAGGAATGGTGTTCTCACCTTTGAGTAGGTTGAGAGACTATAGCGTGGAGAGGGTGCACAAGTGAGAAAGAGAGTGAATATCTATTCGCCTCCCTCCCCATAGGAGGGTTTTTATACTCTATGGTCCTACCCTGACCATTTGCATAAAAGTGATGAGTACAGGTGTCCACAATATCGCATTTTTACATACGCCTGATGTAAACTACCACTTCAAGATAGTCATAAGACTTCTCTCGCATGGAGGGCGTATTGTGCCTGTTGTAGTACATATCCCAACTACCGTAATAGGCAAACATACTACTGTAATGTCATAACTGCTATAGATAAGGTTCTTACGTACTTATCACATTCCAACACTCCCCCTTGCTTAGTGCAGCTAATGAAAGTGCATCTAAGCAAATAGCAGCATCCTCATGAGCTCTGGGTAAGAGCATCGAGTGAAAGTTGCTTCAGAGTCGATTAGTAGAGTGGTGTCCAACCCAACTCTAACACATCTCATCAAGTTGTGAATGTCAACAACATTTTCCAACTTGGACGTCCCATTATTATGTCCCCATTAGGGACAGGACATGCGAACTTCCCTCTGGTAGTTCAATGAAAGGCTTAGAGTCATTTGTCTGCTAATTAAAGCGACATTGTACCATGTCTTTGAGAGAATAAGGTGACTCTTTCCTGTGAGGAGACGATTGCTCGTAACGTGGATGAACATAGAGAAACGTATGTTCCTCAAGAAGAAGCAGTGTATGCGAGAGTACAATAGCTCCTTCATGCTCTCCATCACAGATCTCCATCATCTGACATGGTGTGTGTGCGCGGCAGTGCACCAAACTCTAGCCCTAGCTGTTCCCTGAATTTAAGGAACTTAATACGACCCAGATTCTTAGTAAAGAGATCTGCAGGGTTCTCAGCTCCTTCAATAAAGAATAACTCTATCTT
Source organism: Lactarius deliciosus (assembly GCA_021525775.1). NCBI lineage: Eukaryota > Fungi > Basidiomycota > Agaricomycetes > Russulales > Russulaceae > Lactarius > Lactarius deliciosus. The sequence goes on from JAKELK010000056.1 coordinate 168,472, forward strand.
CTTTTCACAGATCACATCACATATGTAATGGTGACGTAGATCAATATGTTTGATCTGTTGATACCCTAAACTGTCCCTGAACGCTAGGAAACAGTCTAAGATGGGCGCAGGGTCTAGGGGGTGTGAAGCGTCGTGAGCGGTCGCGCAGGCCTCCGCGGGACGCGAGCTGTCGTATATGGGTCCGCGGCGATCGCGGACGCGTTGGTGTCGAAGGACTAGAGCCGCGCGCAAGTGCGGCGATGTCGGGAGGGGGAACGGTATCGGCTGGTCGCAAGCGGTCGGAAACGGTCGCGCACGCTTTGGCGCGACGCGAAACGTCGTAAGGATGGCCGCTGGGGTCGGGAATGCGTCTGGTTCGAGTTGCTAAGGCCGCGCGCGAGTGCGGCACGCTGGGGAACGCAAGGGAAGAGCTTCACTGAGCTCAAAAGTCCGAGGGGAGAAGTCTGCTATTCGAAATCTTTTGTATGAGGTTGTAGTTACAGGGCCTATATACTGAAGATGTAAGCTAAGGAAAGAGGGTACATTAGATAAGGAGGGGAAAGGGGAATGCTAAAACGCGAAGGGAAATGTCCGGGATGAGAGGGAAGCCGAGCGCGCATAGAGCGCGGGAAAGCGGCGAAGCGCGGGAACGCGGCAAAGAGCGCAAAAGGGCGGAAAGAGTAAAAGCTGCTAGAAACTGCAAAAAGCGTGAATTCACCAGCCAGGGAGAGCACTGGCGTATCACCGTTTCTCCTGAACAGGATTAGAAGATAAGAATATGGAGCCTTGATTATCTCCGCATAATGGAATTGGTCCGAGGTTTATTCCGAGCTCACTAAAGAGCGAACAGATCCAGACCAACTGTCTGCTAGTATCACACAGTGACATATATTCTGCTTCAGTGGATGAGAGCACGATAGACTTCTGCGCTCTAGAATTCCAGCAGAACACTCCATTAGCCATCTTTACTAAGTAGCCTGTAGTGGACTTTCTCGTAATTGGGTCAGAAGCCCAATCAGAGTCTGCATATGCTATTATACCACCGTCACTTTTGCCATCAAAGACTAAAGCATAATTAGAGGTACCAAGTAGGTAGCAGCAAATGTAGAGTGCACACTTCATATGGTCCTCAGACAGATTGGCTGCAAACTGCGCCATTTTGGTAACAGCATAGGCAATATCTGGTCATGTACCAATCATAATGTATAGGAGAGATCCTATCACTTGTTGGTATGACATGCAGAGCTCTGTGGTTGCAGTTCCCTTATTAGGGGATGGATGATACCCTTCCGGTAGTGGGGTAGGTACTGATTTGGTGTTAATCAGTTTGAAATGCTGCAGCACTTTCTGAAGGTAATCCTGCTGATCTATCAGGATTCTACCTTTAGAACGTAGTATGCGCATGCGTAGAAACTCTTTGGTATCTCCTAAGTCTCTGCATTCCCATATCTCCATGAAGCGCTTCTTCAGGGATGCTATGTCCTTTTTATTTCTTCCTAAGAAGAGGACATCATCGACATAAACAATAACTACGATTGTTTTGTTGTCATTAACAAATAGACCTGAGTCTGATTGAAGTTGAGTGCAGCTAAGGGAACTCATAGACTTATCCAGCGCTCTCCACCAAGCGAGTGCAGCTTGTTTAAGTCCATATATAGCTTTCCTTAAGCGCATGACTTTATTTTGTTGGCTAGGGTCTTTAAACCCTTCAGGTTTTTCCATATAGAGTTCCTCATCGAGGTCTCCATAGAGGAAGGCAGTTTTGATGTCAAGTCCAGAGATGTGCCAATCCTTCAGCGCTGTAAGCACGAGCATCATCCAGACAGTCTCAAACCGTACCACTGGCAAGAATATTTCATCATAATCTATGCCTTCAACCTGAGAAAAGCCTTTGGCAACTAGCCTGGCCTTTTTACAGCCATCTGACTTTAAGTCAAACACCCATCTATTCTTAATCACCCTTCTGCCTTGTGGCGGGTTAACAAGATCATAGACTCTGTGTTTGCGAAGAGAGTCAAGCTCTTCTTTGCACACATTACACCACTCCCCCTGGAGTTCACTTGGCATTTTTTGAATGTCCTTATAGGTCCATTCACGAATATTAGAGGTATCAGGTGACTCTAGATCTGTTGGTGAAACTGCTTTGGCAAGCAGAAGATCTAGAAATTTGACTCCCCCTTCCTGAGCTAGGTGGATCAGCAATTGCTGATCTACTTCATCTGAATCCTGCAGATTATCACTCTGAGCACTGGAAGAATCAGAGTTGGCTTGTTCAGGAACATTGCCTGAGACCGTCTGATCTTGACTAGAACGCTGCTGGGAGCTACCCAGCTGTGTTTCAGTCAATTGTCACCATGTGCAAGTCTGCGCAATGTCACGAATAATCGCTGTAGGAGGCCTATCTCCATAGACATTATCAGGACGAGTAACTGGTCTCCTTATATGCCCCGATCTCCTAGGTTCACTAGGACCAGGTACTGGAATAGGGGGTAAAGGCGGAGGTAGCTGTGATCCAGATCCTCCAGCAGAAGTGCTAGGAGGAGGTCCAGTGGCCGGCTGGGGAGCGCTTCTCCCTTTTACAATAGGAGGCTCAGGTGGTAGGTTGTCATCATCACCAGGAGTGGTGTTGTCTTTAGACTGCTCACTAGGAACTGTCTCATCTAACTGAGTTACACCACGGGGTATACTCCTAGTATTGTCCTTGTTGGAACGTGATAAGTACGTAAGGACCTTATCTATAGCAGTTATGACATTATGGTAGTATGATTGCCTATTATGGTAGTTGGGATACGTACTACAATGGGCGCAATACACCCTCTATGTGAGAGAAGTCCTATGACTATCTCGAAGTGGTAGTTTACATCAGGCGTGTGTAAAAACGCGATATTGTGGATGCCTGTACTCATCACTTTTACGCAAATGGTCAGGGTAGGACCATAGACTGGCATAGAGTATAAAAACCCTCCTATGGGGAGGGAGGCAAATAGATATTCACTCTCTTTCTCACTTGTGCACCCTCTCCACGCTATAGTCTCTCAACCTATTCTAAGGTGAGAACGTGCATTCCTGTTTGCTGCGTGCATTGCTGCGCAACAGTCCTTAGGACACCTAGGGAATAACGCTTCATCGAAGAGTGCCTTGTCTGAATAGAACAAGTAGTGTTTGAAAGTCCGGTTGAGTCTGGTTTTTTCCTAATTTGGCTGCAACCGCAACTGGTTGGTCATTTGGCCCGGCCCAGTGCAACCGCAACCAAACCTTGGCCAACCGGTTGTCACCAGTTGCACCACCTTTCTGCGGGCTGTGTCAACCGGTTGTGACCTGACTTGGTTGCAGTCGGTTGCAGTCAGTTGAGACCGGTCGCAACTGATGTAAACCTGCACACGTATGACAGGTTCGGCAGGTTTTTTCGAGTAGCACTACAATCTCTATTTTGCACAGTTGTACATTAGTATACTAGCTACTAGCCTACTACTAGCTACTGATCTCGCGTTGCACCCAGGTCGTCGAGTCATGTTGTTGTTGTCAACATGTCTTGGTGGTGTCGCCATCTGTTGTCCGAGTCGTCTTTGTCCGAGTCATCGTTGTCGTTGTCGGTCTTGCTGTTGTTGATGGCAGTGGCAGTGGCAGTGGTGGTGGTGGTTGGTGGCCATCCGCCAAGTCGTCATGTGACTTGTGTTGGTGACGGTGTTGCTCTGACTCACTCGTGTCGCCTTATTGTTGTCAATATCGCCTTGTTGTTGTTGTCGCTATCGTTGTTGTCTTTGAGCTTGTTGTCGTTGACAGTGTCTTGCTGTTGTTGATGGCAAGGCCCTGTTGGCGGTGGTGGCGGTTGGTAGTGCGTGCAGGCTGCAGGAGAAGTAACTTACAATCGATAGATAAGGTGACTAAGCAAGGCAAAACCAAAACCGGCATCTGGAAACGAATCAACGGCAAACCCTGCCTGTGCTGCATACGCTGCCAACCAATGACAACCCACAACGCCCTGCCAGCCCCAAGACGAACATACCAACCACCAGCGCCATACCGACGCAAGTCCCAAATGCAACGCCTGGGACCCTAACAACAACAATGGTCTTGCAGCAGGACTCGGAGCGACGGCGAGGCAGTGCTTGGCTGCAACTCCAAGCGACTCGACCAAGGACTTGACAACAACAACGCCGGTGACAACGGTGACAGCGATGACAGCGACAACAGTGACACTGGTGATGACGGTGGCGACGACGCAGCGACAATGATGACAATGACGACGACAGCGACGACACTGCCACAACCACAACAAACGGCAGTGGCGACACAACGACAGCAGGGGGCGATGACGACGCCGTGGGATTCGTAGTTATCTTACAGTAGACTCAGTAGTACTTTGTATTGTAGTGTAGCATTCATCATTCTGTCCTGCAGTGCCAAATCGCCGACTGCAAGTACCCATACCCAGTAGCCATACCCATGAGCCTGGCTAATCCCTTGTGAGTTGGTTGCAACCGGTTGCAACCAACTGCAACCTGTCATGGACGCGTATTATTATTTTCCTTATTTTTCTGTATTTATACAGATTTATATGAGGAAGATATAAAGGGCCGAAGTACAGAGACTTCGAGTTAGTCACAAGGGTTTGCCACCCATGTGCACGTGATCGTGGGACTTAGGTCCCTTATACGTGTAAGAGTTCTGATTGGTAGATAAGGACAGAAGGTTATGGAAGGTTCTGGAAGGATCTAGAACACGCTTAGTAGTTTACACTTACTTGCTGTATTAGGTTTTACTCAGCAAAGTGGAGCTGCTCATAAGCGCTATGACAAGTGCATCAGTCAGCACAATAGATAGCGCTATTAATAGACACGATGTGTCAGCTCCTGAGTCATGGAGTCTTACTATACAGTGTTCAGACTCAGTTCGTACTCAGCCGCAGTAGTGTATATAAGCTTCCCTGTAGCGTCCTGAGTGGAACCAACTTGTCCTCTTGGTTCTCCACTCAGGTGCGTATTCCTCTGTACTACCTTACCTCTTCCAATCTAACTTGTCCTCTTGGTTCTCCACTCAGTGTGCCACAGTGTGATACCTTTGCAGTTAGGACTTTGCATAAGAGTCCATAAGTTCTGCGTTCTCTGCTGTGACTGTACGTCTAGCGTGTGACTTGTCTCCGTGCTAAGTTGAGTGTGTACACCTTACAGTTCACTCCAACTTTACACTTGACTTGGCGTAGCGTGGCAGTCGCACCGCTACACAACCGGTTGGAGGTCAGCTGCCATTTCGGGCAACTGCAACTGATACTTTCTAGGACTAGTGTTACGATTTTACCTCCATACCACAACCTTCTCCCTTCTCACATATTCATTGTACTTTTACGATACGACTCGGTTCGATACGCTTTCCGGTTTCTAACTCGCACCTACTGTATGACCGATCCGACGCCCCATGGCGCGACTTCCAGAACCCGCTGACGACTTCTGTTGCACGCGTCGTCCCGTGGAATTCCCTTGTTCTGTATTCATACATTCCCTTTGATAGCTCTCTAGGACCAGTATCCTAGGATCGCGCCATGTGTTTGCGACTCGCAAACACCCTGTATTAGTATATAAGTCACGCTTTACCTAGCTTGTACGGTAGACTTGACTTCTTGTGTAATACCACATTGTCTTTGCCTCACGATTCTTGCTTGACTCGCCCTTGCGCTTGAGTCCCCGTTCTTCGCTCGCCTTTACGCTTGAGCCTCTTATCCCGCTATTACCCTAGTGTCCCTGGGAGGCCTAGTGGTACTTGTTCATCATCGAACTGAGTCTTAACCGACTCGCGCTTTTCCGATCCCGATTGACTTACGAAGTACACGTCGTACTTAACGCCCCTGTGGTGGCGTTACATTAAGTCAAGTCTCTCACAGTGGCGACATCTAGTCGCAGCCAGTCTCGGTTTCAGGCCGAATACATCGAACGTTACAGCACCGACAAACTCTCTGACAAAATCAAAGGAACTGTAGTCTGGGCAGAACACGACGGAGTTGAAGGATACTTCCTTTTCCACCCTAATACACAGAAATACCGACAAGTCCACTATCTTGAAGACGTCCGTCAGTGGGCGTACATCGATTACTCATTAAAGCAAGGAAGCTGGTACACTATCAGCATCGTACCTCCCGCACTTGGAGTAGGCACTTTTAGAACCCACACTACTAGTGGTATCGACATCGACAGCCCAGACCCCACTTCCCCGAGCGCATCCATCCCTACAACAAACCTACTGACCACCGCATTCCCTCCCTACAGAATGTCACAAACTCAGCAGCAAGCCTCGGCCAGCACGACGCTCACCAGTGGAGGTGGAGGAGGAGGAGGACCCTCGGGAGCCTCGAGCTCAGGAGGAGGAGCCTCAGCACCACCCAGCGGAGCCCCAGCAGGAGGAGCCGGTGGCAGTGGCAGTGGCGGTGGCGGTGGCGGTGGCGGTGGCGGTGGCGGTGCGCCAGGAGGAGCCGCGCCAGGAGGAGCCGCGCCAATAGTAGCACCTGGAGGTCATGGAAGATTGGGAGGAAACCCACCCCTGGAGTTCACAGGAGTAAGGGACAAAAGCAAAGCTTTCCTGCTCGCGTTCGATCTCTATATCGGAATGAACCCGGAGGTCGACCAACTTAGAATCCCCTCTTCACGCGCCATGACCCTCCTCTCCTACATCAGAGGACCCCTTGTCGATGACTGGGTAGCAGAGCAAGTGCGATGGCTCAACGAACAAGTAGCCAATGGGGTGGACCGAGGAAACATGGTCCTATGGAACACCGTCCGGGACAGATTTATAGCTGCCTACTTCGATACAGCGGAACGTACCAATGCCCGTAAATCACTCCAGACCCTTAACATGAAAGGGGAAGACATCGACACATATATCGCCACATTCGAGAACCTTGTTATCAAGGCCGGGTATAACCCCGATGAAGCCACGACCCTCGACATCTTTCAAGACGGGCTACCTAATCAGTTAGTCATTAACGCTATCCGCTTCCAGCACCCTGTCAATTGGGAGCAGTGGAAGGCGGCCGCACGACTCCAGCAGGCTGAATACCTTATTTTAAAGGATCGCCTGGGCAAAAACAAACCATCGCACAGTTGAAAGGGTGGACACAGCAGAGAGCAGTGGGTCCAGGCCCTCAACAGGATGCGCGACCCGAACGCCATGGATGTTGGACGCGCCAGAGCCTCCGTGGCCCTTACCGACACCGACAAAGCCCAACTTCAGAAGGAGGGACAATGTTTTAGATGTCGTGCTCAAGGGCACATCTCACGTAACTGCCCACAAAAAGGCATGCGCATGGCTACAGCCAGCACTGCCATGGCGTTACCCGCCACTTCCTCGAGAGCTGCGCTCCCCTCTCCCCCACCTGCAAACGTATCAGCTCCCACCCTCAGTACTGTCGCCATATCAGCTAATCGCGTCCTTTCGAATGAGGAGCAGGCAGACGTACAAATCGCAGCGATGAAGGCACAATCTCAAGAAGTGCGCGACCTCATGGTTGAAAAGCTGTTTGGAAGAGAGGATTTTCTCGATGCTTGAACCCGGCGGCCTGGGCTAGAGCTTTAAACCTAAACGTGTATACTAGCAGATACCGATCCATGCGAATCCCAGTTTTGTTTAAATCTGCACACACAACGGCCGAACGACAAGTCCTTATCGACTCAGGGGCAACAGATAACTTCATATGCTCCACGCTTCTTAAACGACTCCAGATTGGGATGAGGGACGTCACCCACCCTATCCGCATCTGGAATGTAGACGGCACCCATAACCAAGACGGTGCCATCACTCAGTATACGGACCTCACCGTGAAAACAGGAAAGGAGGAAAGGACGCTTCGCTTCCTAGTCACGAACCTGGGAAGGGACGAAGTCATCCTAGGGTACCCTTGGTTCACGGCCTTTGAGCCGAAGATCAAATGGGGAGACGCAACGTTGAATGAGGAGTTTCAACCGGTTGTGGTCTCGAGCCTTCACTTGTCAGACGAAGCCACGCCCATGGAAGCTTCCATCCGGGCGTTGGAGACGTACGAACTTGACGAGGAAGCGTGGGAGCAGCTCATGGATGACGAACGCGAGCCCCAAATCGCATTCTTACGAAAGACGATGACTGCGTCAGAACTGGCACAACGAGAAGCGGCGAAGAAGGAACAGCGAACGTTTGAAGAAATGGTCCCAGCAGAGTATCATCGCCATCGCAAAATATTCGATGAAGAAGCATCCCATCGCTTCCCTCCGTCGCGCATTTGGGACCACGCTATCGACCTACTGCCCAACGCCCCCGCCACACTCGATTGTAAAGTCTATCCCCTGGCACAAAACGAACAAGAAGCACTCACCACGTTCCTTATGGAACAACTAGAAAAGGGGTACATACGCCCATCGAAATCGCCCTATGCGTCGCCGTTCTTTTTCATCAAAAAAAAGGATGGCAGACTACGCCCTGTGCAGGACTATCGACGGTTGAATGAGATCACCGTTCGAAATCATTACCCCCTCCCCCTCATCCCTGAACTAGTGGATCGAATACGGGGGGCACGCCTGTACTCAAAGCTTGACATCAAGTGGGGTTACAACAACGTACGGATCAACGAGGGAGACGAATGGAAGGCCGCGTTTAAAACTAACCAGGGGCTCTACGAACCCCTAGTTATGTATTTTGGCCTCACGAATTCACCCTCAACGTTCCAAGAAATGATGGACACCATCTTTCGACCCCTTGTCCTCACCAACGAGGTGATCGTCTATATGGACGACATCCTAATAGCAACCGCCATCGATTATCCGCACCATCGCGCCATGCTCCACGAGGTTCTCCGTTTATGTGAAGAGCACAACCTGTACATCAAACCGGAGAAGTGCGAATTCGAGGTCCTTGAAGTGGAATACTTAGGACTGATTATAGGCCACGGGAACCTGCGTATGGACCCCGTTAAAGTACGGGGCATCCAGGAGTGGCAAGCCCCAAAGAATCTTCGAGAAGTACACACATTCCTCAGGTTCTGCAACTTCTACCGCCAGTTTATCCGAGGATTTTCCTCACTGGCACGACCGCTTCATAACCTCACGCGTAAAGACATGCCATGGCGCTGGGGGCAAGACGAGCAGGACGCATTTACGAGCATCAAGCGAAGCATCGGACGCGAACCCACGTTATTATTCCCCGATCTCTCGAAACCATTCGAGCTAGAGGTAGATGCCTCGAACGTGGCCATCGGGGCTGTGCTGAACCAACTAGGCCCGGATCAGAAACCGCACCCCGTTGCATTTCATTCTGAATCACTAAGCTCAGCGGAACACAACTACGACATCTACGACCGAGAGCTACTAGCAGTCGTGAAAGCGCTAAGAGCTTGGCGAACGTACCTCGTCGGTTCCCCACACAAGATTATTATCCACACCGACCACGCCAACCTTCAGTACTGGAAGGAGCCACGGAAAATTAGTCGCCGAGTAGCACGCGAGTTCTTGGAGCTGTCGGAGTACGACTTCGTACTGAAGCACGTCTCCGGGGCAAAGAATGGTCGCGCAGACGCCCTATCGAGACGAGCGGATTACACAGTCGACGAGGAGGACAACAACAATGTAACCGTCCTCCCCGCCGAGCGATTCATCCACGCCACCGAGATGTCAATGCACGACATGGATATCTGGACCCAAATCTCGCAGAACCTCGATGAGAAGGACGTACTACGCTGGATTGAGCCCCATAACCTGAAAAAGGTGGGGGGGCTATGGTGGAAGGGCGACGCTTTGGTTGTCGTGGGCGACAACGATCTTAAACGGGGGGTAATCACCTTTTTCCACGATACTCCAGCCATGGGACACCCCGGAATCGCAAATACCTTCGAACTTCTCCGTCGCGACTACTGGTGGCCCAACATGCGCAAAGACGTAGAAGACTATGTCAAAGGCTGCGCAACATGTCAAGCCAACAAGATCAACACACACCGACAAAAACCACACCTCTTCCCCATCACCACAGACCCAGACGCCGAGCCATTCGAAGTCGTGGCTATGGACTTCATCACAAAACTCCCACTGTCCGACGGATACGACTCCATCCTGACAATTACAGACCACAACTGCTCGAAAGCAGCCATCTTCATCCCCTGTCATGAGTCAATAACCGCAGAAGGAGTAGCACGACTCTATCTGCGTCACGTGTACCCGCATTACGGCATCCCCCGGAAGATTATCACAGACCGAGATCCCCGATTCACTTCCGCCTTCATGAAAAACCTCTGTAAAGTCCTCGGAATCCGCCAGAACATCTCCTCCGCCTACCATCCACAGACAGACGGACAATCAGAACGCACGAACCAGTGGCTAGAACAGTACCTACGGCACTGGAGCAACGTGCAACAGGACAACTGGGCTGAGGCGCTACCAGTCGCACAATTCGCGCACAACGCCTGGCCAAACGCAACCACAAAAGAATCCCCTTTCTCCCTCATCATGGGTTGGGAACCGCGCACCATGTGGACACCAAAGCCTACAACATCCCCATCCGTCGAGCAGCGCCTAGAAGAAATGGTCATCAGACGGCAACACGCGCAAGACTGTATTAAGCACGCGCAAGACTTGATGATGAAGCGAGGGAAGACACGCTTTGTTCCATATCAGGAAGGAGCCCAGGTCTGGCTAGAAGGGACGAATCTGCGAACCTTCTACCCAACCGCCAAACTCGGTCCGAAGCGCCACGGACCTTTCCGTATTAAGAGGGTCCTATCGGATGTCTCTTACGAATTGGAGCTCCCCGCTACATGGAAGATTCATCCCGTGTTCCATGCCAACCTCCTTACCCCATATAAGGAAATGGAACTACACGGCGCAAACTTTACACGACCTCCACCTGACCTCATTGATGGAGAAGAAGAATTTGAAGTGGAGCGCATTCTGCAGTCAAGGCTGCACGGACGAGGACGCAAACTTCAATTCCTAGTTCAGTGGAAAGGATTCCCCATAAGCGACAGCTCGTGGGAGCCGCTCGAGAACGTACGGCACGCCTCGGAACTTATCACCGACTTTTACCACCTAAATCCTACCGCCAATGGGGCTGGACGAAAGATATAAATGACGCCCCCTCAACGCCCATCATTCCCCATCCTTACCTCTACCATTACTTCCACCCCTGTTGTCTCTACCATTCCCGCATGCCGCCCCGTCAAGGTCGTCCTCGAAAATCTAACTGTACCATCACAGGACTTCGGTGTCCCGTCCAACATGGACGGTAGCACGCCGCACTCAGTAATCCCTAGCTCTCCCCCACAGCCTATCCTCGCTTTGATCTCGGAAACCCTTGCTAAGCTTGTTGAGAGACCACCCACTCCAACCCCGTCGATCAGACTCCCTACTGTCCCGTCTATCCAACCCACACCAGCATCACCCCCGCCTGTCGACACACCGGTAGTCGTACACGACGTACCAGTTCCGTACTTTCTCACGCCATCACCCCCTCTTGTACCGTCATTGATCAACGCGACTCATGACCCAACCCTGCATTTTCCTGAGGCGATTGACTACATTCCTACACCCACTCCCCAACTACGCATCGCCGAGCCAGACCCCGCCCTCGCTCTCCTCGATGATGAGGATGACGAGGAAGACGCAGTAAACCCCGGCCTCCCCTTCTTTCCAAACGACCCCACCTCTCCTTCTTTCTTCCCGCTCTTGATCGGTGGAATCGACCACCCACTACAGACCGCCCGTTTCATCTACTATCGAAAGAGCTATCAGGAGGTCGTCGGAACCATGGGGAGAGGCCACCCCTGTTACATCTCGCAGGTCTATCTCAACTCGGTGTACGGCGACCAACTCCCCCAGCATATCACCAATAATCAGCTAGACATGTTTCACCCTCACGACCCCCGCGCCATCGTACTTGACGAGGTGCTTGCAGAGCTGCGGAGTCCCCGTCTTCACGCTGAGGTGTCCCGTCTCCGCGAGTGTTTGGTACGCAGAGACGCGATACAGATGCGGGCATTGGACCTTTGGCGTCTTCAGTCTGAGCTGACTAAGGACGAGTTCGGGCTCGACATGGACCTCGCTGGTGTGCGCAAGCGGCTGCAGTACGCTCGGGCCATCCCCCTCATATCTAATAAGTACGCAGAGCTTCATGCGAAGCCGGTGCGCCCTAGAGGGACACCCGAGCAGACCCCCCTTCCCCCACGCGTCGGAGGACCTTGCGAAATGCCGCGCCTTCAAGGAGAAGGCCGTCAGCGGCAATGCAAGTGTTTTCAGTGTAAGTCCACGGAGCACCTAGTGGCTCAGTGCCCGGACCGACGGGAGCGCGAACCGTGCAAGTGGTGCGGTAGTCGGATTCATCGGTCTAGCGCCTGCCTCATTCGCAGGCTCTCCCCCATGTCCCCCGCGTACGTTGACCCAGACAGTCGCCCCAGGTGGTGTGGCAAGTGTCTGCGACACGACGCGAGACACGAGGAGATCAAGTGCCCGATGTACGAGCAGTGTCGAGACTGTGGTGAGCACGGACGCTTCATGTTCCTTCGCCGTCACACCTGTCCCCGCACTCCGTCCCCCATTCCATCGAACATACCTGCCGAGGAGGATTACACATACACCAGTGACTAGTCAGAGTCGTGGCGACTCTGAGTCTAATGGGGGGGTAATGTTACGATTTTACCTCCATACCACAACCTTCTCCCTTCTCACATATTCATTGTACTTTTACGATACGACTCGGTTCGATACGCTTTCCGGTTTCTAACTCGCACCTACTGTATGACCGATCCGACGCCCCATGGCGCGACTTCCAGAACCCGCTGACGACTTCTGTTGCACGCGTCGTCCCGTGGAATTCCCTTGTTCTGTATTCATACATTCCCTTTGATAGCTCTCTAGGACCAGTATCCTAGGATCGCGCCATGTGTTTGCGACTCGCAAACACCCTGTATTAGTATATAAGTCACGCTTTACCTAGCTTGTACGGTAGACTTGACTTCTTGTGTAATACCACATTGTCTTTGCCTCACGATTCTTGCTTGACTCGCCCTTGCGCTTGAGTCCCCGTTCTTCGCTCGCCTTTACGCTTGAGCCTCTTATCCCGCTATTACCCTAGTGTCCCTGGGAGGCCTAGTGGTACTTGTTCATCATCGAACTGAGTCTTAACCGACTCGCGCTTTTCCGATCCCGATTGACTTACGAAGTACACGTCGTACTTAACGCCCCTGTGGTGGCATTACAACTAGGTACAACTGCAACCAAAAGTCCGGTTGTTTCCAGTTGCAGTTCAGTTGAGTTGCAGTCTTTTTCAGTTGCTGCAACTGAACTTTCAAACACTAAGAACAAGGTATTAGGTGTGCGCATGAAGATGTCAGCCTTCATTCCAGCTCCTCTACCAAGGTAGATCATCAGCTTGCTTTTGGGAGAAAGTTTATTCACCTGGCAAGCTTCTGGAATATGTACATATGTGCCACATCCGAATACTCTGAGATGCAATATGTCAGGGACTTCATTGTGTAATAGTTTGTAAGGAGTCTGCCATTGAAGGCAACTTATGGGGGTTCTATTATAACAGTGTGCAGCGTGAAGTACTGCAAATTCCCACCAACTCTGTGGTAAGCAAGCATCAAGGCACATAGCCTGAGCTTTGTCCATTATAGTGCGCATAAAGTGCTCAGCGCGCCCATTTTGCTGTGGTGTATGTGGCGCAGACTGTAGCACTGTGATGCTGGCATCCTTAAGCTGCTTTAGGAAAGCATCCAATTTGTATTCACCGCCGGCATCAGACATCCATTCTTTTATGGTTGTGTTAAATTGATTTTTAATTAACGCTAGCCACTGCTTTAGTGCCATAATAGCAGAGGCTTTATCCCGTAAAAGAATGATCCATGCAAACAAAATATAATCGTCAAAGAAGACGATGAAGTACTTGTATTTATGGTATGACAGTATAGGGAAGCTTTTCAAATCAGAGTGGATCTGAGAGAAAGAGGCTTTAGCCCTTGTATTGGATGGAGGATGTGAGGCAGCAGGCATTTTGCCTTGCGTGCACCCAGGACATATTACATCAGAGGAGGGAATTGTAATCCCTTCTGGAAAGCCCTTAGTGTGTTCCTTAGCTCATCTTAGAACCTCTTTAGATGGGTGACCAAGGCGACAATGCATAAGGTCATAGTCTACATTTAGTAACGCAGACTGGTTCGCAATATGCGACTCAGTTAGAGTGGATATAGAGGCATCTAGCCAATATAGGGATTGTCCATGAAGAAGGGGTTTACATTGGACAATCTTTTTGTTTTTATGTAGCAAGTTAATATGCTGTGAATTCCCCAAAATGCGCAAACCTTGCTGTAAGAAGACACCCATAGACAGAAGATGTATGCTTATGCATGGAATGTATAAAACTGGATATACCCAAGTAATTACAGGTTTGTCTGCGATGTAATGCTCAAGCAAGACAGAACCAGTTCCTTCGACATATAGCATTTGTGCCACTGTCTTCACAGGTATCCTATCAGACTTAGCAATTGGCTTGTACTCGATAAAATCACTAAGTTTATTAGTGAAGTGTGCTGAAGCTCCTGAGTCAAGGAGCCACATATTTTGTGTACACTTTATACACTCTGCACATTGACTGAAGTACTCATTGTGCTCACACTCAAGTAAATTGAGGAGAGCGCTGCTAATATTGTACATATCAAGTGACTTTGGTACTAATACATGCGATTCCTGTAGATATACGTATCCGTTATGTTTGCCATCCCCTAGACTTTTTGGGGGCAGGACTAATTCTGTAACGTCATCAGCATGTGATGTGCAAGGTGAAGAAAAGACATACTGTTCTTCATCACAAGAACCCCAATCAAGGGTGTTCTCATCCAGTCTGGTTAAAAAAGACTCCAGAGTCAGCAAACGGCCTGTGGCGGCCGGAGAAATAAGAGTGCCGAAATGGGGGTCCGTTGGCATATCGTTATCTTGCAGCCACTGTTGATTACTGCGCCAAATAGATTCGATTCGTTCATTAGAACGAGATTGAGGAGGGAAATGGCTTTCGCTGGTAGTAGCCCACCTGACTGTTGCTTCAACAATTGAAGTGGGACTGACGTAAGGAGGTGTGGGAGCGCAACTTTCTGTATCAGAAGTCATATCTCTCAATGTCAGATCTGACAAGTCAAGTTTGAGAGCATTTGACTGCTCACCAAATATCTCCATGTCATCTAATCCATCTGTGTTCATAATTGGCTGTGCACTGCCTGAATGCTGCTGCGACATGTTGATATCAACATTGGAGTCATACTCCTCATCCATGAACTGTTCAATACGAGGACGCATGATAGCGTCAACATCTGCGAAGCACTGCTCGAGCATCTTTACGGTCTGGACTGTAGTGGGTACATCCAGCCGTTCAGCGAGCGAAAGCACCTTGTTAATGGAAGGAAAGAAGCCGGGAGTCCTCTGAGGCAAGGATGATTCGACTTCTGTCCTAGTAGAGACACCAGATGACCCAATATGAGTCACCTTGTGGGAAGTAGGAGGGGCTAGTGCAGCGACGGAGGCAATATGCGAGTGCTATGGAGCATGGGCAGGTGCCTTGCCTTTCCCTTTCCCTTTGCCTCTTCCAGATCCACATCCTCCGCGCTGCCTAAAAGGCTGCTGCTGATTGGACGGGCCGGGAGCGCTAGACTGCTGCTGCAAACCCTGCTTGGTAAAGCGTGGGTCAGCGCGCTTCCGCTTAATGGCAGAAAGCTTCTGCACTGTATGAGCGGCCTTATGCTGTCCATGGTTAGTCTCCGTCTCATACTGGCTTTCGATGCAAGCTGATACAGTCTGGAGCTTGAGATTGGCAACAGGGAGATTGTTGCACATAATGGGGATTAGGTGCTCCCATTTCTGGGGCAAAGTGGACATCGCAATAAGAGCCTGCAGCTGAGGTTTAATGGCAAGGGTAGTGGCAGCAGCGCCAGTACCAACATTAACGTTCCCTAGATGAGAGAAGGCAGTGGCCATCTTCTCGAACTGGGGAGCAGGGTGCTGATTCGTATTGAAGTGAATAGAAATCACTTCTTTGAAGTCTTTGTAGATGCGGGGCATGGACACCACACCATACCGGTCTTTTACAGAAGTCCAGAGCACCTGGGAAGTAGCCCCAGTAACTGCCTGCTAAATAGCAGGGGTGAGGCGAAGGGTGAGATTACCCCTAGCCATCTCATCACTCTTGTTCCAAGCTGCTAGGTCAGCGACATCGGCAGTGGCAGGTTGGGCAATGGTACCAGCAACGTAGCCCCAAAGCCCTTGGGACATGAAGAAAGTGGTCATCTGTTGAGACCAAGTGGCCCAGTTAGAGCCATCGAAGATGGGGACAAGCTTTGTGAGTTGAGAGGACATTGTTGTATAGATCTGTTGGCTTTTGCAAACGTCAGTATTGCGTTATTATAATAACAATACTGTGTGAAACAAAAGATTGTCAATGCTAGCATTGCCTTTGGCAATACTAAGCATGACAATAGCCCAATATTAGGCTGTTTCCAACAGAATGGGTCGAAAACCCATCTTGACATTGAGAGCATCAATGCCAATAAGTCAGACGATCCTGCTCGACGTCACCCCTTTTGTACTCGAAATATAGGTTTTATTGTGTTGCTAATCGATCGCCATGTGCGCCAGATGATGAACAGCGCACATGAAGGGATGATACTCACAGTGACAAGAGGACTGTGGTGAGATATCAAGGGTGGCTGGAAGCAGCAACAGAGTGTAATCAAGCAAGTGAAGCAGAGTTTGAGTCTGGCACACAACAGATGAGAACTGGTGTTTATACAATTAGAGGGAGACATACCTGGCACACAACAGATGAGAACTGGTGTGGTGCCAGAGCGTACATGGTACTCTACTTATACTGCTACAGGGAGTGACAGTTGTAACACAGGTCACAGTAAGGCACATTGTTCTACAAGGAGACAAAAGGAGTGTACTGTTCTGGAGAACAAGGCGTATAGAACAATAAGAGTCCAGACTATGATATCATAGTGACATTACAATAAAGATAAGGGAACAAAGGAAAGTACAAAGACAATAGTACAAGGACGGTCTAGAGAAGTCCATGATGTCATGTACATGTGATGTCATAGATAAGAGAATACAATAAGTCCAAGATTGTAATGATCATAATGATCTAATCTACATGTCCTGTATATCTAATCTAAAGCAGTCTGTTATCTGCGTGTCCATGCGAGCTGCTAAGTGCGCGCAGGTCACTTATCAACACCAGACCCTAATAGGGCCACGTATACAAGATGTCGGTATACGCGGCACTATGCAGTATGAGAACAGTGCTGCGTATCCATGCATCTTGTATACGTGGCCCTATTTGTACTCGAAATATACGTTTTATTGTGTTGCGAATCGAATGGCATATACGCCGAACCATAATAGGGCCGCATATACAAGATGTCGGTATACGCGGCAGTCTACAGTATGATAATAGTGCCACGTATACCAACATATTGTATACACGGCCCTATTTGTACTCGAAATATATGTTTTATTGTGTTGCCGATCGAATAGCATATGCGCCGAACCATAATAGGGCCGCGTATACAAGATGTCGGTATACGCGGCACTATACAGTATGATAACAGTGCCGCATATCCATGCATCTTGTATATGTGGCCCTATCAGGGTTCTGTGGATATATCATGTATATTTATTCTCATATATGTGAAATATTAGGGAAATTTTAACCCTGAACCTTAGGGTGAACCCCTAACCAAATTAAATTAGCCCTCTATGAATTCCCTCACAATGTAAGTCCCCCAGGTGGAGTGAGGATGGATTTCAACTCCTCTTGAAAAGGTACCCTTGTTGATAAGTGACCCGCGCGCACTTAGCGGCTCGTATGGACACGCAGATAACGGACTGCTTTAGATTAGATATACAGGACATGTAGATTAGATCATTATGATCATTACAATCTCGGACTTATTGTATTCTCTTATCTATGACATCACATGTACATGACATCATGGACTTCTCTAGACCGTCCTTGTACTATTGTCTTTGTACTTCCCTTTGTTTCCCTTATCTTTATTGTGATGTCACTATGATATCATAGTCTGGACTCTTATTGTTCTATACGCCTTGTTCTCCAGAACAGTACATTCCTTTTGTCTCCTTGTAGAACAAATGCGCCTTGTATTTACTGTGACCAGTGTTACTACCGTCACCTCCTGTAGCAGTATAAGTAGAGTACCATGTACGCTCTGGCACCACACCAGTTCTCATCTGTTGTGTGCCAGGTATGTCTTCCTCTGTTGTATAAACACCAGTTCTCATCTGTTGTGTGCCAGATCACCATCTGCTTCACTTGCTAGATCTTACTCTGTTGCTGCTTCCAGCCACCCTTGATATCTCACCACAGTCCTCTTGTCTCTGTGAGTATCATCCCTTCATGTGCGCTGTTCATCAGGTTATGGGCCCTGGTGCCCAAGCCACTCCACTTGGCTGGTCACTGTGTTCTTAGGATCACACACCAGGTCAAGGTCTGTCTGGGGCCTCACCAGCCTTGCCCAAGGCAGTGGACACTGAGGCGTCAGTTGTCACTGCTGAGGAACCTCCTGTTCATGTACTGCCCAGTAGTCCTACTTTCACCCCCACTGTTTTCCTAGCCCCTGCGCTATGCGCAAGGAGATTGGATCTGGTAGCCCCTTAATCCATATCCAGGTGTGCATGGCCCACTGGGCTGTGTATTGTGGAGCTTAGCGCCAGCTGTCTCTGGTGCTCCACACTGGGCGCAGGATCTCCTCACCATGGGAGTGTAAAACCTGGTTCAGACTCTGGGGGGTGTTCACCTTATGGTGTTCTGCAACCAGACTCCTGCCTTGTAGCGGCAATGGGAAAGGAGTCAGTGAAGCCACTTGTGGCGATGAGGCAACCAACAGGCCGAGAAGGCTGAGGTAGACAGCCTTGGGCTCTGAAAGATACCATTCCATATCCCCCTGACGCAAACTAGTGAGCCGTGTCTTAGACACATCCTGGCTGGCAGCCGGCTCCTAGTATGGCAAAGGGATCTTCCAACCTGGGCCTAGCCCTTGTATCACTGGCATACCACAGGAGGCAGGACGCGTTAGCGTTCTGGCCTTACAGATTCACAGACAGGAGTGTCTACCCCCCTATCTTGCAACTATTATGAAGCACTGTCGCTGACTGCTCCTCGGCGATAGATAAATCATCCCTATGTCTGGCCAATCATCTCGCGCTGCCTCGCCCACTGGTGCCACCGGTGCGGCTGCAGGCGCCACAGCAGGGGGCTCACTCCCCCCTTTTCCTACTGGGTCCACACCCTCTTCACGCATCGCCAATGCCTATGGCAACTCGTTTGGCATGCCCTCAGGCATCCACCTCAGCAGGTTTGACGGGTCAAACTGGAACGAGTGGTCTGGGACCTTGGAGGCTATCCTCACGCTGCACGAAGCAGAGGACGTGTTCTACCTCCAGGTCCCTCCCTCTGGAGTCACCTCTGATGAGTGGGACTCTGTCCAGCGTCGGGCAAAGGCATACCTCCGCCTCTATCTCAAACCCGACGTCTACTCCCTCGTTGCAGACCCTTTTTCCTATCCCACCTTCAAGTCAAAGTGGGACAAGCTGAAGGACGTCTATGCTGGTGCTAGCGGCAGCACCACCATATTTAATCTGTGGATCCAACTCACCCAAGCCCGCCTCGATGACTCCGCGCCCATGGCCTCTCAGTTGGCCAAGCTCAATGAGCTGCGAGTCGGCCTCACCAACGCGCAGATGGGTGTCACTGACACCCAATTCTGTCTTATTCTTCTCCACGCCCTGCCAGCCTCCTACGAGGTTCTGGCATCCACCATCCTCGCCAGTGGCGCCCCCTCCAAACTGAAGCACGCTGAAATAATTGCGCGCATTGTTTCTGAGGAGGCGCGTCGTACTGGCCCCTCTGGTTCTTCCCTCAACAAGGCTGCCCCCATTAGGCCCACCAGCAGTGGCCCACGTAAGAAGAGAGACCATTCTCAACTTACCTGCCACTACTGTAACAAAAAGGGGCACATCAAGCCTGATTGTAGGCAGAGGAAGAAGGATGAAGCTGCGGGGAAGTTGAAGGACACCGGCAACAAGGCTGCCAACTCTCATGTATTAGTACCTACCACCGCCTCCATTAAGGAGGTCGATGATGAGCCCGCCATTAACTGGGCGGACAATGCAGTTGGAGTTGCCTTGTATGCTGCCTCGCGTGTGCGTTGGATGATGGACAGTGGTGCCACACACCACATCACACCACATCGGTCCGACTTCAAGGACTATACCCCATGCAAAGGTGCTGTGCGCCTTGGGGACAAGTCCACGATCGACCAAGTTGGTGTAGGCTCCGTCGTCTTCACTACGAGCCAGGGCCTTCCCATCACCCTCAGCAATGTGCTACACCTTCCACAGGTGAAGACACGCTTCTTGTCGACGCGTGCCTTAGCACAAAAGGGTGCGGAAGTAGCCTTTGACAGTGGCTCTTTTAAAATATCTGTCAAAAAACAATGTGTAGCTGTTGGCTACTTGGAGGACAACCTTTACTGGTTGGACGCTTCAAGCATTGGCCTCAATGCTCACGTCAAAAGTGCTGCTACCACTCTTAATATCTGGCATCAGCGCATGGGACACATCTCCTCTGCTGCTCTCAAGTCGTACGGTCCCTCTGCCACTACTGGCATGGACATTGACAGCTCTACCACGCATACTGCTGTATGTCGTGGATGCGAGTTGGGTAAATCTACTCGTCAACCTTTCTCTGCGTCCTCCACCAAAAGGACAACCCGTATCTTTGAGATTGTACACAGTGACCTTGCCGGTCCAATGCAAACTCAGTCCCTACAAGGCTCCGCGTACACCGCCACCTTCATAGACGACCACTCCAAGCATGCAGTGGTGTACTTCATTAAGTCGAAGGATCAGTTTGTGAAGGCGCTGCAGATGTATTTGGCCTGGGGTGAAACCCAGACGTCCCATAAACTGCGCGCACTCCACTCTGACCGCGGAGGCGAGTACATGGCGAGCCAAGTACAGGACACTCTCAAGCAGAGAGGGATAGAGCATCACCTTACGATGCCAGGTTCACCACAGTCGAACGGGAAAGCCGAGCGGTTTAACCGCACCATTACGGATAAGGCAATGGCCATGCTACACACAGCAGGCATGTCTAAAGGCTTCTGGGAGCATGCTATGAGCACTGCGGTACACATCTATAACCGCTCTCCCACCCGTACGCTTAAGTGGCGCACACCCTATGAGCTCTGGTACTCTGGCAAGGTACCAGATGTCTCACACTTGCGCATCTTTGGATGCAAGGGGTACATGCATGTACCCGCTGATAAGCGTCGCAAATTGGATGCGAAGGCCATTGAGGTCACGCTTATTGGGTTTGAGCCCGAATCTAAGGGCTATAAGCTCTGGGACCGCCAAACCCGCTCTGTCCGTTTGTCCAGGGATGTGACATTCGACGAGAGCAGCTTCCCGTCCCTTCAGGGTGCTGAGACACACCCACCACCTTCTCAAGTGGCTTCACCACCACTACCTACACCAGTAATTGCCGTACCTAGCACGTCGGCGTTACCACCACAGCGAGCACCCTCCCCTACACACTCTGACAGTAGTGAGGAGGATGTCGAAGACATTTTAGACCCTAAACAAGAGCGACCACACACGCCACCACCACCTGCCCCACCCACTCTTCCTATCACACCTAAGCGTGAACAGCCCCCTCTGACTTCTCCACCACCACGTCAAAGTGCAACGCGCATTATGCGCAATGTCCCTCCTCCCTCACCAGATATGCCTGGTGGCTTTGAGGACCGCGCACAGCGTAGTCAGCTGTTGCGTGAGATGGACAATGCACCTAGACGCTCTGCCCGTGCACCAGTGCCCAATCCCCGCTACTTCACAGCGGATAATGTGGCCACACGTGGAAGACGGTTGGGGTTTGCAGAGCTGTTAGCTGCAGCTTATGTGGGAAGAGATCCTGCATCCTATGCAGAGGCCATGCGGTCTGTGGATGCAGGTGAGTGGACAACGGCGTGTCAGTATGAGATGGATGCGCTTGCCAAGAATGGCACATGGGAGTTAGTCGATCTCCCGCCTAATCGCAAGGCAGTAAAATCCAAATGGGTCTTCAAGCTCAAGGCGGATGGCCGCTACAGAGCTCGCTTGGTGGCTAAGGGGTTTACGCAAATCCCTGGCATAGATTTTGATGAAACCTTCTCTCCCGTCGCACGATTCGAGTCGCTGAGATTACTTCTGGCGTTGGCCGCGCTGGAGGACTGGCACATCCATCAGATGGATGTCAAGTCTGCGTTCCTCAATGGCGTGCTTGACGAGGAGATTTACATGGAGCAACCACAAGGGTTCATCACCACTGGTGCAGAGACGAAGGTATGTCGCCTAGTCAAGGCGATATATGGTCTCAAACAAGCCTCCCGTGCATGGAACTTACAATTCCATGGAGTGCTACTTGCACTCGGTTTTAAGCGGACGTTTGCCGATGCCGGCGTATATGTGTTGCCTCAACGAGAGGGGGATGGACCACTCTTCGTTATCGTTTACGTTGACGACATCACTATTCTGGGTGCTTCTCTGGAGAGAATCAAGCGTCTTAAGTCAGATCTTTCTGAGCGCTATGAGATGACAGATCTCGGGGAGATAGAGTCATATCTTGGTATGCGCATTGTGCGCAACCGCTCCCTTAGACGCATCGAAATAGACCAGTCTGGCTATGTCAAGGATGTCCTAGAACGCTTTGGCATGACTGATGCCACACCACACTCCACACCCTTACCCGCTGGTGCTGACGAGCACCTTCATAAATATACGGGTCAGGCTACTGCCTCTGACATTACGCACTACCAGTCACTCATTGGTAGTCTGCTGTACGTTCAGATTGGTACCAGACCGGACATTTCCTTCGCTGTGTCACGTCTGGCGCAGTATGCAGCGAATCCTTCCCCCCAACATCTACGACTTGCGCAATATGTCCTGGCCTACTTAGTAGGCACTGTGGATATGCGGATAGTCTACGATGGTGCCAGTGGAGATGGCCTTGTTGGCTACTCTGACTCTTCCCTGGGTGACCAGGTTGACGACAGACACTCCACTTCGGGTTATGTGTTCCTTTTAGCCAATGGTGCAATAAGCTGGTCTTCGCGAAAGCAAAAGACAGTGGCCCAAAACACTACAGAGGCGGAATACATGGCCATGACCGATGCGGCCAACCAAGCCGCTTGGTATCAGAGCTTCCTTTTGGAACTCGGGTACGAGGTCGACGACCCCATCCCACTACATGGTGACAACAAGGGTGCCATTGACTTGGCCTTGAACCCTGTCACTGGGAGACGATCGAAGCACATTGCCATTAGGCATCATGTCATTAGGGAGTACATCGAAAAGAGGACCATCACTCTTATTAGAACCCCTACTCTGGAAATGGTTGCAGACGGCTTTACCAAGTCGCTCGCGCGCATCCTGCTCCAACAACACAATGTAGACATGGGCTTGTGCTAAATCCTAGATTGCTGATCACGGGGAGATGTTGATAAGTGACCCGCGCGCACTTAGCGGCTCGTATGGACACGCAGATAACGGACTGCTTTAGATTAGATATACAGGACATGTAGATTAGATCATTATGATCATTACAATCTCGGACTTATTGTATTCTCTTATCTATGACATCACATGTACATGACATCATGGACTTCTCTAGACCGTCCTTGTACTATTGTCTTTGTACTTCCCTTTGTTTCCCTTATCTTTATTGTGATGTCACTATGATATCATAGTCTGGACTCTTATTGTTCTATACGCCTTGTTCTCCAGAACAGTACATTCCTTTTGTCTCCTTGTAGAACAAATGCGCCTTGTATTTACTGTGACCAGTGTTACTACCGTCACCTCCTGTAGCAGTATAAGTAGAGTACCATGTACGCTCTGGCACCACACCAGTTCTCATCTGTTGTGTGCCAGGTATGTCTTCCTCTGTTGTATAAACACCAGTTCTCATCTGTTGTGTGCCAGATCACCATCTGCTTCACTTGCTAGATCTTACTCTGTTGCTGCTTCCAGCCACCCTTGATATCTCACCACAGTCCTCTTGTCTCTGTGAGTATCATCCCTTCATGTGCGCTGTTCATCAACCCTGATGAGCATAAAAGCGAAAGGGTCAATGCTGGGTAGCCCCCACCATCCTTGGTGTTGAGACGCGACTGCATAAGTCACATGTCTCGTGAGATCTGATTGTGTCAGCCCATATACTATATTCGGTATCTGTCCCTTATGGACTCTTATGGACACTCCGGACTTGTATGGACCGCTTTTGTTTATCTTTATTGTCAGAGTCATACATGGCTCTTATTGTTCTCTATTGTTAAGATACCGGTATTGTCTGCTTTAGGCAGCTATTGTTCTCTGCCCTCCAATGGCATTTCTCCCTCTGGCGCACAGACCACATGTATTGTGTTTGGGTCACCAGTGCGCACAGACCATTCTTAGCTAAGCGTCCTGTATATAAGGACTGCTGTTTACGCCTCCACACTTCAGAGTTTACTTCCCCTCTGAAGTGTAAGTTCCTTTTACTTCTCTCTTTACACTACCTTTACTCACAGACAGTCTATAGTAACTTGTCTATTAGGTGTGTATATATATAGAGTTTACTTCCCCTCTGAAGTTAACTTGTCTATTAGCTCTTTGCTTCTACCTCGCTTGTTAGTTCTGCGCTCAACAGGTTATGGGCCCTGACGCCTAATAACTAACTCGCCATTTTTTAAACAGATCTACTTGTGTCACCTTGCTCTCTCAGCCGACCACTTCTTGTCGTCTTCATAAACCCTCAGTGAGCATCCTCTTCCATTTACACTCGACACATCCTTTCTCGTCCACCATGACTCTGTCATGTGCCATTTTGGCTAGCCTCCTAAGGAGGTTCTCATGAAAGGTCCTACATGACCTTAAATTCCTCTGTGCGCACTACTCCATACTATATTTTCATTACCCGGTCTTCGTCCGGAAGTGCTTTCATAGGCCAAAAGGGGAAGACCCTTGCGGCTATAAGCCTCTCTAATGGTTGGGTGATACTCGGTTAATACCTGGGTCACTTTAAGGGGTGTGAAGGCCTGGTTAATAGTCAAACCCAGAAGTCCTTCCCTCTGATACAACTAGGAGACGCTACTATACTACAATGATATTTACATAGTGGCTATGAGTAGACCTCTGCCAGGAGAAGTATTCGCTCCCTTTGTGCAGGATTCGCTGCATGGCATGTATCACTATTCTAGCTACTTAGTACCAAGACCCTTAATGGTCTGTTCTAGAGACTCCACAGACAACAGTTGCAATTGTTACGGGAGTTGATCCCTATCATTGCCTCTGGAATTCGCTGTTGGCTCCTCTCTAGGGTACTACCCTTCTACCATAGTTCTTGGGTAGCCCCAGCCTTCATGCTACTAGGCTAGAAATCGACTCGGAGCGTCCTTCGCTGGACAATGCTCCCATGATCCTTCTTGCTTGAAACCTACGGCGTCGTGCATGACTATCCGCCCTTAGTAACATTTGGGCCATGGAGACTAAGTAGTAAGGCAGCCATCATTAAAAATGATTCCACTACCATAGTATACATCCAAGTCGCACAACTTGAGGCATGACACTTTACGTGTTATGGAGTTATAGCGCTCCTATGGCTGGACCTCTACCTTCCTATAAAAGATCTGGGCTGGTTCTGACTGCTCCTCGGAACCAGATTCACAAACATCTCAAATGTCTTTCCATCTTACCTTCCCTCCCTCCATCGTCCTTTCCAAGTTGGATGGTACCAACTGGCAGACTTGGACCACAACCTTCACGTCCCTGATGCTGATGAATGGGTGCAGCAGGCACCTCACTCACTCAGCCCCTGCAGCGGTCCCACAGCACCCTGCATTACCAGCAGGTGCAGTAGGACCAACAGGTCCTACAGATGAAGGTCTGGCAATTCTGGCCCTATGGGCAAAGCAGGAGGAGGTCATCACTGGCCTCCTATTCCTCTCAGTCACGTCGGAGGTCCTCTCTGGTATAATATCCATGGCAGTTTTTCCAACTGTCCATGACAAGTTCCAGCAGCTGGAACACCTCTATGGTCAGGTCGGCTCTATGGCCACCTTCAATTTATGGGTGGGCTTGGCAAATACCAAGCTTCAGGAAGGTACCCCCTTCCTACCTCAACTCCAGAAAATGTTGGACTTGAGGAACACCCTCGTGGAGCAAGGAATGCCCGTCTCGGACATGCAAATGTCCTTCATACTTCTAGACGCGCTTCCCCCCTCCTACGGCACCATAGCAGGCACCATCCTCGCATCTGGCCCCCCCGCAAATCTCCTTCCTCAGGACCTGATCAATAGGTTCATCAATGAGGAATCCCGTATCGCTGGCCCTCTGGCATCTTTCACAAAGATTGCCCCAGTCAGGCCCCAGCACTCGCCTCCCCAGGCATCGGGCAGCTCTGCATCCTCGGACGTAATCTGCCACTACTGCAAAAAACCTGGCCATAAAAAGCCAGAGTGTTACAAACTGAAACGGGATCAGGAGAATGCTAAGAAGGGAAGGGCTGGGCAGCGAGGGAAAGCTGCTCAGAATACTATTACCGAGGCACCGGACTCAATTCCGGCAAACAGGTTTGCTGCAGCCAATAGCATACCTGTACCAAAGAGCCGCCTATTTACAATAGTTAATGGCTCTGGCAAAATAGAGGAGGTACATGAAGTACCTCAGGTCTCCCTTTACATGATGAGTGTCCATCACACTCAGTCAGCATCAAAATGGATGATGGACAGTGGAGCGTCAGCACACTTTACTCCGTATCTTGAGGACTACGACACCTATAAACCTCATAAAGGTGTTGATGTCCTCCTTGGTGACAACACTCTTCTACGAAGTGTTAGAACGGGTTCTATCACAATCCGCACCAACAGAGGCATTGACCTCAAAATATTGGATGTGCTCCACCTCCCAAAAACGCACTCGCGCATTTTGTCCACACCCTGCCTCACTTCAAAAGGCGCCATAGTTAGTTTTGATGCTACCTCCTTTACAATCAGACACAAAGGAGAGACCATTGCGGAAGGACACAAGGCTCTCGGGCTATATTGGCTCGACGGACATGCTATGAATGCTGTCCGCGCACCTGCATCTGTGAGCCTTGATGTCTGGCATAGACGCATGGGACATATGTCCAAAGATGCGCTAAAAAGATATGCTCAGGAGTCAGTAAAAGGACTCCACATCAATGATTCCCCTGTGGAAGACGGACTTTGCCTCAGTTGTGAACTAGGCAAATCTACCCGTCTACCTTTCCCACCTTCCAAGAAACATGCTTCAGAACCCCTTGAAGTCATTCACAGTGACCTTGTTGGCCCACTACAGAGCAATTCTATCCAGGGCAACAAGTACTTCGCCACGTTCATAGATGACTTCTCCAAAGCTGCAGTTGTCATCTTTATGAAATCAAAGGACCAGTTTAAGGATGCCTTCCTACACTATAAGGCGTGGGCTGAAAAACAACTAAACAAGCCCATTAAATCCTTACACTCAGACCGTGGTGGTGAATATATCAACAATGACTTAAAGCACATCCTTCTGGAAGCAGGAATCGAGCATATGCTCACTATGCCTTATTCTCCACAACAGAATGGGAGAGCCGAGCGTTTTAACCGTACGGTTATGGAAAAAGGCACTAGCATGCTCCACCATGCAGGCCTTAGCCTTGGCTTTTGGGAACAAGCAGTTCAAACTGCTGTGCAAATCTATAACCGCACTCCCACCCGTTTGAATCAGTGGAAAACTCTGCTAGAGCTCTGGGATGGTACAGTCCCAGATGTCTCCTACTTTAGAGTATTTGGCTGCAAAGCCTACTATCATGTACCCGAACACAACTGGCGCAAACTAGATCCTAAGTCAAAGGAAGCCGTGTTTGTGGGCTATGAACCCTTTTCAAAGGGTTACAAACTCTGGGATAGACATAGCCGGTGCTTCATCTCTTCATGAGATGTTACATTTGATGAAGACACCTTCCCATCCTGCAGTGTTGTGGCTCAACACCTACAACCATCCACCTCTCCCGCGTCTGGTGAACCTTCGAGTGCTCCCAGCGGTGAGATTGTCTTTGTAGTGCCTAGCCTGCCTACACCAGCTGTTGCCCCTACAGTGCCTCAGACTACACCAGTCTTTGTTATACCACCTCCGGCACCTGTAGTAACACAACAGCCTAGCACCCCACCCAATAATACACCTACTCCTGCAGACCAGACAATCTATCATACTCCCCCTTCCCAAGCACCTCCCCCTACAAATTCTGCACCCACACGTCGTCATATTACCCGCTCCATAAGGCCAGCTGTCGCTGCGCCTATACCTGCCCCTAATTTCAACAGGGAAGTGTCTCCTCCTAGGGAAACCCCTAGATCTCCCAGGAACACTCAGGTGGTCTCGCCTACACGCCCAAGGTGGAGCACAAGGGTACGATTCACGAATCCTCGCTACTTCACAGAGGACAATGACGAATTCGTGCAGGGTAGCAGCAGGCTGGGAATGATGGACTTGCTGAATGCTGCTGAGGTACCCAGTTACAGGGACCCACAGACATACAAGCAGGCCATGGAGTCTGAACAAGCTGGTGATTGGCTTGAAGCATGCCAGTATGAACTGGATGCTCTCACCAAGCTTGATGTCTGGAGACTTGAGCCCCTCCCTGAAGGAAGGAAGGTGGTCAAGTGCAAATGGGTGTTCAAAAAGAAAGCAGATGGATGCTTTCGTGCTAGGCTAGTGGCAAAAGGGTTCACCCAACTAGAGGGGGTGGACTTTGACGAAACTTTCTCCCCAGTTGCCCGCTTTGAGTCCCTAAGACTCCTTCTTGCGTTGGCTATGCTTGAAGACTGGCACATTCACCAGATGGATGTCAAATCGGTGTTCCTTCATGGGGAACTGGAGGAAGAAATCTATATGGAGCAACCTGTTGGTTTCGTCACAGCTGGCTCAGAGCACCTCGTGTGCCGACTACAGAAGGCCCTCTATGGCCTCAAACAAGCTTCCCGCGCATGGAACGTGCAATTCCATGGGGTCCTTTGTGACCTAGGCTTTATGCGGACATACTCTGATGCAGGAGTATACGTATATCATCTTCAAGAGGGGGGTGATACACTCTTCGTTATCTTATATGTAGATGACATTACTATACTTGGGAGCTCCCTATCAAAGATCAATGATCTGAAAGCATCTCTATCAAGTCGATATGAGATGACTGATCTTGGTGAAATCCAGTCTTACCTAGGTGTCAACATCACCAGAGACCGTGCAAATCGCACTATGGAAATCAACCAGTCAGATTACATCCGCGATGTGGTTGAGCGGTTTGGGATGATAGATTCCAGCCCAGTATATACCCCTCTTCCCTCTGGCGCTGAGGCACACTTGATCAAATATGAAGATCAGGCCTCTACTTCTGAAATAAAGAAGTATCAACAGATAATTGGGTCTCTGCTCTATGCGCAGATTGGAAGCAGACCTGACATTTCCTTCGCTGTTGCGCGCCTTAGCCAATTTGCTTCCAACCCCTCACCCCAGCATTTACGCCTAGCAAAATATGTCCTGGCATACCTAAACTGCACTAAGGACTATGCGTTACACTATGCTGGAGGGATTGGTGGAGAAGGCCTTCATGGCTACTGTGACTCTTCCTGGGGAGATCAGGAAGAGAAACACTCCACCTCTGGCTACGTCTTCCTGCTTGCCAATGGAGCCATTTCATGGTGTACCAGAAAGCAGAAGACCATTGCACAGTCTACCACAGAAGCCGAGTACATGAGCCTCTCTGAGGCCTCTAATCAAGCTCAGTGGTACACTACCTTCCTAGGCAAACTAGGGTATGAGGTTACCTCCCCTATTCCCTTACACTGTGACAACAAGGGTGCTGTAGACTTAGCATTAAACCCTGTCACTGGAAGGCGGTCCAAACACATCCTGATCAAGCACCATGTAGTCAGGGAATACGTAGAGAATAAGGTCATAGACCTGATACGTACACCCACTGGGGAAATGGTTGCAGATGGACTCACCAAGTCCCTGCCCAGAGACCCCTTTGACAAAATGGTAGCTGACCTAGGAATGGTGTAACAAGAGATTCAGAACATAAGGGTTGATAACCAGTCAATGGTCGTCGATCCTTGGTTTAAAGCACAACATGTTCTCTGATCTCTGGAGCTAAGAAAAACCCTTCTTACAACCCTGAAGAAGTTGGACCTTGGTCACAGATTCCAGCCCTTCAAAAAGTTGTCCTGTATTAAGGACAAGTGAAGCGCTAATGACCATAGTCTCTGATTGAGCGTCGTCTTGTCTCCTCTGGAGAAGATAGTCCTTTATTAGGACTTACCAAGATTTCAACCTTAATCCCAAACTTCTGCACAGCTCTTCACGCTCCAATTTTAACACCTCTGTCATATCATGGACTGCCTCTATCATGGAGGGATGTTGAGACGCGACTGCATAAGTCACATGTCTTGTGGGATCTGATTGTGTCAGCCCATATACTATATTCGGTATCTGTCCCTTATGGACTCTTATGGACACTCCGGACTTGTATGGACCGCTTTTGTTTATCTTTATTGTCAGAGTCATACATGGCTCTTATTGTTCTCTATTGTTAAGATACCGGTATTGTCTGCTTTAGGCAGCTATTGTTCTCTGCCCTCCAATGGCATTTCTCCCTCTGGCGCACAGACCACATGTATTGTGTTTGGGTCACCAGTGCGCACAGACCATTCTTAGCTAAGCGTCCTGTATATAAGGACTGCTGTTTATGCCTCCACACTTCAGAGTTTACTTCCCCTCTGAAGTGTAAGTTCCTTTTACTTCTCTCTTTACACTACCTTTACTCACAGACAGTCTATAGTAACTTGTCTATTAGGTGTGTATATATATAGAGTTTACTTCCCCTCTGAAGTTAACTTGTCTATTAGCTCTTTGCTTCTACCTCGCTTGTTAGTTCTGCACTCAACACTTGGTACCTTTCGTAACGCTCTCAGCCTCAGCCTCACTCCGCTCGGCTTCATTCACTCCCTCCCTAAACCCTACTACATCAGCAAAAATACAAGTGGCTTTTTTGGGCCCTTGTTGGAACGTGATAAGTACGTAAGGACCTTATCTATAGCAGTTACAACATTACGGTAGTATGTTTGCCTATTACGGTAGTTGGGATACGTACTATAATGGGCTCAATACACCCTCTATGCGAGAGAAGTCCTATGACTATCTCGAAGTGGTAGTTTACATCAGGCGTGTGTAAAAACGCGATATTGTGGACGCCTGTACTCATCACTTTTACGCAAATGGTCAGGGTAGGACCATAGAGTATAAAGTCCCTCCTATGGGGAGGGAGGCGAATAGACATTCACTCTCTTTCTCACTTGTGCACCCTCTCCACGCTATAGTCTCTCAACCTACTCTAAGGTGAGAATGTGCATTCCTGTTTGCTGCGTGCATTGCTGCGCAACAGGTTATGGGCCCTGCTACAGGGTTTGCCGTCGCACTCTTTGATAGAGTTGCACCCGTGGTCACTGCCCACCACGTTGTTACCTTTGAAAAGAGGTACTCGTGCGGTTGTAGGCTCTAGACTCAGGGAGGCTCCCTGGTTACTAGCAACCCGGTATTGTGCTCTTGAGGAGCACACAGACTTGGCCAATCGCCTATCTAAACAAGGCTCTATTGCGCATCCAATTAATTTTGGAAAGGCGAATAGCTTAACCTTGGGGTGACGTCGAGCAGGATCGTCCGGCTTATTGGCATTGATGCTCTCAATGTCAAGATGGGTTTTTCGACCCATTCTGTTGGAAACAGCCTAATACTGGGCTATTGTCGTGCTTAGTATTGCCAAAGGCGATGCTGGCATTGACAATCTTTTGTTTCACACAGTATTGTTATTATAGTAACGCAATACTGACGTTTGCAAAAGCCAACAGATCTATACAAACCATGTCCTCTCAACTCACTCAGCTTGTCCCCGTATTTGATGGCTCTAACTGGGCCACTTGGTCTCAACAGATGACCGCTTTCTTCATGTCCCAAGGGCTTTGGGGCTACGTTGCTGGCACCATTGCCCAACCTCCTGTTGCCGAAGTCGCTGACAGAGCAGCTTGGAACAAGAGCGATGAGATGGCTAGGGGTAATCTCACCCTTCGCCTCACCCCTGCTATTCAGCAGGCAGTCACTGGGGCTACTTCCCAGGCGCTCTGGACTTCCGTAAACGACCGGTACGGTGCAGTGTCCATGCCCCGCATCTACAAAGACTTCAAAGAAGCGATTTCTATTCGCTTCAATACGAATCAGCACCCTGCTCCCCAGTTCGAGAAGATGGCCGCTGCCTTTTCTCGTCTAGGGAACGTTACTGTTGGTACTGGCCCTGCCGCCCCTACCCTTGCTGTAACGCTACCACAGGAGCGTTAAGTACGACGTGTACTTCGTAAGTCAATCGGGATCGGAAAGGTGTGAGTCGGTTAGGACTCAGTTCGATGGTGAACAAGTACTACTAGGCCTCCCAGGGGCACTAGAGTAATAGCAGAGAGTAGGGCTCAAGCGTAGAAGCGAGCCAAGACGGGGACTCAAGCGCAAGGGTGAGTCAAACAAGGTCGATGAGGCAAAGACGATGTGGTATTACACAAGAAGTCAAGTCTACCGTACAAGTTAGGTAAAGCGTGACTTATATACTAATACAGGATGTTTGCGAGTCGCAAACATATGACACGATCCTAGGATACTGGTCCTAGAGAGCTATCAAAGGGAAGGTACGAATACGGAACAAGGGAATTCCGCGGGACGACGCGTGCAACAGAAGTCGTCAGCGGGTTCTAGAAGTCACGCCACGGGGCGTCGGAACGGTCATACGGTGGGTGCAAGCCAGAAACCGGAAAGCGTATCGAACTGGATCGTATCGTAAAGGTACACGGAATGCGCGAGGAGGAAAAGAGTTATAGTAAGGAGGCGAGATCGTAACATTACCCCCCCGCCAGATTCGGAGTCACCACGACTCCGACTAGTCACTGGTGTAAGCGTAGTCTTCTTCGGCAGGTATATTCGACAGAATGGGAGATGGAGTGCGGGGACAGACGTGTCGGCGAAGGAACATGAAACGTCCGTGCTCACCACAGTCCCGACACTGCTCGTACATCGGGCACTTGATCTCTTCGTGCCTCGCGTCGTGTCGCAGACACTTACCGCACCACCTGGGGCGACTGTCTGGGTCGACGTACGCGGGGGACATGGGTGAGAGCCTGCGAATGAGGCAGGTGTTAGACCGGTGAACTCGACTACCGCACCATTTACACGGTTCGCGCTCCCGTCGGTCCGGACACTGGGCCACCAAATGCTCGGTGGACCTACACTGGAAACACCTGCGTTGCCACTGACAGCCCTCCCCTTGAAGGCGCGGCATCTCGCAAGGTCCCCCGACACGTGGGAGGAGGGGGGCCTGTTCGGGCGTTCCCCTAGGGCGCACCGGCTTTGCATGAAGCTCTGCGTACTTGTTAGATATGAGGGGGATGGCCCGAGCGTACTGCAGCCGCTTGCGCACACCAGCAAGGTCCATGTCGAGCCCGAACTCATCCTTAGTCAGCTCAGACTGGAGATGCTGGAGGTCCGATGCCCGCGTCTGTATCGCGTCCCTGCGCATTAGACATTTGCGGAGGTGGGACACCTCAGCGTGGAGACGGGGACTCCGGAGCTCTGCAAGCACCTCATCAAGCACAATGGCGCGGGGGTCGTGAGGATGGAACATGTCTAGCTGGTTGTTGGTGATGTGCTGAGGAAGCTGGTCGCCGTACACCGAGTTGAGAAAGACCTGCGAAATATAACAGGGGTGGCCTTTCCCCATGGTTCCGACAACTTCCTGATAGTTCTTTCGATAGTAGATGAAGCGGGCGGTCTGCAGTGGATGGTCGACACCGCCGATCAAGAGTGGGAAGAAGGAGGGGGAGGTGGAGTCGTTTGGAAAGAAGGGGAGGCCAGGGTCTACTGCGTCTTCCTCTTCATCCTCATCATCGAGGAGGGCGAGGGCGGGGTTTGGCTCGGCGATGCGCAGTTGGGGAGTGGGTGTAGGAATGTGGTCAAGTCCCGCAGGGAAGTGCGGGGTCGGGGCATGGGTCGCGTTGGTCAGTGATGGTGCAGAAGGGGGTTGTGGCGAGAGAGAGTACGGGACTGGTACATCGTGTACGACAACTGGCGTGTCGACAGGTGGGGGTGATGCTGGTAGCTGGATAGGCGGGACGGTGGGGAGGCTGATCAACGGGATCGGGGTGAATGGTCTCTCAACAAGCTTAGCAAGGGTCTCCGAGATCAAGGCGAGGATAGGTTGTGGAGGGGAACTGGGGACTACTGAGTGCAGCGTACTACCGTCTACGTTGGACAGGACACCGAGGTCCTGTGATGGTACAGTCAGATTCTCAAGGATAACTTCGACGGGGCGGTGTGCGGGAATGGTAGAGACAACGGGGGTGGAAGTCATGATGGAGGTGAGGATGGGGAGTAATGGATGTTGAGGGGACGTCATTTATATCTTTCGTCCAGCCCCATCGGCAGTAGGATTTAGGTGATAGAAGTCGGTGATAAGTTCCGAGGCGTGTCGTACGTTCTCGAGCAGTTCCCACGAGCTGTCGCTTATGGGGAATCCTTTCCATTGAACTAGGAATTGAAGTTTGCGCCCTCGTCCGTGCAGCCTCGACTGCAGGATGCGCTCCACTTCAAACTCTTCTTCTCCGTCGATGAGGTCAGGTGGGGGTCGCGTAAAGTTTGCGCCGTGTAGTTCCGTCTCCTTATATGGAGTGAGGAGGTTGGTGTGGAACACGGGGTGAATCTTCCATGTGGCGGGAAGTTCCAACTCATAAGAGACGTCTGATAAGACCTTCTTAATGCGGAAAGGTCCGTGGCGCTTCGGACCGAGTTTGGCGGTTGGATAGAAGGTTCGCAGATTCGTCCCTTCTAGCCAGACCTGGGCTCCTTCCTGATATGGGACGAAACACGTCTTCCTTCGCTTCATCATCAAGTCTTGCACGTGCTTGATGCAGTCCTGCGCGTGTTGCCGTCTGACAACCATTTCTTCTAAGCGCTGTTCGACAGATGGGGACGTTGTAGGCTTTGGCGTCCACATGGTGCGTGGTTCCCAACCCATGATAAGGGAGAAGGGAGACTCTTTTGTGGTCGCGTTTGGCCAAGCATTGTGTGCGAATTGCGCGACTGGTAATGCCTCGGCCCAGTTGTCTTGCTGCACGTTACTCCAGTGTCGCAAGTACTGTTCCAGCCACTGGTTCGTGCGTTCTGATTGTCCGTCTGTCTGTGGGTGATAGGCAGAGGAGATGTTTTGACGGATGCCGAGGACTTTGCAGAGGTTTTTCATGAAAGCGGAGGTAAATCGGGGGTCTCGGTCCGTGATAATCTTCCGGGGAATGCCGTAATGCGGGTATACGTGACGCAGATAGAGTCGCACTACTCCTTCTGCGGTTATTGACTCGTGACAGGGGATGAAGATAGCTGCTTTTGAGCAGTCGTGGTCTGTGATTGTCAGGATAGAGTCATACCCGTCGGACAGTGGGAGTTTTGTGATGAAGTCCATGGCTACGACTTCGAATGGCTCGGCGTCTGGGTCTGTGGTGATGGGGAAAAGATGTGGTTTTTGTCGGTGTGTGTTGATTTTGTTGGCTTGGCATGTTGTGCAACCTTTGACAGAGTCTTCTACATCCTTGCGCATGTTGGGCCATCAGTAGTCGCGACGGAGGAGTTCGAAGGTGTTTGCGATTCCGGGGTGTCCCATGGCTGGAGTATCATGGAAAAAGGTGATTACCCCCCGTTTAAGATCGTTGTCGCCCACGACAACCAAGGCGTCGCCCTTCCACCATAGCCCCCCTACCTTCTTCAGGTTATGGGGTTCGATCCAACGCAGTACGTCCTTCTCATCGAGGTTCTGCGAGATTTGGGTCCAGATGTCCATGTCGTGCATTGACATCTCCGTGGCACGGATAAATCGTTCAGCGGGGAGGACGGTCACGTTGTTGTTGTCCTCCTCATCGACTGTGTAATCGGCTCGCCTTGATAGGGCGTCCGCGCAACCGTTCTTTGTCCCGGAGACGTGCTTCAGTACGAAGTCGTACTCCGACAGCTCTAAGAACTCGCGTGCTACTCGGCGACTGATTTTCCGTGGTTCCTTCCAGTACTGAAGGTTGGCGTGGTCGGTGTGGATGATAATTTTGTGCGGGGAACCGACGAGGTACGTTCGCCAGGCTCTTAGCGCTTTCACGACCGCCAATAGCTCTCGGTCGTAGATGTCGTAGTTACGCTCCGCTGAGCTTAACGACTCGGAATGAAATGCGACGGGGTGCAGCTTCTGATCCGGGCCTAGTTGGTTCAGCACGGCCCCGATGGCCACGTTCGAGGCATCTACTTCTAGCTCGAATGGTTTTAAGAGATCGGGGAATAGCAATGTAGGTTCGCGCCCGATACTTCGCTTGATGTTCGTAAACGCGTCCTGCTCGTCTTGTCCCCAGCGCCATGGCGTGTCTTTGCGCGTGAGGTTGTGAAGCGGTCGTGCCAGTGAGGAGAATCCTCGGATAAATCGGCGGTAGAAGTTACAAAACCCAAGGAACGCGCGTACTTCTCGAAGGGTCTTCGGGGCCTGCCACTCCTGGATGCCCCGTACTTTAACGGGGTCCATACGCAGGTTCCCGTGGCCTATAATCAGCCCTAGGTACTCTACTTCAAGGACCTCGAATTCGCACTTCTCTGGTTTGATATACAGGTCGTGCTCTTCACATAAACGGAGAACCTCGTGAAGTACAGCGCAATGGTGTGGATAATCGATGGCGGTTGCTATTAAGATGTCATCCATGTAGACAATCACCTCATTGGTGAGGACAAGGGGTCGAAAGATGGTGTCCATCATTTCTTGAAACGTTGAGGGTGAATTCGTGAGGCCGAAATACATAACTAGGGGTTCATAGAGCCCTTGGTTAGTTTTAAACGCGGCCTTCCATTCGTCTCCCTCATTGATCCGTACGTTGTTGTAACCCCACTTGATGTCAAGCTTCGAGTACAGGCGCGCCCCACGTATTCGATCCACCAGTTCAGGGATGAGGGGAAGGGGGTAATGGTTTCGAACGGTGATCTCATTCAACCGTCGATAGTCTTGTACAGGGCGTAGCCTACCATCCTTTTTTTTGATGAAGAAGAACGGTGACGCATAGGGCGATTTCGATGGATGTATATATCCCTTTTCTAGTTGTTCCGTGAGGAACGTGGTGAGCGCCTCTTGTTCGTTCTGTGCGAGGGGATAGACTTTACAATCGAGTGCGGCGGGGGCGTTAGGTAGTAGGTCGATAGCGTGATCCCAAATGCGCGACGGAGGAAAGCGATGGGACGCTTCCTCATCAAATATTTTGCGATGGCGATGATACTCCGTTGGGACCATTTCTTCAAATGTTCGCTGTTCCTTCTTCGCCGCTTCTCGCTGTGCCAGTTCCGACGCAGTCGTTGTTTTTCGTAAAAATGCAATTTGGGGCTCACGCTCGTCATCCATGAGCTGCTCCCATGCCTCCTCGTCAAGTTCATACGTCTCCAACGCCCGAATGGATGCTTCCATAGGCGTGGCTTCGTCTGACAAGTGAAGGCTCGAGATCACAACCGGTTGAAACTCCTCGTTCAACGTTGCGTCTCCCCACTTGATCTGCGGCTCAAAGGCCGTGAACCAAGGGTATCCTAGGATAACTTCGTCCCTTCCCAGGTTCATGACTAGGAAGCGAAGCGTCCTCTCCTCTTTTCCGGTTTTCACGGTGAGGTCCGTATACTGAGTGATGGCACCATCCTGGTTATGGGTGCCGTCTACATTCCAGATGCGGATAGGGTGGGTGACGTCCCTTGTTCCAATCTGGAGTCTTTTAAGAAGTGTGGAGCATATGAAGTTATCCGTTGCCCCTGAGTCGATAAGGACTTGTCGTTCGGCCGTTGCGTGTGCAGATTTAAACAAAACTGGGATTCGCATAGATCGGTATCTGCTAGTGTACACGTTTAAGTTTAAAGCTCTAGCCCAGGCCGCTGGGTTCAAGCGTCGAGAAAATCCTCTCTTCTGAATAGCTTTTCGACCATG
The DNA here is from genome assembly GCA_021525775.1 of Lactarius deliciosus. NCBI lineage: Eukaryota > Fungi > Basidiomycota > Agaricomycetes > Russulales > Russulaceae > Lactarius > Lactarius deliciosus. Next base: position 206,605 of record JAKELK010000056.1, read on the forward strand.
AGGTCGCGCACTTCCTGTGATTGTGCCTTCATCGCTGCGATCTGTACGTCTGCCTGCTCCTCATTCGAAAGGACGCGACTAGCTGATACGGCGACAGTACTGATGGTGGGAGTTGGTACGTTTGTAGTCGGGGGAGGGGGGAGCGCAGCTCGTGAGGGAGTGGTGGGTAGTGCCAGGGCCATGCTGGTTGTAGCCACGCGCACGCCTTTTTGTGGGCAGTTACGCGAGATGTGCCCTTGAGCACGGCATCTAAAACATCGTCCCTCCTTCTGAAGCTGGGCTTTGTTGGTGTTGGTAAGGGCCACGGAGGCTCTGGCGCGTCCAACATCCATGGCGTTCAGGTCGCGCGTCCTGTTGAGGGCTTGGACCCACTGCTCTCGGCTGTGTCCTCCCTTTCGACTGCGTGATGGTTTGTTTTTGCCCAGGCGATCCTTCAAAACAAGGTATTCAGCCTGCTGAAGTCGTGCAGCCGCTTTCCACTGCTCCCAGTTGACGGGATGCTGGAAGCGGATGGCATTAATGACTAACTGGTTTGGCAGCCCATCTTGGAAGATTTCGAGGGTCATGGCTTCATCGGGGTTGTACCCGGCTTTGGTGACGAGGTTCTGGAAGGTGGCGATATACGTGTCGATGTCTTCGCCCTTCATGGTGAGGGTTTGGAGTGCTTTGCGGGCATTGGTGCGTTCAGCAGAGTCGAAGTAGGCATTTTCGAATCTGTTTTGGATTGTTTGCCATAAGACCATATTTCCTTGGTCCACCCCGTTGACTATTTGTTCGTCGAGCCACCGCGCTTGTTCAGCTACCCAGTCTTCAACAAGGGGTCCTCTGATGTAGGATAGGAAGGTCATAGCTCGCGAAGAAGGGATTCTGAGCTGATCGACATCTGGGTTCATCCCTACATACAGGTCGAACGCGAGCAGGAATGCTTTGCTCTTGTCCCTTATCCCTGTAAACTCTGGAGGGGGATTTCCTCCTAGTCTTCCGTGACCTCCAGGTGCGATTACCGGCGCGGCTCCTCCTGGCGCGGCTCCACCGGCGCCACCGCCACCGCCACCGCCACCACCACTGCCACCGCCACTGCCACCAGCTGGGGCCCCACTGGGTGGCACCGGGGCTCCTCCTCCTCCTGAGCTCGAGGCTCCCGAGGGTCCTCCTCCTCCCCCACTTCCTCCGCTGGTGAGCGTCGTGCTAGCCGAAGCTTGCTGTTGGGTCTGTGACATCGCGTAAGATGGAAACGCGGTAGTTGGTAAGTTTGTTGTGGGGACAGATACGCTCGGGGAGTCGGGGTCTGGGTTGTCAATGTCGATGCCACTAGTAGTGCGGGTTCCAAAAGGTCCTACTCCGAGTGCGGGGGGTACGATGCTAAGGGTGTACCACTTCCCTTGTTTTGGTGAGTAGTCTATGTATGCCCACTGGCAGATATCGTCGAGGTAGTGGATTTGTCGATATCTTTGTGTATTGGGGTGAAAGAGAAAGTATCCTTCGACTCCGTCGTGTTCTGCCCAAACTGCAGATCCTTTGATTTTGTCAGAGAGTTCGTCGGTGCTGTGACGATTGATGTACTCGGCCTGGAACCGAGACTGGCTGCGACTAGATGTCGCCACTGTGAGAGACTTGACTTAATGTAACGCTACCACAGGAGCGTTAAGTACGACGTGTACTTCGTAAGTCAATCGGGATCGGAAAGGCGCGAGTCGGTTAGGACTCAGTTCGATGGTGAACAAGTACTACTAGGCCTCCCAGGGGCACTAGAGTAATAGCAGAGAGTAGGGCTCAAGCGTAGAAGCGAGCCAAGACGGGGACTCAAGCGCAAGGGCGAGTCAAACAAGGTCGATGAGGCAAAGACGATGTGGTATTACACAAGAAGTCAAGTCTACCGTACAAGTTAGGTAAAGCGTGACTTATATACTAATACAGGATGTTTGCGAGTCGCAAACATATGACGCGATCCTAGGATACTGGTCCTAGAGAGCTATCAAAGGGAAGGTACGAATACGGAACAAGGGAATTCCGCGGGACGACGCGTGCAACAGAAGTCGTCAGCGGGTTCTAGAAGTCGCGCCACGGGGTGTCGGAACGGTCATACGGTGGGTGCAAGCCAGAAACCAGAAAGCGTATCGAACTGGATCGTATCGTAAAGGTACACGGAATGCGCGAGGAGGAAAAGAGTTATAGTAAGGAGGCGAGATCGTAACACTTGCCATAAAGCCTCAGCTGCAGGCTCTTATTGCGATGTCCGCTCTGCCCCAGAAATGGGAGCACTTAATCCCCATCATGTGCAACAATCTCCCTGTTGCTGATCTCAAACTTGAGACTGTATCAGCTTGTGTTGAAAGCCAGTACGAGACGGAGACTAACCGCGGACAGCATAAGGCCGCCCATACAGCGCAGAAGCTTTCTGCCGTTAAGCGGAAGCATGCTGACCCTCGCTTTACCAAGCAGGGTTCGCAGCAGCAGTCTAGCACTCCCGGCCTGTCCAATCAGCAGCAGCCTTTTAGGCAGCGCGGAGGACGTGGATCCGGAAGAGGCAAAGGCAAAGGGAAAGGCAAGGCACCTGCCCGTGCTCCACAGCACTCGCATATTGCCTCCATTGCCGCACTAGCCCCTCCTACTTCCCACAAGGTGACTCATATTGGGTCATCTGGTGTCTCTACCAGGACAGAAGTCGAATCATCCTCGCCTCAGAGGACTCCCGGCTTCTTCCCTTCCGTAAACAAGGCGCTTTCGCTCGCTGAACGGCTGGATGTACCCGCTACAGTCCAGACCGTAAAGATGCTCGAGCAGTGCTTTGCAGACGTTGACGCTATCATGCGTCCTCGTATTGAACGGTTCATGGACGAGGAGTATGACTCCGAAGTCGACATCGACATGTCGCAGCAGCCTTCGGGCAGCGCACAGTCGATAATGAACATAGATGGATTAGATGACACGGAGATATTTGGTGAGCAGTCAAATGCTCTCCAACTTGACTTGTCGGATCTGACATTAAGCGATATGACTTCTGATACAGAAAGTCGCGCTCCCACACCTCCTTACGTCAATCCTGCTTCAATTGTTGAAGCAACAGTCAGGTGGGCTACTACCGGCGAAAGCCGTTTCCCTCCTCGATCTCGTTCTAATGAGCAAATCGAATCTATTTGGCGCAGTAATCAACAGTGGCTGCGAGATCACGAGATGCCAACGGACCCCCGTTTCGGCACTCTTATCTCTCCGGCCACCACAGGCCGTTCGCTGACACTGGAGTCCTTTTTAACCGGACCGGACGAGAACACCCTTGATTGGGGTTCTTGTGATGAAGAACAGTACGTCTTTTCTTCACTTTGCACATCACATGCTGATGACGTTACAGAATTAGCCCTGCCCCCAAAAAGTCTAGGGGATGGCAAACGTAACGGATACGTATATCTACGGAAATCGCATGTACTAGTACCGAAGTCGCTTGATATGTACAATATTAGCAGCGCTCTCCTCAATTTACTTGAGTGTGAGCACAATGAGTACTTCAGTCAATGTGCAGAGTGTATAAAGTGTACACAAAATATGTGGCTCCTTGACTCAGGAGCTTCAGCACACTTCACTAATAATCTTAGTGATTTTATTGAGTACAAGCCAATTGCTAAGTCTGAAAGGATGCCTGTTAAGACTGCAGCACAAATGCTATACGTTGAAGGAACCGGTTCTGTCTTGCTTGAGCATTACGTTGCAGACAAACCCGTAATTACTCGGGTATATCTGGTTCTATATATTCCACACATAAGCATACGTCTTCTGTCTATGGGTGTCTTCTTACAGCAAGGTTTGCGCGTTTTGGGGAATTCACAGCATATTAACTTGCTACGTAAAAACAAAAAGATTGTCCAATGTAAACCCCTTCTCCACAGACAATCCCTATATTGGCTAGATGCCTCTATATCCACTCTAACTGAGTCGCATATTGCGAACCAGTCTGCGTTACTAAATGTAGACTATGACCTTATGCATCGTTGCCTCGGTCACCCATCTAAAGAGGTTCTAAGACGAGCTAAGGAAAACACTAAGGGCTTTCCAGAAGGGATTATAATTCCCTCCTCTGATGTAATATGTCCTGGGTGCGCGCAAGGCAAAATGCCTGCTGCCTCACATCCTCCATCCGATACAAGGGCTAAAGCCTCTTTCTCTCGGATTCATTCCGATTTGAAAAGCTTCCCTATACCATCATACCATAAATACAAGTATTTTATCGTCTTCTTTGACGATTATACTTCCTTTGCATGGATCATTCTTTTACGGGATAAAGCCTCTGCTATTACGGCACTTAAGCAGTGGCTAGCGTTAATTAAAAATCAGTTTAACGCAACCATTAAAGAATGGATGTCAGATGCCGGCGGTGAATACAAATCGGATGCCTTCCTAAAGCAGCTTAAGGATGCCGGCATAACAGTGCTACAGTCTGCGCCACATACGCCACAGCAAAATGGGCGTGCTGAGCGCTTTATGCGCACTATAATGGACAAAGCTCAGGCTATGCGCCTTGATGCTTGCTTACCACAGAGTTGGTGGGAATTTGCAGTACTTCACGCTGCACATTGTTATAATAGAACCCCCATAAGTCGCCTTCAATGGCAGACTCCTTACAAACTATTACACAATGAAGTCCCTGACATATTGCATCTCAGAGTATTCGGATGTGGCGCATATGTACATATTCCAGAAGCTCGCCGGGTGAATAAACTTTCTCCCAAAAGCAAACTAATGATCTATCTTGGTAGAGGAGCTGGAATGAAGGCTGATGTCTTCATGCGCACGCCTAATACCTTGTTCTACTCAGACAAGGCACTCTTTGATGAAGCATTATTCCCTAGGTGTCCTAAGGACAATACTAGGAGTATACCCCCGTGGTGTAACTCAGTTAGATGAGACAGTTCCTAGTGAGCAGTCTAAAGACAACGCCGCTCCCGGTGATGATGACGACCTACCACCTGAGCCTCCTATTGTAAAAGGGAGAAGTGCTCCCCAGCCGGCCGCTGGACCTCCTCCTAGCACTTCTGCTGGAGGATCTGGATTGCAGCTACCTCCGCCTTTACCCCCTGTTCCAGTACCTGGTCCTAGTGAACCTAGGAGATCGGGGCGTATAAGGAGACCAGTTACTCGTCCTGATAATGTCTATGGAGATAGGCCTCCTACAGCAATTATTCGTGACATTGCGCGGACTCGCACATGGCGACAATTGACTGAAACACAGCCGGGTAGCTCCCAGCAGCGTTCTAGTCAAGATCAGACGGTCTCAGGCAATGTTCCTGAACAAGCCGAATCTGATTCTTCCAGTGCTCAGAGTGATAATCCGCAGGATTCAGACGAAGTAGATCAGCAATTGCTGATCCGCCTAGCTCAGGAAGGGGGAGTCAAATTTCTAGATCTTCTGCTCGCCAAAGCAGTTTCACCAACAGATCTAGAGTCACCTGATACCTCTAATATTCGTGAATGGACCTATAAGGACATTCAAAAAATGCCAAGTGAACTCCAGGGGGAGTGGTGTAATGTGTGCAAAGAAGAGCTTGACTCTCTTCGCAAACGCAGAGTCTATGATCTTGTTAACCCGCCGCAAGGCAGAAGGGTGATCAAGAACAGATGGGTGTTTGACTTAAAGTCAGACGGCTGTAAAAAGGCCAGGCTAGTTGCCAAAGGCTTTTCTCAGGTTGAAGGCATAGATTATGACGAAATATTCTCGCCAGTGGTATGGTTTGAGACTGTCCGGATGATGCTCGCGCTTACAGTGCTGAAGGATTGGCACATCTCTGGGCTTGACGTCAAAACTGCCTTCCTTTATGGAGACCTTGATGAGGAACTCTATATGGAACAACCTGAAGGGTTTAAAGACCCTAGCCAACAAAATAAAGTCATGCGCTTAAGGAAAGCTATATACGGACTTAAACAAGCTGCACTCGCTTGGTGGAGAGCGCTGGATAAGTCTATGAGTTCCCTTAGCTGCACACGACTTCAATCAGACTCAGGTCTGTTTGTTAACGACAACAAAACAATTGTAGTTATTGTTTATGTCGATGACGTCCTCTTCTTAGGAAGAAATAAAAAGGACATAGCATCCCTGAAGAAGCGCTTCATGGAGATATGGGAATGCAGAGACTTAGGTGATACCAAAGAGTTTCTACGCATGTGCATACTACGTTCTAAAGGTAGAATCCTGTTAGATCAGCAGGATTACCTTCAGAAAGTGCTGCAGCGTTTCAAACTGATTAACGCCAAATCAGTACCTACCCCACTACCGGAAGGGTATCATCCATCCCCTAATAAGGGAACTGCAACCCCAGAGCTCTGCGCGTCATACCAACAAGTGATAGGATCTCTCCTATACATTATGATTGGTACACGACCAGATATTGCCTATGCTGTTACCAAAATGGTGCAGTTTGCAGCCAATCCGTCTGAGGACCATATGAAGTGTGCACTCTACATCTGCCGCTACTTACTTGGTACCTCTAATTATGCTTTAGTCTTTGATGGCAAAAGTGACGGTGGTATAATAGCATATGCAGACTCTGATTGGGCTTCAGACCCAATTACAAGAAAGTCCACTACGGGCTACTTAGTAAAGATGGCTAATGGAGTGTTCTGCTGGAACTCTAGAGCGCAGAAGTCTATCGCGCTCTCATCCACTGAAGCAGAGTACATGTCGCTGTGTGATACAAGCAGACAGTTGGTCTGGATCCGTTCGCTCTTTAGTGAGCTCGGAATTAATCTTGGACCGATTCCATTATGCGGAGATAACCAAGGCTCCATATTCTTATCTTCTAATCCTGTTCAGGAGAAACGGATCAAACATATTGATCTACGTCACCATTACATACGTGATGTGATCCGTGAAAAGAAGATAGAGTTATTCTTCATTGAAGGAGCTGAGAACCCCGCAGATCTCTTTACTAAGAATCTGGGTCGTATTAAGTTCCTTAAATTCAGGGAACAGCTAGGGCTAGAGTTTGGTGCGCTGCCGCACACGCACACCATGTCTGATGATGGAGATCCGTGATGGAGAGTGTGAAGGAGCTATTGTACTCTCGCGTACACCGCTTCTTCTTGAGGAACATACGTTTCTCTATGTTCTTCTGCATTATGAGCAATCGTCTCCTCACAGGACAGAATCACCTTACTCTCAAAAGACATGGTACGATGTCGCTTTAATTAGCAGACAAATGACTCTAAGCCTTTCATTGAACTACCAGAGGGAAGTTTGCATGTCCTGTCCCTAATGGGGACATAATAATGGGACGTCTGAGTTGGAAAATGTCGTTGACATTCACAACTTGATGAGACGTGTTAGAGTCGGGTTGGACACGACTCTACTAATCGACTCTGAGGCAACTTTCACTCGATGCTCTTACCCAGAGCTCATGAGGACGCTGCTATTTGCTTAGACGCGCTTTAATTAGCTGCACTAAGCAAGGGGGAGTGTTGGAACGTGATAAGTACGTAAGAACCTTATCTATAGCAGTTACAACATTATGGTAGTATGTTTGCCTATTACGGTAGTTGGGATACGTACTACAATGGGTGCAATACGCCCTCTATGCGAGAGAAGTCCTATGACTATCTCGAAGTGGTAGTTTACATCAGGCGTGTGTAAAAACGCGATATTGTGGACGCCTGTACTCATCACTTTTACGCAAATGGTCAGGGTAGGACCATAGAGTATAAAGTCCCTCCTATGGGGAGGGAGGCGAATAGACATTCACTCTCTTTCTCACTTGTGCACCCTCTCCACGCTATAGTCTCTCAACCTACTCTAAGGTGAGAACGTGCATTCCTGTTTGCTGCGTGCATTGCTGCGCAATAGCCCTTCGCAGCTTCCGGAAGTGGCAAAAGCGGCAGAAGCTGGGAAGGGGTTTCCGCTTTCGGCAGGCATGGCCTAAATCTTCTGAAGGGCTGCTGGAAGGGTAAAACCCTTTCAAAGCCCTGCTAAAAGGGTACCTACCTGTTTGCAGCTTGGCGAAGATACCGAGAAGGTCCCTCTAAAGATCATTCAAATGAACATGAAAAAGATAATATATTCTGGGTAAATACTACAGGGAAGACGCTACACTTAATATGCCGTTGCAGTTACCGCTGCCATCTGCACCACCATCCCTGCCATCACCCCGGTCACTGTCCCCGCCATGGGCCCATGGCCATTGCTTTCACTGCCCCTGTCATTCCCGTCTTTGTCGCCGTCGTGATCGCTTTGTCATCATCGGTACATCATCGTCTTGATTGCCATTGCTGTTGAGCATGTCGTGACTGCAGTCGCCGTCGCTTGCAGCATAGTCACATCATTGTCATTTTTATGGTCACACTCCTCAGCACTGGCAGCGGTGGTAGTGGCAGTGACGTGGAGGTCGATCTTGTGCACATGTGGCAGGCCCACACCAGTTTGTAGAAGAGTTAGTGGGGGTGCACGGGGCAGACGCGTTCGGACTTACAGTTATGAGGTCAATGCAGTAGCACGCTGTGAGTGGTGGCAGTATTGTGGCCACCATTGTCCTGCCCGGAATCGATGAGATGGAAAAAGAAAGAAAAAAGAAACTTAGCTAAAGGTTTTGTAAGTGGGTAGGGCAGCAGCGAGAAGCTTGGGTGCACGCAGAGCAGGAGTGGCAGGGGGTGAGGCGTTGGCTGGTGTGGCAGGGTGGCCTGTGGATGCAGAAGTGGAGGTGTAGGTGGTAGAGGGCAGGAAAAGACTTACTTTTGGTACTAGGTATGGTGGGGCATAGGGATGGCTTGCACGTACTCCCGAGGCGTGTTTGGGCAGACCACAACAGGGAGGTGGCCATGGGGCGCAAGTGTGGGGAGAAGGCAGGACGGCACTCTGGTTTGTAAAGTAGTGGCGGGCGAGCTCAAGAAATGGGAACTATAGACTTACAATGAGTGGCAATGATTATGACTGGGGCGGCCAAAGGAAAATCGTGTCTGGATATTGCGGATGGTTGCAGTCGTGGAGTATGGTGTGGTGGTGGCAGCTGGGTCAGTTGGTTGTTGGAATGGGAAAAACGATTCCCACGATCGGGCCAATCAACAAACAACGCGACTTGTTTTCTGTTTTTTTTGAGAGGTCAGCCACTTCTAACTTACGCACGCAGACCCGAATCCGACTAACTACCCGAACCGCCATCGTCACGCTCGTCGCCTTCACCGTCGTCGGGCGTGCAATGATGATGGTCTACTTCAACGACCACCCAACAATCGCAATGACTGCGACCATGATGGGGACCACTCTGGCCCTCTCACCCTTGCCGTCCTCCCCTTCACCCTCTTACCCCATAGCCGCTACCTGTCGCATCCACCCTCACTTGCTGGAGCTCACAGGCCACCCCACTGCACCCGCCAACATACCTCACTCACAGTATCTGCTATTCCTGCTTTGCGCGGATGGTGCACCCACTTGGCTGCACGAAGATTCAGATAAGTTTTTCTTTCTTCCTTTTTCTTTCCATCTCACCTCAAGTCGGTGCAGGACAACGGCGACAACACCGCTGTCGTCCCCTTCCTTCGTGCGCCACCAGCCTCCCCTGCTCGCCAACTGCCACAGCACTCGTGGCGTGCCACCGCATCGACCCCGTCCCATCACGCACGCACCGACCCCATGATGCCCCACTGCCACCAGGTCAGCGAGGTGACAGTGACGACCAAGATAGTGACGGTGACAACATGACCACAACCACGGTGAGGGTGACAAATACTGCAGCCACAACCGCAACAGCGGTAACGAAGGTCAGTGGTGGCCACGGTGGTGGCGGTGGCGGTGGCGGCGACAACGACGGAAGTGGTGACAATGAGGACTTTAGCGATGGCGACCGTCGACTGGCAGACTCCTACTGCGACAATGGTGGTGATGAGAACAGCGACGCCGGCGGTGACAAGTCTTGATTGAATGGACTAGATTTGTTGGCAAATATGTAGAATCATTCTGTATTGTATCTAGTATTAATCTAATGTATTGTAAAAGCTGAGAAGCTCGAAAAGTGGTTAGGGGTTTTGGCAGTGATTTGAAAAGCTCAAGAAGGTATGGTGGAAGTACTTGGAAGGGGCAGAAAAGAGGAAGGGCACCGAAGGGGAAGGGGAAGGGGATGTGATTTTTCTGATGTAACCCTGCTGATCACGGGGAGATGTTGATAAGTGACCCGCGCGCACTTAGCGGCTCGTATGGACACGCAGATAATGGACTGCTTTAGATTAGATATACAGGACATGTAGATTAGATTAATGTGATCTTTACAATCTCGGACTTCTTGTATTCTCTTATCTATGACATCACATGTACATGACATTATGGACTTCTCTAGACCGTCCTTGTACTATTGTCTTTGTACTTCCCTTTGTTCCCTTATCTTTATTGTGATGTCACTATGATATCATAGTCTGGACTCTTATTGTTCTATACACCTTGTTCTCCAGAACAGTACATTCCTTTTGTCTCTGTGTAGAACAAATGCACCTTGTATTTACTGTGACCTGTGTTACTGGCGTCACCCCCTGTAGCAGTATAAGTAGAGTACCATGTACACTCTGGCACCACACCAGTTCTCATCTGTTGTGTGCCAGGTATGTCTCCCTCTGCTGTATAAACACCAGTTCTCATCTGTTGTGTGCCAGACTTCACATCTGCTTCACCTGCAAGAACTATCTCTGTTGCTGCTTCAAGTACCACCCACATATCTCACCACAGTCTCCTTTGTCACTGTGAGTATGTCCTACATGTGTACTGTTCATCACTTCGGGGATATCTCAGGACAGCGTGGTAACAAGGCACGGTATTTAGGACTCCGCAAGGAGATATCTAGGGATCTAGGACCTTAGACAGGCGCTCCGCACCTGTTGGGTGCAGGTACGAGATTGATTGATGCCGATAGGACTTCTTACCCCGTTATCAGTCTCCCCTGTCATGTGTTTCAACCCCAAAGGTACATCCATACAACGGCCCTCTGTTACATAGCTTGAGCATGGCTAACATGACGTTGTTGACGCAGAAAGGAGGCACCCCCTTCAGGGTCGCACGTAGTTTCTCCCTTCCGTTCAGTTGACCCCCACAGAAATCCCACTCAAGGTCGTGCTTCACGCTCCCCGTGGCTGGTTTTAAACTCCCCTTGAAAAGTACCCTGATGAGCATATAAGCGAAAGGGTCAGTGCTGGGTAGCCCCCACCACTCTTGGTACGTTTCGCTTGCCCATCAGCTCAGCCTTGCTCTGCTCGGCTTTGCATCCACCCACCCTAAACCCTAATCGGTCCAGGGTTTGGCGGTCGTTAAGGCAATAATCAGCCTTCCGCACTAGTTGCTTGAAGTTGGTGATGTACGTGTCAATGTCATCTCCAATCATTTTGAACCCTTTGGCCAGCATGGCTTTCACTTGTTCCTGCTCAAGGACATTCAAGAAGCGGTCAGAGAATCCTGCTGTGAGTGTATCCCATAAGAAAGGATCGTATCTGTCCCTCCCTTGGTGTAGTTCATTGTTGAGCCATTGGAGGAATCCGAGAGTCCAATTTGCTACTTTCGGGCCTTTGATGAAACCCAAGAAGAGCAGGCATCTCCGATACATGTTGAGCATGATCGGTGCTTCTGTGTTTTGACCCCAGTAAATGTGCCATTGCGTGAGGAACGACTCGTACTCATCTCAATTGCCGTCGAAGACGTTTGGAGTTTCTCCGGCGAGCCTTTCCACTCCATGAGGTAATCCAGGGGGGGGTCCTCCAGGGAGTGGTCCTCCTGGGGGTGGTGGTCCTCCTCCAAAAGGGTCGCCCCCACCTCCTCCTCCAAACTGCGGGGGTCTTTGTCCTCCGCCTCTGCCTCCTCGTGGTGGATCTGGTGGTCCTTGACTGAAGTTTCCTCCAGGTCTTCTGGGTGGTGCGGGGCCTGCTGTTCCCGGTGGTGGGTCTGGCATATCAGGGCCTACCACTCGAAAGATAGCGGCGTCGTCTGCTGTCATGCAGTGTCCTGTAGCGGGGTTGATGGGTCGCAGATAGGCTTCCGCCTCTTCGGTTATGCGTCAGACTTCTTCCGTGGCTGCTTCTTCTTGAGTGAGTGTGGTCGTTGCCATTACTGCTGGGGATTGGATGTGGATAGTTTTGGGTTCATTTATATGAAGCAACTCAGCTGTCTGAACTACTTCTTCGATTTCGGACTTGTTGCCTGCATTTGAAGTTTCTTCTTCACCACTCGTTTCTGATGGCGCGGGTGTTCTTGGTTCGGATGTACTGGGTTCCTCGTCTGGTTGTTCGTCAATGCGTCCCCACTGTTCGCATGTAGGCAACCCTTGTGCATCGATATTGCAGTTGTAGTTTCTTCCTGCCAGTCGTACTGCGTCGAAACGGTTGTCTATGGGGTTCCATGTAATTTCCACCCAGCACAGGTTGTTGAAATTGAACTCAACTGGTCGATATCGGGTAGGGCCCAATGCGAAGTCTACGAAGTAGCCTGTTTCCCCTCTATATTCTCTCCTCCTAGCAGCTCCTAGGAATTGTGTCAGTATGTTGCAATCTCCCCTGCGTTCAAGGGAGTATGTTTGAAAGTTGGTCCACTGATCTTGGGTTGTGAACGCCACGGTGAGGGATCTTGGTCTTAATGTAACACCACCACTGGCATTAGTCCGACTTGGACTGTGAAAGGGCACTCACGACTTAGCGAATATCTCGAGTATAAGTCTCATGACTTGGACTACGTGTACACGGTGCTTATTTAAGGGCACATGACTGGATGACTAGGCACTAGGACGTCTGAGTCTCTAGGCAATCGATGAAGACGACTTGCTTCGAGAGACAAGTAAGGACACGCAAAGGGGAGAGGAGAACAAAGTGGTGATTGAAGAAGACCAAGATGGCATATCTTGGTCTTATCAAGCCACTATTTATACATGTATGAGGATGCTTTAAAGCTCCTCCCAAATCCGTACGACTAATAGCATAAGTAGCTTGAACCCTACTATCGCTATCCTAGGAATGACTCATGCCACACCGGCATGTGATACTACTACTGCTGACTGATGTGATTTGTCCATGACACATTACGACTTACTAACAAGGTCATCACCGTAAGTAAGCGTTCACTTCACATACTGTGACAAGCTCACTTTGCTCACTGATTTCACTCCCTCCCTAAACCCTAACCTGCCACTTTTTCGACCTTGTTCGTTGCCATCTCATTACCCCACTTCTGGGCACATACGGCAAAGACTTCATATGGGTCTTGCTACCTTTTATGGTGCATTTATTGTACACATCTTGGTGCTGTGGCTGACTTAGGAACTTTTTTAGGGATAAGGGCTATGCTGCTCATTTTTTGGCAGCTAGTCTCTATCGGACTTGGATCTGCTTGTCACCACAAGCTACTCGTGCAAGTTGGCATATGCGCAGACCCATCCTAAATTGCTTGCGCAAATCGGTGAGTCAATCAAGAAGTTCATCATTTTCAGTGCAGCATTTATCGAGCCATCACTGCATCACTGCGTCAAGTCATCAAGTCATTTGTGTGGCATACAGATTGCCTATATTGCCAGCATCCTGGCATGGGGATTCGGTCGTGGTATGTTTCCCTATTGGGTCCGTCCACAACTAACAATTGTCTCAGTGCAACGCCAGCTGATGGCCGTCTGTCTTGCGCTGGGATTATATGGTTATCAAATACATTCACCGTGTCTGCACGCCGTAGTATCGCTCATCCCTTTGGGTGTAGCTCATCTCACGGCAGTGGACATCCTGCAACTGCATGCTCTGTAGCACATCACTCACTTTGGCCAACTTTCCATTCCGCCATCTCCTGCCTCTCTTCCAGGCTTCTGTGGCAATAGTTTTGTCTGGCCACATCACCCCTTGTAAGGTGTGTCTAAGTTTTCTAATCATACTGATTCAATCGCTCATCTCAGTGTTCATGGCACTAGCGACAACATTTATGGTCCTTAGTGTACTTGGCACTGGGCGTTTTGCCCATCACCGTGAGTTCCTCGCACATATTCAGCAAGTCAATCAAAACATTTGCGTGCACCGTCAATTTCAGTGCGGCACTTATCGAGCTGTCACTGTACCTGCAGTGTCACGTCTCCTATGTTGCCAACGTCATGGCACATTTTTTGACTTTATATCTAGTCATGGTACGTCATCCACTTGGATCTGTCCGCAGCCTGACTTTATCGTTGCTCGTCTCGAGCAATAGGGGCTATACATGCACAGAGGTAATGCTGCGTGCGTTCATGGCTCCGTCAAACACAATGCGGAGATCTGTGTAATATACTGGGTAAGTCTTTTTCCAGTTTCTTCTCTGCACAGCACAACGTCAGCTCATAGGCCGTCTGTCTCGTGCCGTTTAACATATTTGTTTTCTAGATTGATCTGCCTGCATTATTCACAGTGACCAGGTCATTCCACCCGTGACGTTCATCTGCATGCTGTGCTCATTCAGGTGCTATCAGTCGTGCGTGATGTCATGGGGATACCAGTGTTGTCTAGTGACGCCCGGCTTGCGCCGGTATATGTGCTCATCAAGGAGCTTAATTTGCCCGCGGCATTTGTTTGCTTGCCGTGCCCTTCCATAAGGTGCTATTGGTCATGCATGACATCGTGGGTCCTATACTATAAGTTATCATTGTCCTATATACTGTCAAATCTCCTTCAGGGACTCACACTGGCATGCGATCACAACTGGAAGAGGATTGTCCTTGATGAAGTTTGTCTCACTGAGAACCCAATTGACCATCTATCTCGCATGATCAAGAATTCCTTCTGGCACCCCCTCACCTGGCGCATCAACAGCGATGGTCTCGAAATCATCTGTGCAGATCCTAAGAACCACATAGGATGCATTCAGCCACGGATATGTTCCACATTGCGAACCCGCAATGGTCAAATATTATAGAAAGATCGCTTCTGAGAAGTCCACCTCGACTCGACCGTGATGCATGCCGCTGATAGCCTCGCAAATGGCTCATGGGCCACTTGTTCCTAGGTGATGACAGCGATGGGCGACCAATGGGTGATGACGATGCAGGGCGGTGACAGCGATGATGCCTTAGGTGCCACGAGTCCACAACAACAACGGTAGTATTACTAGTGCCAGTAATAGATATATCATCGCCGCGTCCCAACCTCCATACCCCTACGGGTTACGGGTAACCCGCCAAACCTGCAAGTACCTGCCAAACCCATGAATACCCATACCCGTATGCATGGGTAACCCATACCCAGACCACAGGTATGGGTACAGGTAGGGCTGAAGTGACATGGGGTAGCTGTGGTAATCCTAGTGTCTAGACATTGACTGGTGATGTTCTGATATCAGGTGAATGTTGTGCATTGCAAGTTGAGATTTTGATGTCACAAGTCTGGATGTCTTGAGTCAATGACTCATAATGTTCTGATGTCAGATGATGCACTGGATATCCCCTTGATGAAATGTGAGAAATAATAGGGATTATATTCAAATTATATTCTGTGGTGTCATCAGGATGAATGACCCAAAATCATTGCCAATGAACAAGTTAATCACATGCTAACTTTATAGGTAATTACATTCACAATGTAGTTACAAAATATCCAGGACCAATACCCTTTTGTCATTGTGAAGTACATTGTAAATAAACTCACACTGTCTTATGCAATGACATTTTAGAAAGTTTTAAATTATTTTCCTCATACAATTAACATAACAATCAATGTAACATCCCAAAATGCCCACAGTGTGAATAGCTTGCGTGATATCGGGGCTGAAGAAGAAGTGTTGGTCCTCAGTGGTGAGCTGATATGTTAAGATACGTTCGCAATTTGCCTGAAAGAGATGGATAAAAAGAATGCAGGAGAAAGGAAGTGGCAGCGTACTTTGTTAGCAGGGTTGATAGGGTGGAGGTTGAATTTGGCCAAGGCTTTGACAACGCCGTGGGCACTCTCATGGAGGTTCTTCCATATGAGGGGTCGGAAGGTGAGAAGCTCTTCAGGAGTATAACCATTCTGGTGAATAATCTTCATCTGCTTGACTATTGTTGACTTTCCAGACTTGCAGGAACCTAGTAAGAAAAAAATGGTTGAGTATATACACACATATACTGCCAGGGGCACAAACTGAGATGATCGATAATCAATTGCTCTGGGACATGGGAGGTGAAAGGTGTTGCAGCCATTCCATGATTGACTGGAATTCTTGTGGGGGAAAATAGTACACACCAAGTAACAAGATCTTATATTCTTGTCTATGTTTCTTTGAGTCCTTCTCGATCTGACAGTCAATCAAATTTGAGTGGGCTCTCTCTTCAGTTTTTTGAATATCAGAGGTGCAATTGCCCATCATATGTGAGAAGAGAGGGGAAAGTGTTGGAATGGTGGTTGGTGACTAAGTCTTGTGGCCGAACATGTTTGATATATTGTGCCACTCCGCTCCCATCCCAAGTAACACATGCACTGGGCCACTTCATCACTCAGGTAGTGTTGCCATGGCTCGGCTCAAAACAGCTGAGCCAGCCAAGCTGAGCCATAGCCAAGCTGACAAAACTTCTGGATGAAGACTGGGTAATGAAGATATAGTAGGAGTAGTGCGCACAGAGGAATTTAAGGTCATATAGGACCTTTCATGAGAACCTCCTTAAGAGGCTAGCCAAAATGGCACATGACAGGGTCATGGTGGACAAGAAAGGATGTTGCGATCGGACTCATCGGTACGGACTACAGTCTCACGGGGTTCTGACTACCCTAGTATTAGTCAGGGACAGTCGTCTCAGTCAGCTTGTTGTAGTTATCACATGTCGCGCAGTACGGACTTGACTCATACCTAGGACAGTCATAGTAGGGTTCGAGCTATTATGGCTACTGGGTACCTTACATTCCGGAGGAGCTTCAAAGCTCCTCGTCAACTGTATATCTAGTGGGTAGTGCAAAGACTGAGCTCCTTAGCTTGGTCTTCTTGAATCCTTATCTGGCTCCTATCGTTTCTCTCCTTGTCTGCCTTCTCCTTGTTTCTTGCCTACTATCGCGTCTGGCCTTGGTAAGGCAGATCGCCCAGCGACATGTACGCCTGGTGGACTTCGCCCCAGTGCTGCCAGCGGTCACGTTCCTTCTGAGGTTGTGTACTTATATTCGCTAAGTCGTCCTTCGCGTATCAAGCCACTCTGTCACCACTCAAGTCGAGCACCGTTAGGACAGGCCTAACGCAACATTAAGACCAAGCTAAACCTCACCAACGACACAGTGGCGTCCACAACAAAAGATCAGTGGGACTGGGATCAAGTCCAATCATACACCATCCCTAGCAGAGGAGAACGGAACGTCCCCACATGCTATCTAAAGGCTGCCAGGTGGAGGACACACAGAGGAGAAACCGGATACTTTGTTGATTTCCCTAACCGACCGAGTCGGTTTTACCCAGTTGAGTTCAATTTCGAACATACTTGTTGGTGTATACTCGCAACAAACGACACAGGAGTACGAACGGTGGTCAGACCAACCACACGAGAATATCGGTGCGATATCCTAGAAAGCGAAGTAGTTCCCCAAGAGAGAGTGGGACCCATCGACGGTGCAGTTACCACAAGCACCACAGAGGAAGAAGGCTCTGGATCGGATCAAAGCAGCGAAAGGTCAGAAGAAGACCACCTCTCCCAGGTAAACGCGGAGGAAGAAGAAGAATTAGCAAACCTAGCAGGAGGAATCACGCTTAACGAAGCGCCCCAAGCTGAGCAGATCATCGTTCACCCACCAGACGAGATGACAACCACCCAGTTAGAACCAACGTACGCACTTCAAGTGGACCCAGTACAATTACCGCAGGACGGAGTCCCAGAAGACCTACTCCCCATCGACCCCGGCACAGGACACCGGATGACCGCAGACGACGCGGCTCTCATGAGGGCCATCGGACCTGATGAACCAGACCCTCCCGAAGGAGGGGGACCACTTAGAAGAGGCCCAGGCGGAGGCCACCCGCACAGAGGAGGCGGAGGACACGGAGGCGGAGGAGGACCGCCCGGAGGAGGCGGATTCCCAGGAATGGCTCCCATAGGCAACCCACCCCGATCGTCAGATAGACTCCAAGGCAATCCACCCATGGTCTTCAACGGAGACCGCACCAAGGCCCTGCAGTTCAGAGCACAGTGGAACCTCTATCAAGGAGTCAACAGTACGAGCGACATCATGCGCAACTACTACCGCCGATCACTCCTATTCCTCGGCTACATCCAGGGGGAGACAGTTAACGAATGGGTAATGTATATGACCGATTGGCTGATGTGCCAGACAGAGGCTGGATTCCCCGAACACACTCGACGCCTCTGGGAAGAAACCCTTCGCGCCTTCACCAGATGATTCACCAATACCATGGAGAAAGAGCAGGCGCAGGCGGGACTGCGCAAGGGCGTCCATATGAAGGATGGAGACATTGACAGCTACGTGGCTACCTTCGAATGCCTAGCCCGACAAGCTGACTACAACCTTGACGCCCCTCAAACGCTGGACCTGTTCACGGCGGGACTACCAAGGGCGTTATTCGCCAAGGTCTACGAACAATACGAGCCCGCCACATTCGAAGCATGGAAGCAAGTGGCGATGAAGAAACAACAGCAATACATGCACCTACAGGCACGTCTCAACTCACTAAAAACTCCCACTCCAAGGACTACTCCACGCCCTAGCCCATGGGGGAATCCCCAGAGCGGATGGGCACCGAGGAACCTCCCCCATCACCAAAACCCCAACGCAATGGACACCTCCACAGATAGGACGCGAGCACGCGGTGCGGAAGCAGAAGACACCCAGGGAAGGCTTGCCGGAGCAGAGTTCATACTCGATCGACAACGACCACCCTATCCGCCCAGGGGAGGACCAAGGGGGCGAGGCAGAGGAAGGGGGCCACCCCGAGATGCAAGGGAAGTGATCTGCTACACCTGTAACCAGAAGGGACACTTCAGCCGCGACTGCCCACAGCATCGCAACAACGCGCAGAGCAGTGGTAGTAGGAGGTCGGAAACAGACTACTACACCCAAGAACCAAGAATACAAGCACGCGCAGCGGTAACTCGCAACAACAAGCCCAGGAGTGGCTCCAGGGAGTAGCCGGAGCACCAGATGAAGTAAAAGATCTGGTCCTCCAAGAACTATGGGGAAAAGAGGGTTTTCCAAACGCCTGAACCCGTCGGCCTGGGTGAGGGCGCTCCATTGTAATTCTGTAATAATCACACGCTACCGATCGTTGAGAATTCCAGTTTCCGTTCGAACAAGTTACAACATGGCCGAAGTAAAAGCACTGGTGGACTCGGGAGCCACAGACAGCTTCATTAAACCCACGTTCGCGAAACGAATGGGGATTGGTCTCAAGGAACTAGAGACCCCCAAAAAGATATGGAACATCGATAACTCCGAGAACAAAGCAGGACTAATCACACACTGCGCAGATCTCAACGTACAGACCAAGGGGACCCATAAAACAATGAGCTTCCTACTCACAGATACAGGGAACGAGGACATCGTCCTCGGCTACCCATGGCTGGCCGCCTACGAACCACAGATCAGTTGGCAACACGCCGTTATCAAAGAAGACGCCTATCCAGTGGTCCTCCGAACCACACACCCAGAGGAGCGAGGGGTAACAATCGCGTTCGCTCCTACCGAGTTCACCAAAGAAGAGAAGCATCGTGCCGTGCAACAGCTCTACGACGAATGGGAGACAGTCAGGGCACGCACCACTGCCACAGAACTGGCCATCGAAGCACAACAATTCACCGGCACAACAGAGATCCCAGAAGAGTACGCGGACTTCGCCAAGGTGTTCAGCGAAGAGGAATCACATCGCTTCCCACCCTCGCGACCTTGGGACCATGCCATCGAGTTCAGAAAGGACGCCCCAACCGCCATCGACTGCAAGATCTATCCTATGTCACGCGACGAAGACATCGCCCTTCGCAAATTCCTTGACGAGCAACTGGAGAAGGGGTATATCCGACCATCGAAATCCCCATATGCATCGTCCTTTTTCTTTGTCAAGAAGAAGGATGGGAAACTGCGACCGGTCCAAGACTACCGAAAGATCAACTCGTTCACCGTTCGTAATCAGTACCCCTTGCCGCTCATACAGGAGCTCATCACGGACTTGGGAAACGCGGACATCTACACTAAACTCGACGTCCGCTGGGGATACAACAACGTCCGCATCAAGCAAGGCGATGAAGAAAAGGCCGCCTTCAAAACGCGCCACGGGTTCTTCGAACCACTTGTCATGTACTTTGGCCTCACCAACTTGCCGGCCACCTTCCAGGACATGATGGACTCCCTCTGTGGCCCCACTATCAACAAACACGAGCTGTTGGGCACCACCATTCGCGTCTACATGGATGACATCGGCATCGCATCCCGGAACGGCCGAGCAGGCCACATCACAGCCGTACGTGACATACTCCAGATCGCAAAGGACAATGACTTGTACTTCAAACCAGAGAAATGCGTCTTCCATGCGCCGGCAATTGATTACCTGGGGGTAATCCTTGAAAAGGGGGTGACACGCATGGACCCTGTTAAAGTCGCCGGCATCCACAACTGGCCAACACCAACCACGGTCAAACAGGTCTGCTCTTTTCTCAGGTTCTGCAACTTTTATCGCCTCTTCATCAGGGGATTCGCCACATACGCACGACCTCTGAACCGATTAACACGGAAAGACACAGAGTGGCAGTGGGGACAAGCACAAGAAGACGCCTTTACGAAGCTCAAGACCTTGGTCACAAGCGAACCAGTGCTGGCACACCCAGACCTCACGGAACAATTTGAGATGGAGGTGGACGCATCAGGCTTTGCGGTGGGTGCCGTACTCCTACAACGCAAAGAGGACGGCAAACGACACCCCATAGGCTATTACTCCGCAACGCTCAATGAAGCAGAACGCAACTACGACATCTATGACCTGGAACTACTAGCCATTGTCAAAGCCTTCCGCCACTGGAGACCCCTACTCGCAGGCTCCCCGCACAAAACCAAGGTATTCTCTGACCACCTCAACCTGCAATACTGGAGGTCGCCACAAAGAATAAGCAGACGCATCGCAAGGGAAGTACTAGAACTATCCGAATACAACTTTGAGATTCACCACATCAAAGGCGCAGCCAACGGAAGAGCAGATGCACTCTCCCGAAGACCGGACTACGACCAAGGGGGTAACGACAACAAGGACGTAGTGGTCCTCCCCGATGCGCTCTTCGTGCGAGCCACACAAGTCGAGGCTGTCATGCCAAACACCCTGACGATAGAACCTGGAGAGATGGAGCGACCAGACGCAACATACTATCAAGACGAGGGCTACCTCCGCCCATGGATAGACGCACACCGGCTGAAGAAGATCGAAGGCACCTGGTACAAAGACGGAAGACGAGTGGTGACTGGCGGACTATATGACAAGAGAAGTATCATCTCTGCGCACCATACACCACCAGTTTACGGACACCCAGGTATCAACAAAACCTCGCAATTAGTAGGACGCTCCTACTGGTGGCCAAACCTCGCCCAGGATGTGTTAGACTACGTCAGGGGATGCGCCGAGTGTCAAAGGCACAAGGCCAACAACCGACCAACCCGAGCACCACTGTCCCCGATCTATCCAAACCCTGAGGCACTCCCCTTTGAAACTATCGCTCTCGACTTCATCACCAAGTTACCCCAGTCGCAGGGGTTCGATTCAATCCTCACCATCACGGATCATGACTGCACTAAGGCGGCCGTCTTCATCCCCTGTCAAGAAGAGATCACCGCAGAAGGGACCGCTGCTCTATACGCTAAGCATGTCTTCCTATGATTCGGACTCCCCTCCAAAGTTATCAGTGACAGAGACCCACACTTCGCATCCAAATTCATGCGAGAACTATGCAAGATCCTAGGGATTTCGCAGAATGTCTCCACCGCCTATCACCCCCGAACAGATGGACAGTCAGAACGGACTAACCAGTGGCTCGAGCAATATCTCCGCTTCTGGACCAATGAGAGGCAAGACAACTGGGCGACTTATCTCCCTATAGCGGAATTCATGCACAACAACTGGCCCCATGAGACCACTAGGAAGTCCCCTTTCTACCTTCTAATGGGGTACAATCCGCGCGCTGATTGGATTGATAGGCCATCGCCCATACCCCAAGTGGCGTTGAGAATCGACCAATTCCAAGAGGCCAGAACACAGGCCAAGGCCCTCCTTATCAAGGCACAGAAGTCATGGATCAAACACAAAGATACGCCCAAGTACAAAGAAGGGGATCTCGTGTGGCTGGAAGGACGCCACCTGCGCACCAACCAGCCAACCACCAAGCTTGCGCCCAAAAGACATGGCCCCTTTAGGGTTGCACAGGTGATGTCCTCTGTCAATTATCGCCTCGAACTTCCCACACAGTGGAGTATCCACCCGGTGTTCCACACCGATCTTCTCACCAGATACCACGAGACCGCAACACATGGGCCTAACTATCAGCGCCCACCACCAGATCTGGTAGAAGGCGAAGAAGAGTATGAGGTCGAGAAGATTCTAGACTCGCGAAGATTCGGAAGAACGCGGAAACTGCAGTACCTCGTGAAATGGAAAGGGTACCCCGACTCGGAGAACCAGTGGGTCGACCGGAGCGAAGTATTCGCCGACCAGGCTATCCGGGACTTCAAAGCATTAAACCCCGCCAGGGAAACGCACATAAGAAGAGCCCACTACGAGCTAAGTCCCCCAGCAACTCCTGCTACCTATTTCCATCCTGCCTACCTTCGCACCATGTCCTCCTGCTCTCTCCCGTCGCAGTCCACCATCGACACCGTCACCCAGGCCCTATCCACTGCCCATGGGCCCGTCACCCGCGAGGACGCCCTCACCATCCTCCGAGCCTTCCCAGACCCCACCGCGGGAGGAGACGCCGACTCCCCCGGTGCGCAGCCTCTTGCCTACGAGGCGGTCACAGAAGAAGAAGAGCGTACCCTACTCGAGGGCCAGGCCGCAGATAGCCTCGTTTCACACCCTGACGGACATGGTGACGGTGAACCTGTCCAAGTACCACACCGAGTTCGGGCCCGTGCGGCCGTGGAAGGAGGTGGTGAAGGAGTGGAGGGACGAGCAACTGCAGAGGGCACAGCTGAGGCAGCAGCAGCTGAGGCATCGGCGCCTGATACAGCAGACTGGGGTCTGGACGAGGACGCTCCCAACGACTACCCAGCTACGCACCCCCTCATTTCCTCCACCACAGACACTGACAACCCACGCGAGACCCCCTACTCGCTTAACACCGACGGATCCCCCATGTACAAGCGGGACCTTGGAGTGTTGGGAGGTCCCACTCATCAGCCCACCGCCGTCATCAACACACGAGTCCCCAGCGGCTTCAAGGCCAACACTGGCGCGGACTACCTCCCCTTCCGCATCGTCTCCCCCGACGGGGTTGAGCGCGAGGCCCGATACCACCAGGTGATCATGGGGCCGGACCCTCTGGTGGTGGGCATCATCGACGAGTCAGACAAGGTCTACGCTTGCCCCCTCTACACCACCCCCCACTATGTGTACAGCGGCAAACCCATGTACCCTGCCACGGACATGGTCCTCTTCACAGAGGCCTTCGAGGATCGGGCGCGCGTCGACCGCTGCCTCGATTCCCTTCACGACCTCTCCCTCTCAGCGGAGGTCCATCGCTACCGCCTCGCGGACTGAGAGCAGCAGCGCCTTAACCAGCGCATCGACGACCTCATCGCCGCTCTAGGGGAGGTCCAAGGTAAGGTGGCGGGCAGTTGGCGCCAGCTGGAGATGGCCAACGCGTTGGAACGCATCGAGGATGAGGCAGGCACCATGGTGGATTATGAGCTGACGAAGAAGAAGACCCATAGGGGCAGGAGGAGCGCCCAGCAGCCACAGCGGACGCGAGTTCACTACGAGGAGGAAGGCTTTGGAGCGTCGGGGCGTCGCACCTGAAAAGGGGGTGATGTTGCGATCGGACTCATCGGTACGGACTACAGTCTCACGGGGTTCTGACTACCCTAGTATTAGTCAGGGACAGTCGTCTCAGTCAGCTTGTTGTAGTTATCACATGTCGCGCAGTACGGACTTGACTCATACCTAGGACAGTTGTAGTAGGGTTCGAGCTATTATAGCTACTGGGTACCTTACATTCCGGAGGAGCTTCAAAGCTCCTCGTCAACTGTATATCTAGTGGGTAGTGTGAAGACCGAGCTCCTTAGCTTGGTCTTCTTGAATCCTTATCTGGCTCCTATCGTTTCTCTCCTTGTCTGCCTTCTCCTTGTTTCTTGCCTACTATCGCGTCTGGCCTTGGTAAGGCAGATCGCCCAGCGACACGTACACCTGGTGGACTTCGCCCCAGTGCTGCCAGCGGTCACATTCCTTCTGAGGTCATGTACTTATATTCGCTAAGTCGTCCTTCGCGTATCAAGCCACTCTGTCACCGCTCAAGTCGAGCACCGTTAGGACGGGCCTAACGCAACACTGTATCTGTGAGTAGGAACCTCATTGTTTTGTGGGTTCCTTTGGTCTGTACGTCGAGGTCTGCGCAGTGCGTGATTAGTCCTGCTTTGTTCTCGGAGTTATCGATGTTCCATATCTTTTTGGGCGTCTCTAGCCTTTTGAGACCAATCCCCATTCGTTTCGCGAACGCGGGTTTAATGAAGCTGTCTGTGGCTCCTGAGTCCACCAATGCTTTTACTTCGGCCATGTTGTAACTTGTTTGAATGGAGACTGGAATTCTCAACGATCAGTAGTGTGTGATTATTACAGAATTACAACGGAGCACCCTCACCCAGGCCGACGGGTTCAGGCATTTGGAAAACCCTCTTTTCCCCACAGTTCTGATGAACAGTATACATAAAGGTGATACTCACAGTGGGAAAGGTGACTGTGGTGAGATATCAAGGTAGACTGGAAGCAGCAACAGAGATAGTTCTTGCAAGTGAAGCAGATGTGGAGTCTGGCACACAACAGATGAGAACTGGTGTTATTACAGAGGAGGAGACATACCTGGCACACAACAGATGAGAACTGGTGTGGTGCCAGAGCGTACAGGGTACTCTACTTATACTGCTACAGAGAGTGACACTTGTAACAACAAGTCACAGTAAATACAAGACGCATTGTTCTACAAGTGGGACAAAGGAGTGTACTGTTCTGGAGAACAAGGCGTAAGAACAATAAGAGTCCAGACTATGATATCATAGTGACATCACAATAAAGATAAAGAAACAAAGGGAAGTACAAAGACAATAGTACAAGGACGGTCTAGAGAAGTCCATGATGTCATGTACATGTGATGTCATAGATAAGAGAATACAATAAGTCCGAGATTGTAATGATCATAATGATCTAATCTACATGTCCTGTATATCTAATCTAAAGCAGTCCGTTATCTGCGTGTCCATACGAGCCGCTAGGTGCGCGCGGGTCACTTATCAACAAGTTCTTGGAGGACCAGGTCCTTTACTTCATCTGGCACTCCGGCTACTCCCTGAAGCCACTCCTGGGCTTGTTGTTGCGGAGTTACCGCTGCGCGTGCTTGTACTCTTGGTTCTTGGGTGTAGTAGTCTGTTTCTGACCTCCTACTACCACTGCTCTGCGCGTTGTTGCGATGCTGTGGGCAGTCGCGGCTAAAGTGTCCCTTCTGGTTACAGGTGTAGCAGATCACTTCCCTTGCGTCTCGGGGCGGTCCCCTTCCCCTGCCTCGTCCCCTTGGTCCTCCTCTGGGCGGGTAGGGTGGCCTTTGTCGGTTGAGTATGAACTCTGCTCCAGCGAGCCTCCCCTGGGTGTCTTCTGCTTCCGCACCGCGTGCTCGCATCCTGTCTGCGGAGGTGTCCATCGCGTTGGGGTTCTGGTGATGGGGGAGGTTCCTTGGTGCCCATCCGCTCTGGGGGTTCCCCCATGGGCTAGGGCGTGGAGTAGTCCTTGGAGTGGGAGTTTTTAGTGAGTTGAGACGTGCCTGTAGGTGCATGTATTGCTGTTGTTTCTTCATCGCCACTTGTTTCCATGCTTCGAACGTGGCGGGCTCGTATTGTTTGTAGACTTTGGCGAATAACGCCCTTGGTAGTCCCGCCGTGAACAGGTCCAGCGTTTGAGGGGCGTCGAGGTTGTAGTCAGCTTGTCGGGCTAGGCGTTCGAAGGTAGCCACGTAGCTATCAATGTCTCCGTCCTTCATGTGGACACCCTTGCGCAGTTCCACCTGCGCCTGCTCTTTCTCCATGGTATTGGCGAATCGTCTGGTGAAGGCACGAAGGGTTTCTTCCCAGAGGCGTCGAGTGTGTTCGGGGAATCCGGCCTCTGTCTGGCGCATCAGCCAGTCGGTCATATACATTACCCATTCGTTAACTGTCTCCCCCTGGATGTAGCCGAGGAATAGGAGTGATCGGCGGTAGTAGTTGCGCATGATGTCGCTCATACTGTTGACTCCTTGATAGAGGTTCCATTGTGCTCTGAACTGCAGGGCCTTGGTGCGGTCTCCGTTGAAGACCATAGGCGGATTGCCTTGGAGTCTGTCTGACGATCGAGGTGGGTTGCCTATGGGAGCTATTCCTGGGAATTCGCCTCCTCCAGGCGGTCCTCCTCCGCCTCCGTGTCCTCCGCCTCCTCCGTGCGGGTGGCCTCTGCCTGGGCCTCTTCTGGGTGGTCCTCCTCCTTCGGGAGGGTCTGGTTCGTCAGGCCCGATGGCCCTCATGAGAGCCGCGTCGTCTGCGGTCATCCGGTGTCCTGTGCCGGGGTCGATGGGGAGTAGGTTTTCTGGGACTCCGTCCTGCGGTAGTTGTACCGGGTCCACTTGAAGTGCGTACGTTGGTTCTAACTGGGTGGTTGTCATCTCGTCTGGTGGGTGAACGATGATCTGCTCAGCTTGGGGTGCTTCGTTAAGCGTAATCCCTCCTGCTAGGTTTGCTAGCTCTTCTTCTTCTTCCGCATTCACCTGGGAAAGGTGATCTTCTTCTGACTCTTCACTGCTTCGGTCTGATCCGGAGCCTCCTTCTTCTGTGGTGCTTGTGGTAGCTGCACCGTCAATGGGTCCCACTCTTGTTTGGGGAACTACTTCGCTTTCTAGGATATTGCACCGATATTCTCGTGTGGTTGGTCTGACCACCGTTCGTACTCCTGTGTCATTTGTTGCGAGTATACACCAGCAAGTATGTTCGAAGTTGAACTCAACTGGGTAGAACCGACTCGGTCGATTAGGGAAATCAACGAAGTATCCGGTTTCTCCTCTGTGTGTCCTCCACCTAGCAGCCTTTAGGTAGCGCGTGGGGACGTTCCGTTCTCCTCTGCTTGGGATGATATATGATTGGACTTGATTCCAGTCCCACCAATCTCTTGTTGTGGACGCCACTGTGTCGTTGGTGAGGTTTAGCTTGGTCTTAATGTTGCATTAGGCCTGTCCTAACGAGGCTCGACTTGAGCAGGGACAGAGTGGCGAGATATGCGGAGGGCGACTTAGTGAATATGAGTACACGACCTCAGAAGGAACGTGACCACTACTAGCACTGGGACGAAGTCCACCAGGCGCACGTGCTGCTGGGCGATCTGCCTGATCAAGGCCAGACGCGATAAGAGGCAAAGGATGAGAAGGGCACAGACGAGGAGAGAGAGGAACAGGATCGGATAAGGATTCAAGAAGACCAAGCTAAGGAGCTCGGTCTTCGTACTACCCACTAGTTATACAATTGACAAGGAGCTTTGAAGCTCCTCCTGAACGTAAGGTGCCCAGTAGCAATAGTAGCTCGAACCCTACTACGACTATCTTAGGTATGAGTCAAGTCCGTACCATGTGATATCCACAACAACGCTGACTGAGACGACTGTCCCTGACTAATACTAGGGTAGTCAGAACCCCGTGAGACTGCAGTCCGTACCAATGAGTCCGATCGCAACACAAGCCACCCTAGCTAAGGGTTTCAAAATGATCGGAGATGACATTGATTCGTACGTCACCAACTTCAAACAACTGGCATGGAAAGCTGATTACCGTCTCAACGACCGCCAAACCTTGGACCGCTTTACAGCGGGACTACCCAAAGCGCTGTTCACCAAGATCTACAAACTAGACGACCCACAGACCTTCAACGAATGGAAAGAAGCAGCTATGCGCCGACAGAAACAATACATCCACCTCCACGCCTGACTCAACCTCACCAGCACACCATCCCGAGGACCACTGCTGGCACGCCAAAACCAACCATGAGGGTACGCCCCACCCTGGGCACTGCCTCGCTACGCACCACAGCGGCACAATCCAAATGCAATGGACACATCCACAGATCGAACTCGCGCCAGACTCGCGATGGTAGGAGATCCCAATCGAGCACCGTACACCCCACCGTTCCCACCGCACGGAGGATCGGGACAAAACAGAGGAGGCGGACAGTGTCGAGATATGAGGGAAGTTATCTGTTACAACTGTAGCAACCCAGGTCACTTCTCACGAGACTGCACGCGACCCAGGAAACCAAGACAGATATCAACCCTGCGCGAGTACCAGTCATAGTGTGGAAACTGACTACTATAGCCAGGAACCCACAACCGTGAGACGTGCAGAAGTCACAG
Source organism: Lactarius deliciosus (assembly GCA_021525775.1). Lineage (NCBI taxonomy): Eukaryota > Fungi > Basidiomycota > Agaricomycetes > Russulales > Russulaceae > Lactarius > Lactarius deliciosus. The sequence continues at coordinate 235,109 of JAKELK010000056.1, forward strand.
CCGAAGAACAGGCCAAAGGGTGGATGGACACCATAAGAGGGGCTAGTGACGAAGTAAAAGACCTCATATTCAAGGACCTATGGACCCAGGAGGGTTTTCAGGACGCCTAAACCCATCGGCCTGGGTAAGGGCAGTTAATTGTAACTCTGTAATCATGACTCGCTATTGTTCACTTCGAATTCCAGTCTCAATTCGTACAAGTTACTCCATGGCCGACATTAAAGGACTCGTTGATTCGGGTGCCACTGACAATTTTATAAGACCCGCATTCACCAAACGAATGGGCCTCGGGCTACAAACCCTTGAGCGACCCAAGAAAATATGGAATATAGACAACACCGAAAACAAAGCTGGGTCTATCACTCACTTCGTCAATTTAGACGTCCAAACCCAAGGAACTAACAAAGTTATGAGGTTCCTGGTCACGGACATCGGAAATGAAGAGCTGGTGCTCAGATACCCCTGGCTAGCCACCTACGAACCAACCATCAGTTGGGCGCACGCCACCATCCACGAAGACATGCTCTCAGTGTTACTCCAATCAATCAACCCCACAGAACCACAAACCACAATAGCCGGTGCAGTCACGCAAGAAGAAGCGGAAGACATTGTACAAGAACTCAAGGAAGAATGTCAGATACATACTACCGCCACAGAACTAGCCATAGCCACTAACCAAAACACTGTCGCGGCCATAATACCTGAACCCTATCAACGCTTCGCCAAAATCTTCAGCAAGGAAGCATCACATCGATTCCCACCATCTCGTCCATGGGATCATGCCATCAACTTCAAGCCGGGGATGCCAGCAAGCATTGATTGCAAAGTATACCCTATGTCACAGGATGAAGATAAACAGCTACGTATATGGTTAGACAAACAACTCAAGATGGGCTACATACAACCCTTGAAATCGCCATACACATCATCCTTCTTCTTCATCAAAAAGAAAGATGGCAAACTAAGACCCGTCCAGGATTACCGGAGAATCAACGCCTGCACTGTACATAACCAGTACCCATTACCCCTCATGGCGGAACTCATTAACGACCTTGGCAACGGGCACATCTACACCAAACTTGATGTATGGTGGGGGTACAACAACATACGGGTCAAGGAGGGCGACGAACCCAAAGCCGTGTTTAAAACCAAATATGGACTCTTCGAACCCCTTGTCATGTATTTCGGACTCACTAACTCACCAGCAACTTTCCAAAACATGATGAACGACATCCTAAGCGACACCATTCTGTACTACCAGTCACGCAGAACCATCATCAGGGTCTATATGGACGACATTGGCATCGACAAGCCCACATTGAAGCAGTCAGCGCCGTATTACAAGTAGCACTCGACCACGACCTCTACTTCAAACCCGAGAAGTGCCTTTTCCACCAACCGCGAATGGATTACCTGGGGGTAATCCTTGAAAAGGGGGTAACTTGCATGGACCCTGTAAAAATTTCGGGCATACGCGATTGGCCTCGCCCCACGAAGGTACGCGATGTACGCTCCTTCCTAGGCTTCTGCAATTTTTACCGCCTCTTCATTCACAGTTTCGCAATGTATGCACGAGCCCTCAACAAACTCACACGCAAAGACACCAAGTGGACATGGGGTAAAGACGAGGAGAAGGTGTTCCAAACCCTCAAAGACCTTGTTACCAGTGAACCAGTACTTGCGCACCCCAGCCTGACGGATCAATTCAAACTTGAAGTAGATGCATCGGGGTATGCAGTAGGAGCAGTACTCTTGCAGAAGAAGAAGGATGGGAAATGACACCCCATCAGATACTTCTCAGCAACACTAAATGAGGCGGAGTGCAACTACAACATTTACGACTTGGAACTTCTAGCCATCGTCAAAGCCCTACACCACTGGAGACCATTCTTGGCTGGATCCCCACACAAAATCAAAATCTTCTCCGACCACCTCAACCTCACACACTGGAAATCACCCCAAAAGATAAGTCACCGCGTAGCCCGAGAAGTTCTGGAACTCATGGAATATGACTTCGAGATCCACCACATCAAAGGAACCAACAATGGCCGGGCAGACACATTATCCAGAAGACCAGACTACGACCAAGGGGAGAACGACAACGAAGGGGTCACTGTACTACCCAAAGAAGTCTTCGTCAGGACGCTAACTACGCAAACTCCAGAAACGCTTGACCAAGACGAAGACACCCTACGCCCATGGGTAGACCCCTACAAGCTCAAGAAAATCGACGGGATCTGGTATCGCCAAGATGCACGAGTAATCACTGGAGGGCAAGACGGCATATGCACCATTATAGCTAACCACCACAACCCTCCAGTATACGGCCATCCAGGCATTAAACGAACAACTCAAATCATTGAATGAAGCCACTGGTGGCCACACATGTCAAAACACGTGACCAAATACGTCCAAGGATGCGCGGAGTGTCAATGGCACAAAGTCAACAACTGACCCACAAGAGCACCACTAGTCCCCATCACGCCCACACCAGACACTAAGCCATTCAAAGTCATAGCCCTTGACTTCATTACTAAACTCCCCACATCCCAGGGACACGATTCAATTCTCACCGTAACTGACCATGACTGCACCAAAGTGTCCGTATTCATTCCCTGCGTCGAAGAGATAACAGCAGAAGAAACCGCAGCCCTATACGTCACTCATGTGTTCCGAAGATTCGGACTACTGGCAAAAATTATCAGCGATCGCGATCCACGCTTTGCATCAAATTTCACCCAAGAACTATGCCGGATCTTAGGGATCTATCAAAACATCTCCATGGTGTATCACCCCTGAATGGACGGACAGTCAGAACGCACCAATCAGTGGCTGGAGCAATATCTGAGGTTCTGGACTAACGAGCGCCAAGATAACTGGGCGCGGTTCCTACCCATGGCGGAATTCGCTCACAACAGCTGGCCACACGAGGCAACAAGGAAGTCCCCCTTTTCGCTCATGATGGGATACGACCTGCGCACTGATTGGATCGATAAGCCATCCCCCATTCCCCAGGTACTCACACGGCTCCAACAATTCCGAGAAGTGTGGAAAGAAGCCCACAACCTCATCCGAAAGGCTCAATCCCTATGGATCAAACACCGAGATACGCCCAAGTACCAGATAGGGGATCAAGTGTGGCTAGAAGGACGCCACCTCTGAACCAATCAACCGACAGCGAAACTTGTGGTGCACAGACATGGACCTTTCAAAATCACACACATACAGTCACCTGTCAATTATCAACTTGAACTTCCCACACAGTGGAGTATCCACCCCGTGTTTTACATCGATTTACTCACGCCTTATCGCAAGACGCCCATGCATGGGGAAAACTTCCAACGCCCGCCACTGGATCTAGTGGACGGCGAAGAGGAATACGAAATTGAATGAGTTCTAGACTCTCGACGATTCGGCAGAAGCAAGAAACTTCAATACCTCGTGAAATGGAAGGGTTACCCGGACTCGGAGAATCAGTGGGTCAACAAAGATGACGTCTTCACTGAAGAAGCGATAGCGGAGTACGAGCAGAGTTCAACTGCTAACAAAGCCCATATAAGTGAGGTCGACAACGCTAAGTTCCCTCCATCTCCCCACACTGGATCCTTCACTCGATCAACCATGTCTCTTCCCACTTCCACCACTTCCACCATTGTCGCTCCCTTCATCGGGGAGTCCCTCACCTACCAAGAACTCAACGATGCCCTCAAGGACATCGTCCCCGTCGAAGACATCGACAACCCCAATGCCCCCAACACCTACTGGCTCCTCAGCCATGACGGTCAGTGACTCAACTCCACGCCGTACACCGAGGCCCAAGTGTGTAGGCTTCGTGACACTCTCAGAGACAGTCAGTCTGCCTCTCCTGGACCTCTCCTGGTACAAGTCAAATACCAGGTCCAGGCGGAAGAAGAACACGGCGACACAACAATGGGAGGAGTGGAGGTTCGAAGCGGAGAGGTGGTGGCTCGAGCAGCTAGCAGCAGCAGCGACAAGGAGAACTCGCCTCCTGGAGGCGAGGAGACGCTTTGACGAGATGATGCACGCACGATCCAAGAACAGCCAGAATGGGAGCTGAGCGAGTGGTACAGTCGACTCTCTGATAACCCATACCCCTTCGGGAGATGCTTAGGGGTATGGGTTATTGAGGTGTATGGGTTGTCTAAGAGCGCTAAAAACGGGTCTGAGTCACGTGCAAGAAAAACCACCTCAATTTTTTCATCTGATCAAACTTCGTATTTACTGCTAAACAAAATAGGATGTTATTCTAGTGGCCCTCATATTCTTCATCTCAAGGGCGCGTGTCCGCCGGCCGAATGTCACCAGTGTTGAGTCCAATTGCTGTAGGAATGGGTCGTTCTTGTCCCTTGTGTAGCGGCTGAGGGTCTTTGCTGCACAGAGGGCCTCAGCACGCGTCGGGATTGGGTCCATTGGGATGACCTCGGAAATGTCGTCCGACTCGTCCTGACCACTCTGGCTCTCTTCCTGTGCGTGTTTAGCCTCCATGACGGCATTGAATATCTCTTCATCTGTTGTTGTGCTGGCAAAGTGGGCCTCATCTGCCGGGTTGAGAAGGTCTGAGAGGGGCATTCGGTTTGAGCGCTGCAATGCACCGGTGCTCTCCAATTCATCTAGCGCAGCAACAACTCGGTCTTCGGCAGCTGAGATAGGGTCTTGAGGGTGGACAAGCGAAGAAATGGGAAGGGTTGGTTCGGTGAGTGGCACTGCGTGTATCATCTCCGGTAGAATGTTGGCCTTCTGCCAACAATGCCGGATTGTAGACGTGTCAACTTCCAGCCAAGCGTCTTGAGCGAGGTGCATTGCTTTGAGTTGGTCAATATTGTATATTTGGGAAGGCGTCGTCCCAGTCTCGTATTTGTCAACTGAGCGATGAATGAACTCGGCACGGTAGTGAGATTTGAAGCATCGGATGATGCCTTGGTCCATCGGCTGGATGTGCGCAGTAAGGTTGGGTGCAAAATTCTCGACGCGTATGTTCGTAAGGTCCTCAGGAGGTGTGTGTCCAGAGAAATTGTCTTGTAACAGGAGGATATGCCTCCCTTTCGCCCTGAGCTTCCGGTCCCAGTCCGAAATCCATTCCTGATACAACTTTGTAGTCATCCAGGCCTTCGCGTTTGCCCGATAGTAAAATCCGAGATGTGCGCCAGATTTCTTGCAGAATACGCGAGGCTTCTGAGCCTTGCCAATGATCATGGGTGGCAATTTCTCGGAGCCATCCGCGTTTGCTGTGAACGCATACGTCAATCGGACTTTTTTACTCTTCATGCCCGACTGCTTTATGTTCGAAAGCCCTTGGTCGGGAGGTAACCTGGTCAAAAATTATATCGTGCATGGGATTTGAGGACTTGTGAAGCCAACTTATGCATAGAACAGACCCGTTTCGTCCATGTTGAAGATGTCCTGTGCTTCAAGTCCAGATTGCTCGATGATGTTGCAGATTCGCTGCCGTTCTTTCTCGATAACCTCTGGGCGTGCAGAAGCGGCCTCTCCATGGCGCTTCACTCCCCTCAATCCCGTTCGCAGCTTGCACCGGGAAAGCCACCCTTCGCTTAGGGTGAGGTACTCATCTTGAGGTACGCCGCACATGTCTGCAAACTGTTTCCATTTGTGACGAAGTACTTCACCAGTGAGCAACAACCCATCCTCGCAAGCCTTCATGATCCAGAGTTCCAACATCTCTGTGACCTCGGGATGCCGCGTCAGGCGCAGACGTTTGGCTGATGGAGCCACACCATTCTCTGACTCATATGTCGTGCACCACTTCGGTTCGTCCTTGACCCAGGACGATATGATGGGTTGTTTCAGGTGGAGGTTGGGATAGACTTTGTTAAAGTGCCTGGCTGTGAGGGACTGGTTTTTCCCGTTCGCATGGTACCAATCGAGGATCTCCACCCTCTGGAAAGTGGTGGCATTTTCCTTCCGCCCCATACTCTTTGGGTCACCCGTTGTCTGTCCTTTCTGCTTGGGCTCGCCGGTAGGGCCTTAGAAGATATCAGTGTGTTCGTTCCTCTTTCATTGCGGTCAAAACACTCATGTTTCCGCTTTGTCCCGTGCTCACCACACTCCCTGCTACCAAGCTTCATCAACTCATCAAAAATGGCTCGGTCTGTCAAATTCAATGCCTGCACACCACTCTTGTAGTCAACCAGGTTTTCCAGTGTCTCCACGATGCGCACTTCATCCACAAGATTGGCTGCACCATCCAGCCAGTCTTGGTCGTTCTCGGAGATTGTTCTCTTGGCCCTCAAATCAGCCAGGAGCTTCTCCTTTCGCGCTCGGTGCTGATTTTCAAGTTTCTTTAGGCCATTTCGAAGGACATCGATGGGTAACACCATTTTTGTCAAGTACTGCTGGCAATGCGTGAAGTGTGGATACGAAAGCAAAGTCAACGAGGGAGGATGATTCACAGTTTCACGTTTTGACAACAGACCATCTGAACTCACTTATTACTGTACTGTACTGTGCACACTAGCTATGAAAAGGTTGATCTGAGTCCGTCTTTATGTGCAAGATGAATGTGTGCCTGCATTACTTTGGTGCACCACGCGTGTCACAATTGACTGCCATGGCACTCAGGCCTGTTGCATGTGGTGTATGGGCATGTATATGCACCGGATATGAACAATCTGCTGAAGAGCGCAGCAAAGTCCTCTAAATTAGTTGACATTTTGGCGTTGGGCGCTGACTAGCGCTGACTACTTATGGGTTATTGACCCCAAAAAGGGTATGGTTTATTGGTTACTAGGGAGTTATGGGTTATGCTTACAAAATCCCCGCCTACCAACTCGGTGGACAGGAATGGGTATGGCTTACGGGAGAGTATGGGTTATCTGGGGTATGGGTTATCAGAGAGTCGACTGTATCCAGCTGAGCACCCCTCCATCCTACATTCCACCAACTCTGACAACCCAAGGGAAATGCCGTACACCCTAGACACTGTGGGTCGCCCCCTCTACAGGGGGACCCCCCTTCCCCTACGAGTTGGGGGACCTTGTGAGATGCCGCGCCTTCAGGGAGAGGGCCGCCAGCAGCAGCGCAAGTGCTTTCAGTGTAAGTCCACCGATCACTTGGTGGCGCAGTGCCTGGACCGATGGAACTCCGAACCATGCAAGTGGTGCGGCAGTTGGGTCCATCGGTCCAATACCTGCCTGATTCGCAGGCTCTCCCCCATGTCCCCTGCGTATGTCGACCCAGACAGTCGCCCCAGGTGGTGCGGCAAATGTCTGTGGCACGATGCAAGGCACAAGGAGATCAAGTGTCCAATGTATGAGCAGTGTCGGGATTGTGGTGAGCGCGGACGTTTCTTGTTCCTCCACCGTCATACCTGCCCCTGCACCCCGTCTCCAATTCCTTCTAACATACCCGCTGAGGAGGATTACGCTTACACCAGTGACTAGTCGAAGTCGTGGCAACTTCGAGTCTGGCGGGGGGTAATGTTACGATTTTACCTCTATGTCACATGTCGCTTTCTCATTCTACATTCATTGTACTTTTACGATACGATCCGATTCGATACACTTTCCGACCTTTAGCCTGCACCCACCGTATCGCCATTCCAACACCCCGTGGCGTGACTTCCAGAACCCGCTGACAACTTCTGTGTCACGCGTCGTCCCACAGGATTCCCTTGTTCCACGTTTGTACTTTCCCATTGTTAGCTCTCTAGGACCAGTATCCTAGGATCGCACCATATGTTTGCGACTCGCAAACATCCTGTACTAGTATATAAATCACACTCTACCTAGCTTGTACGGTAGACTTGACTTCTTGTGTAATACCACATCGTCTTTGCCTCACGAACCCTGTCTTGACTCGCCCTTGCGCTTGAGTCCACGTCTTCGCTCGCCTTTACGCTTGAGCCTCATTCCTTGCTATTACTCTAGTGCCCCTGGGAGGCCTAGTAGTACTTGTTCATCATCGAACTGAGTCCTAACCAACTCGCGCCTTTCCGATCCCGTTGACTTATGAAGTACACGTCGTACTTAACGCCCCTGTGGTGGCGTTACAGGTGATGTTACGACTCACGAAGTGGACTCTTACGATACAGTGGTGACCCCTTAGTAAGATGTAATGTGTCACAGACTTGGTCGCTCAGTCAGCAGTAGTACAGTATCACATGCCAAAATGGCATGACTCATTCCTAGGATAGTGGTAGTAGGGTTCAAGCTACTTACGCTACTCGTCGTACGATTTCGAGAGGAGCTTTAAAGTGTCCTCATACATGTATAAATAGTGGCTCAATAAGACCAAGATACACCATCTTGGTCTTCTTCAATCACCACTTTCTCCTCTTCGCCTGTCTGCGTGCCTTCACTTGTCTCCTCTGAGCAAGTTGTCTCTATTGATCGCCTAGTGACTCAGACGTCCTAGTGCTTGGAACGCTCACGTCACGTGCCCTATAAGCGCCATGTACACGTGTCATTGTCACGCGACTCAAAGTCAGGGAATTCGCTAAGTCGTGAACCCCCTTTCACAGTCCAAGTCAGACTAATGCCAGTGGTGGCGTTACAACTTGGCATTTCACCATGTGGAGCCCTCTACGGCCCAGCCCACTACCATTGCTCTTGCCATCACTTTTCCCCAAAAATAAAAATAAAAAAAATTCACACAGTTGCACAATACTTTGCTCAATTAATCAGCTGGTTCTCAGACAGGGGACAAAGTCATCATTTGAGAAAGTGGTGGTGGGCACATCTGGGGAATCACATCGCATACATTGTGTAACTTTTCACATACCTGATCACATGACCTTAATTACATAATTTAACATAACTTATTTCCCAAGATGTTAAGGTGTTGGTTGTGTGCGGTGAGTCACGTGATGTCACGTGACATGTTAGGGGGAGGGGCTAGGACTGCTTACGCGACGAGAGGCTTAAAAGAAAGAGCTCTGAGCCGCACGTATTGAGAAACGGGAGAGAGAGAGGACCAGACATACCTGGGAGAGAAGTCGGCGATCCAGTGCCTGGACGTCAAGGTTGTTCTTAGTCGGCAGGAAGATACGAAGCAGAAGATGGAGAACGAACCAGGGCAGCGATTCACCAGTCAAGACATCCACCAGCTCCGTCGATAACCAGACGACGAACAAAAATCGGAGAGGATGAAAGAGAGAGGGAGCCGAGACGACGTTGAAGGAACAGACGAAGCGTGCAATCCGCCAAAGAGCTAAACGACAAAGATTGTCAGTTACTAGCATAAAGGATAGAAAGAAAAGGGGACGAACGATGGGCAGCGAATCGAGAATCAAGACACGCATCTGAACCAACGAGACAAGAAGCAGATAGAAAAGGCCGGTCGAAAAAGAAAAAGAAAAAACAGAAGACGAGAAAGGACAGTGGGGGGAGGGGGGGAACGTCGAGGACGAAGCTTGGATGTGCTTGCGCTCAATCGAGGGTGTAGGCGATGCCGTAGAACTCGGCGGAGGGATACTTGCCGAGGATCTGCTTGATGACCCACCAGAGGGGCGTACCGTAGGTGACGTGATTATTCATGCCTCGAGGCATTCCTGAGTGCAGGATGGCGAGCCCGTCGCCAGAGCCCGTGAAGATGAGAGACCCCGAATCGCCGTAGTCCGAAAAGTCGCCAGAAGTCTTGCTATAGTTATAGACGACCACGTCCCTGGACTCGAGTCCGAGGTCGGTGCAGGTATAGGCCTCCATGCCGGAATAGCGGCCCAATGTGAGCTTAGTCGTGCTGCCGTACTTGGCGACGATGTAAAGGGGCTCGCCATTCTTGTCCTCCAGCGTGTCGGGATTGTTGACGAGGCGGCGAGGCAGAGCGCGATGGATGGGGAGCTGGAGGTCGGCTGGAATTGTCCTGCCCTCGCGAACGGCAGCGATGGGCCAGAAGCGATCCTCGAGCTCACCGGCGCCATATTGGTTTCCTGAAGAGTTGAATGTCAGTAAGCGAGATTGGGATGAAGGGGACGGAACGCACCCAGGTCGATGACGTTACGCTCAAAATTCTCGAGCTTCGCCCCATCGACGGCAAATGTGGCGATGTCGCGAGTGTAGTGGCGGTCGTCAACCCTGACGGAGATCTCGGGAGCCCAGTCGACATCACCGAACCTGCGGCCGTTGATATCCTGCCACTTGGCTTTGACTTCGGCGAAGAGCGTCTGGAGAGTGGCGTTGTCTTCGTTCTTGTCGTCCAAGGCGTTCTGCTTGCGTCGCAGGGCCGTGCTGTTCTGCCCGTCTGACTTCAACCCCAACTCCGCCAATTCTCCGGCAAGTCTAACGGCATCGCGGAACCCTGTGTTGACGGCGTCTTCGATCTCGACGACAGCACGAGCGAGACGGCGTTCACCACAGACAAGGATGTGCTGAGGGTTGGCCCTGTCGAACTCGTAATGGGTGGTCGTGTCGACGGAGGCGACGTGTTTGTTGGTGAGAGCGAGGATCCTATCGCTGGGGTCGCCGTTGCTGGTCTTCACCTCCCGGAACAGGAACGTGAGGGTGCCCTGCGCATTGTCGGACTCCCTGGCGATGGGGATGCCTAGGCCAGTGTTGAAGGGGTGATTGAGGCCGAACCTGGGACTGGTGTTGTCCTCGACGCTCATCAGAGGCGGGCCGGCCAGCCTTTCGACCGACCCTTCGTACCACTCGACGACGACATCGGTGATCTGGAAGTCAGCGAGGATGTGAAGGATGTCGGGCGTGGCATTGCGAACAGCCCCAGCGTTGGTGGTGTTGGGACGAACAGCGATCCACACAACAACTGGGCCAAAAGTTTCCTCCTTGCCGTCCTCGACGGTCGAGAAGCGAACTGTCTTAAGCGCGGAGTACTTGAGGCCGTGGGCCTTCATCGATTCTAAGATCTGAGGAGCGACGGTACCCCATACGGCGTTAAGCGGCGTATCGAAGACACCGTGGGCAGTCTTGTTGGGGATTTTGAAGAAGCGGGCTCCAGGCGCGGGGATGGGGAAGGGGTTGGCCTCGAGATCGGAACGCCACATGAGTTTGGGAGGGTTGCCGGAGATGCCGTGATACCAGTAGTGCATCTCGAACTTGGAGATCAGTGCGGGGGCGACGACGGTGAGGGCGTCTGAGTCGTTAGTGAGCTGCGAGTAGAGGGTATCGGCCTCGCTGATGGTTGGAGACGTGGGAGACGTAGGAGAGCCCACAGCGTCTTGTGGGGGAGCCTGGGCTGAGTACCTGCGATTGAGACAGTCGACCATGAAGCAGGTCACGGCTGAAAACGCAAAAAGATGTGAGTACGTGGGAACTGAAACGCGCAAGAAAGAAGATGAAGAGACTTACTGCCAAGGTGCACGGGGTCAGCCCTCACTTTTTCGACCATGGCTTTGACACCTGGAGCAACGTCTACAAGGTGGACGGACAATCATGAGTGGGAGATGGACGTGTGTAATGATGAAGCAGCTCACTTTTGCCCAAGAACTCGAGGGTATTGAGCTCGTCGTCGCTTAGGTCGATGATCTCTGCGGGAAACGCTCAGCACTGGTAACAAAGAGGAACGACGGGCATCACAGACTCTTGTTCCGATAAGCAGGATCCATGGCGGCAAAAAACAGTTCACGAGAGGTGGTAGTAAGAAAGCGCAAGTAAGTAACTCGTCGATGGGGATGAGTTGGGGAGCGATGGAAAAAGTTCGAAAAACACGAAGAGGGGATCTATCTAGACCGGTGACCGCTCGCTCTATAGCGAACGACCGACCTGCGACTGGTCTTAGGCCTTGTCTTAGGCTTGGTCTTAGGCGGCATGGGGGATGTTGACGGTGGGTTGAATGGGATGCAAACTCATACTACTGTTATTCACACAAGTACTGTAATCAGATTTAATCTACTATAATCCGAATTAATTGATGTAATCGACGGACTTCCCAGGCTGGCCAGAAATGACTGTGGGAACACTGGGAAGGGCTGATTACCGCAACGGGAATGGGCGCGGCTGAAGCGACCGTGACAAAGTCCACGACGTCCAACACACACGACAGCGACTGGAATAGCAGGATCAAAGGGGACACCTAGTGGTCCAGAAATGCTTCTTCCCCGCCGCCACCCTCGTTTTTTCCTCCTGCTCGCATCTCTCATCTTCACTGCTATCCTACTTTTACTCCCACGATCGCCCCTAGCCGCATTTCAATCGTCTGCTAGCACTGGCTCACCCAGTCGCCCCATCAAGTCCCCTGTAGTCTATCAAGGCGTTTCTGCGCGGGTTCGACGTGCCGAGCGTGCCTACCAGAAAATGCTACGGGGGCGCGACGCCCTCATCGCGAAAGTCGGGCCCTCATCCCGCGATGTTGCTCTGTCTGTCGGGTCTTTTATCTTCGAGTCGTAATATGCTGACAGCGTGCAGATTTCCTCCAGATAAGGACCCGTGGCCGCCATATACAGTTTGTGAGTTGGGGTTCTTCGGTAGTTGTCGTTGGCTCGTTACGATTTCGTTTACAGGGGACTTTTTTCCGCCTGCCTTTTCCTGCCCACACGAGCTGGAACGCATAGGAGCACTTGGTGATGGAGGGAAATGGGTCTGTGGGCTGTCGCAGCTGCAGGACAAGGAGGACTGTATTGTCTACTCCGTTGGTACGCCCGAACCATCGTCATCAGACTCCTGCCACCTCACTCCCTTCAGGATCCCCTGCGGATGCATCTTTTGAAGCCGAGCTTCTTGCTCGCACCCGTCATTGCCAACTTTTTGTATTTGACCACACCTCGTCGTCCCTTCCTCGTGCACTTTCTGCCCCCGCATCCCTGCCAACCGCGCTCGGCGAGTTTTATTCAGCGTGGGACGTGTCGAGTCCCGAGAACGAGCATGACTATTGGGACTCTCGAGGCACCGCACAACGCACCCACTTCAAGCCGTACCGGATCACCGGTCAGGACGCTCCCGCAACAGCGGATAAACCCAAATCGTACACGCTGGAGACCATCATGCGTCAAAACGGTGCGCGTGCCCATCTGTCGACTTATCAACCCCCTCACGCTTTTTTTCCCTTCTGACTTCCTCGCAGGACATACGCACATTGACATCTTGAAAATCGACCTCGAAGGATGGGAGTTTGATGCTCTTACCACCTTCCTCTTACCAAACTCAAATTTCACCTCCCAACAACCGCGAGCGCCACCCGTGTCGCAGATGTTACTCGAGTTACACCTGTGGGGTCGCGATTTTTCCGACTTGCTCAGCTGGTGGACTGTATTGGAGCGTGCAGGGTTGCGTGCGGTAGCGCGGGAGCCGAACCTGGTATATCAAAACTATAATCGCTTGCAAGGTGCGGAGCTCGCAGAGGTGTGTGCTGTTTTCCCTTTTCTTCGGAGCAATCAATAACTTGCGTTGGTGTAGTATACATTCCTCAACGTCGCGGCGCCAAACATATTTATTTCTGAAGATGGCACGTCCCCGTTATCTCCCCCTTGGACCGCACTGCAGGACCCTCAAGTTCCCGATCATGAGCTGCCTTCGCCTTTGGCACCCATCCACGAAGACGACCAATAACTCCGCTGACGGCCGCGACGGACACCATCTTTGACGCCAGGGAAAAAGTACGTGAACTTTTGAGCCAATGACACTTACATATATATGGAAGGCCTGTGTAATTGGGATCTCGTTTTTATGTAGTTGATTATCGTACCCAGCTTACTACACGATACAAGCGCGCTTACATACGGTAGTAGACCCTGTGATGCGCAATGCTCTGCCCTATACCTCTTGTCATCTACTCATGTACGTGGAAAATGGAACTCATTCGCAGGTCAACATCGCCCAACGCACTTGAATAAGCACGGCTGGGAATGGATCAAGACCCCGTAATAGGGTGCGCATAAGCAACGTGCGCGACACCAAACTCGACCACGGGTGCCCCCCCATTTTCGTGTTCTGCCCTCCCGCGGGCCGTCCGGGTGGGCATCGATATGAGCACCGCTAGATGGAGAGGCTCAGACGGTAGCCGCGGTGACGAGGGGGACGAGACAGGCAGCTCTAAGGAAGACGCTAACCCGGCGGTGATCGTGGGAGCCCTCGAGGGAAGGTCGGGTGTAGTAGGAGGGTGTCTTCTGCCGAGGAACGGGACGCGTAACAACCGTCGTGCTGACCATGAGGTACGCCAAGATCCCACGCTACCCCGTAAAGGCCCGGGTGTCTGCTGTGTAACGGGAACAAGCGTGCCGCCGGCTACAGGCTGACGTGAGGCAGTGCCCACGGCGTATGCTCAGCACATTGGTCTCGGGGGGTTAGGTCGGTGATGTGTACGCACAAGTATCCCCGCCCATCCCTTTTCCGGATCGTGAGGGAGCGACCAAGGGGTAATGTGTACTTCCCACAGCACGGGCTTGGGCGCTAGAGGGTCGTCACGCCGCTTGCTATTCTGCGGTGGTGGTACATATGTCCCCGCTGCGATGGATGCGAGGATGACGGCGTTACGTCGTCTGCGCAGATGGACGGAGCGCGCAACGAGGGCACCGAAGATCACGAAGAGGAGGGAGAGAGTGGCTGTTAATTGGTATATGGCGCGACGTCAGTGCACTACTACAGAAAGAGAGGCGGTGCCCTGACCGAGGAAAGTATACACTGGTATGCTAGGGATCAACGAGTGAAAGGTTAGGACGTTGAGAGAGACGCACGATAGAGGGAGGTGGGGTTGCCATTATTAGGGAGTAAGGGGCCCGAACCCGTCGAAGTGGGTGACGGTGAGGAGGTGTTGTCAGTGGGCAAACTCGCTGACGACGAAGAGGTAGCCATGGTCAGGAGAGTGGGCACGGACTGTGCGCGAACGAGCGTGGGTCACATATATGGGACTCGGAACAGCATCCGGAGTGTGAGTGGCCTGCATGGATGACATACTGCAACTGTAATGACAGTCATCAAGTAAGCCGTCAAAGGAACTCAGGCCCGGTTCTCCGATCAAGTAGCCATGAACAACCGCCGCCGACTCAGGAGAAGCAGACTCGCTGGTTCTTCACTAATCGTCGCCTCTGTTGCATGTTTCCTCTCGGCTCTGTTTTTGCTCTCACATTATACTCTTGGGCTCACCGTACCCGGCGGTCACCCGACTTCAGCAGCCGATGATGGTTTGACGATCACCCACGTAGGTCCATCGTCCAAAAGATCGTTCGCGTGGAATCCCAGTGAAAGATATCTCGCCTATCTCCCTCACAGCGGTTTCCACAACCAGCGCATTGCACTAGAAAATGCGCTCGTCCTCGCTCGCATCCTAAACAGAACGCTTCTGGTACCGCCCGCTCACCTGGGAAGCAATGTCTTCAGCTATCACAAGTTTGACGAACTCTACCGACTCTTGGTACACTCGGGAAAGCAAGGCCTGCTCCACTGTTCAAAAGTCCCCTCAAGAATCTCCCCTCCCGAGTGCTGGGGTTACTATGACTACACGCACGTCTCGTGGGACTGGCTCGTCGATTTGTCTTCGGTCGCCATAGAGCAACCTCTATTTCACCATGAGCTCTTCACCTACCCTTGGCTTGAGAACCCGCCTCCAGACGCGGATACACTGAAGCTCAGGGACCAAACAGCGTACGACTTTCGCTTCGTCGACTACACCCCTGCGCCAGATACACCGTCCCACCCGCGCTACCACACTGCGTATCTAATTGCCACGCTCGCCGCTTCGGACGCTCAGCTCATCCAACTCGGCACCCTTTTCGGCTCCGCGCGCCTGCACCTGAGCGATCGCGGCCACCGCGCGGCGCGCACGGCGATCCGCGAGAGGATGGCGTTCGCCAACCCGTATCTGCGCCGCGCGTCCCTCGCTGCCGCGCACGCCCTCGGCGGCCCAGACGCATTCCTTGCGGCGCACGTCCGCCTAGCGAACGGCCCGTTCCTCGTGGTGCAGGCGCAGACCGTGCGCGTGGCGTGGTACCGCCTCGTCGCGTGCGCACTTCGCGGGGCCAACGCCAGTGCGGGCGGCAGCGCCGAGGTGCACACACTCGAGCGTCGGCTGGTGCCCGCAAATGCAGGGCTCCCACCCCCTCACGAAGCCCTGCGCCTGGACGTCGATTATGTGTCGCCTGTTGCACCACCTGGCGGCAGTGCGATGCGCGCGAGCGCATGCGTGGGGAAGCAGCAGCATGAAGAGCGCGCACTGGCGGCGCTGAACGTGCCACTGTTCGTCGCGACGGACATGGAGGACGCACCAGCGCTCGCGCCGCTGCGCGCGGCGTTTCCGTGCATGGTCTTGACGCGGGATTTGGTGGTGCCGGAGGTACGTGCATTGGGGCGGCTGGTCAACGCGGAGGATGGCGTGAGACTCGGGCCATTTTTAGTGCCACTGCTGGAGGCGGCGATTGCAGCACAAGCATGGGCAGTGGTGGGGACGGAGGGGAGTACTTTTAGCGCTTACGTCGAAGACTTGCTGTGGCAACGGGAACATGGGCGTCAGATTGTGCAGCGTGGGTAAGGAAGCTTGTTGTTGAGAGTCACGCGGGCTGGCAATGTCTTGCAAAACTGTTCATACCAGCCACACGATGGTAACCGTGGCGTGCAAGTAGATCATGTGTACAGCAGCATCATCTGGTGGGGCCGACGGGGTTAAACACAAAAGGAAAGAAAAAAAAAGGAACTTCCATAGCAAAGAAGCATTACCGAAAGAAGAGCCGGACTCCACGGTCGATTCACCGTTCGCGATTCACAGACAGACACAAAGTTCCTTGATGGATGAACGCAGACGAAGAGTCAGGTGGATGACTGCTGGGACAAGTCAGGTAAAACTGCAACACTGGTATTGGTCTTGTTGTGTTGTTGTGAACGAACATCTGGGAGACGGCGCAACGCTGATAAAAGCAAGGCTTGAAGGAGGTATGTGTTTCCCGAAATAAATTACCGGTGCTTTCGACTGCGGTGAGAGCTTGCACCGTGTCTCTGAGGAAGTTCCATTGCGGTTTCTAGCAATTGCGAGAAGCCATCAGGGGTGATGTATTGGCGGCCATCTATTAGTAGTATCTGATCAGTTACCAGTGGCATGACCGTGTTGTGAAATTGGTATTACGTTGGAGCACCGCGGCCACTAGAACATTGATCGATAATTAAATATTAAATGATTACTAAATACCGAAAACGGTCATTGCCAGTTGAACGGAACCCTCTGCAGCCTGAGTGAGCGTCACGATCATTCGACTGACATTCGATGCGACGAGACAACCAGAGACTGAGGCCATCGGTTACTGCGCACTGGCAGACCCGAGGGATGTTCGGTTGATGGAGTCGCACGAGTGCAGTGATCCGAGGCGAAGCCAAGCTACGCTAAGCGGCAGGGCTTCCATCGCTCCGTTCATCTCGTCTCTTTAAATCCACTTTCTATGCATATCCCTTCCTTCGCTTTCCCCCGCGACGAGGGGGGTCTCCTTCCCCCTCCCCTCAATGCCTACGCTAGACGACCAGTTGTATGACCCTCTCAAACTTGATCTAAGTGCAGGCAGGTCGTCGTGCCCCCACACCAGCTTATCCCCTGACCTCTGCTTTACCACCAGTTGCCGCTCTCGCATTTCTCGTCTGGGATATTCTCATAACCCTCGATCAAGAAGTTGAAGCCGTCTGGACGTGCGTTCCTCTCTTATTTTCTTGTTCCCTCCCTCATCTCCTCCTTAGGAAACCTAACAAATTTTATACCAAATGGTTATTCTTTTTCGTCCGCTATTTCGCAGTTGCCATGCAGATGTCAGTCCTTTCTTTTTTTAGCCCTTCCAGATCGTCATCTTGTATTCATTTCGTCTCAGTGCCCTGCTGTTCGTAGGCACTCGAATAGCCTTCACCCTGCATTACACGTACAGCGATTGCGTCAAGTGGTACATCTTTCAAGAGGTCGGCACCCAAGCTCTCATAGCGGCAGTCGAGTTCATCCTCATCGTTCGTGGTGAGTTATCACCTTTCCCCCCTTATCGCTGTGCTGACTGTTCATTTCCAGTACACGCTTTGTATGACCGAAGCCGGATCGTCACTTCGATTCTCCTCCTGCTTTTCATTGCGGAGAATATCGTCATGATCGTCACCCTCGTTAGGGTTGTTCCCGAAATTGGCTTCGACCCCATCTGTACCGTCGTACACTCTCCACCAAGGCTCCTTCTGTTTGCGTACGCGACGATTACTCTTTTCACCCCTCGTACTGTCCTTACTCCCTCATAGCGTCGCCTTTGTTTCCTTCGAGACTGTCCTCTTTATCCTCACTCTCTTCAAGTTTATCGTTGCTCTCCGCAGTGGTTGGGGTCGCACCCCCGTTCTCTACCTCCTCGTGCGCGACGGCACGTGGGCATTTATCCTCATATTTGGTTCGCGCCGTCTCTCCTTTCTACCTCCCTTCTCCCATTCACGCGTCTCAGTGACCCTTTGCGTTAACGCTGGCTTCTATCTTGCCGCGGGAGACTCGCCCAACTCATCGATCGCCTTTCCCTGGCTCCTCTCCATTGAGGCGTTCGCTGGCGCCCGCATCGTGCTCAACCTCCACGCGCTCTCCTTCGACGTATCGGCCGACTCGAGTGGGTCGTACCCCGGGGCCGGCGCGTTGTCCTCTCACATCGTGTTCACGGCCAACCCCTCGACCGCGAACCATCCGCGCACCGCGCACAGGAGGTGGGACTGGGGCGGTTTGCAAGAAAACTCATATGATAGCAGTCGTAGTCGCAGTGGGGGTGGTACTGGTACGAGGGTCGACACAGGGACGATCGCTGAGAGTTACGAGATGACGTGGGCTGGCGCGAGCAAGAGCGATCCCGGCGCGAGCTTCCACCGCGAGCACTTTCTTGGGAAGAGTGCGTCGACGTCTGCGACTAACTGTACCAGCCGTTGCACGCACTCGGATGTCTGCGTCGAGATCAAAGACGAAGGCGTGGCGTAGGAGCGGAGAGTAACTAAGTGTCCTGCGGTAGGTATGCACCTGCCTTTGATGCTCCTACTTCGGGGCTAATGATGAATTAGGTGATGACTGACCCACTAACGCCGTTGGGTTTGTTGTGGCGTGCTGTGTCGGTCCGTGCCCTCCAGATCCGATATTGCAGCACGAGGAGCTGCGCGGCCAGTGCAGACACGAACCCATGCTCGTGTATCAACTCCACCCAAAGTCCCCCTATCGCATCCCAGCGGCTGGACTGTGCACGCGGTTCTGATCACCGCCTTGGCTCAGTTCGGTTCGTGGGAAGGGACATATGGTCAGAACATGTCTCCAAGAAATGTGCCACTGGTTCTTTTTTCTCGTATACGTACCAGAGCAGTTACTTGTTACGTAGGAATGCTGTGTAACAAGATGTATACATTCACGGCCTCCGTTGGTGAATAATTACAATTACGGTGCAGTGCAGCACAGCGCTGACTTTTGGGCTGCTCGCAGCTTACAAGTCGGGGCCATCTGCTGTGCGTGTCACTTACTCGGCTACTTCCCCGCTCCTTGTCAGCGAATCGGGTAACCCAGCGCTTGGTGGCGGGTTGCGTGATACGACGGCCTCCTTATTCTTGTCTCTTGTTCTATTCCCCCAAGTCCTCCCCTGTCTGTTGTTGCCAGCGTTTCTGTTGTGTGCAATGGACGCCTGTGGGCGACATGCTTGACAGCCGCTTTTATCTCTGAGTGGTCCTCTTTTGTTTTCGCAGACGACCCCGAACTTGGCTTGACAACGCCGCGAACCACAGCCCCACACCTATTCTCCTGTGCAAACCTTCGCTTTTGTACACGTACAGCAAATACGAGTACAAGGATAACGCAGCTGTGGCACCGATGTTTTTTCCATTAAATAGGCAACGTGCCAGCCAACTAACGAAATAACCAACCACCCACATCCAGGCTATAGTACCACCGCACACTCAAGAAATATCAAATGGGATTCTTCGGCTCATCGAGACACTCTCCCTCCTGGACGCCAGGTTCATTCCCCGCGGGTCCCATGCCGGTCATGGTCCCGGGCTACCCGTACTCTTCTTCAGCGGTATGGCAGCCCCAGCCCGTCATGATGGCCTACCCCCCATCTCCCATGGTCATCCAGGTCCCAGTCCCGTTCCCAGTCCAGGTTCCTGTCCAGGTCCCTGTCCAGGTACCCGTCACGGCAGTCTCGCAGTCTGCGTTCACGCCTGGCACCTCCTTCACAGTCGTGCAGCACACCCCGGCCACCAACACGCTGCACCTCGAAATGGTTCCCTCTCCGCGGATCACTCACACTATCCCACCAGCACCCGCTCCCTCGCCTTATCGCCCCCCTGCGCCGCCACCGCCTGCCCACGACCAGTGGTCACAACCGCAGCAAGTGCAGGTTTATTCGATGTCTTCGCAACAGCAGCAACAGCAGCAGCATGGGTCCCCACCCATCACTATCAATGTTTTCGCAACGCCGCAGCAGGGGCAGACGCTGCTGCCCCCCGGGAACACTCCCGGGCCCGTGCACGCGCCAGTCCTACCGTTCGTCTAATCATTTATGGAAGACGGTCGCTGTCGCTGAGAGTGAATCTGCCTGATAGGACCCCTGGTGCATCCGTGACGAACGACGACGACGATGCGTCGGGCGGAGATGACACAGGTGGCCATGATGACCATCACCACAACCACAACCGCGACCACAACATACGACAGCCCACTCCCATCCGTATCCCGAATACTCCTTGCCATCTCGTATCTACTATGATTTCCATTTCTTCTCCTCGTCCAGCACTCTCGGCGCTCCACACGTCTAATCCACTACCCCAACTCCCGATTTCGTATCACCTTTGAGAAGGAACGACCGATGCGGGGTTGCAAGTTGTTGCACTGGAATAAGCGCAGTCGGCCGTTCTGAGGTGTTTGTATCAATGTGTCTCACGGTTTCTCTTGTTGAAAATATCCTCTCTGACGATCATCTTGGACTCTACTTTGCACAATTGTTTCTATGCGATCATGACCTGTTAGATTAACGACCTCACGATGCCTCACTATTACTTTAAAATTGCCCCTACATAATATTACCTTGGTTTGATATCCGATAAACGAACAACCGAATGTCTGCGGCGTGAACTATGGTGATAGATCAACACGACGTACTTAGCGCGAAAGTCGCCTCATAGCTCCCACTTTACCCTCGATGCTAGCAATCTCGCCCATCAATGCGCGATAACGTTCCTCAAGCACTTCCAGCTCGTCCTTGTCAAATTCCGGAGGCGGGGATGGTGACGGTGACCGCCGCGTTGACGTCTCCGCCTCCCATGGAGGCGCAGTACGCGACTGCAGCAGCAGCGTCGTGGTCGGCGTCACGCTCCGGCGCGACAGCATCGACATCGCCGATCCGGGGCGCGGGCCAGGACTCGGACTCGGACTCGGCGGGGCGTCGCTAGTGCTCGCGCTAGCGCCGTCGCTTTCCTCGTCGTCGCTGATGGCCAGGGCGAGCGCGAGCGCGCTGCTGAGGGTGCCCGAATCACCGTCCGGCCCTGCCGTGCTGTTGGTGAAGTTTAGCGGAGCGTGCGTCGCGAACCGGAGTGTCTTGGGCTTCGCTCGCGCACCAGCAGAGGCGAGCGCACTGCGGGGCGTGCGACCGGCGTCGAGCACCTTTTTCCGCGCACTGAGCCCGATGCAGTCGACGAGCTGGCGCATGGCCTCGCGGTCCGAGACGGCACGGCGCGGAGCTGTGCGCCGGAGCGTGCTCGGACGCGGGAGAGTTCCCGTCCCAGTCGCGGTGCCGGTACCGATGCGCCGCATCGGTGTTTTGAGCTCGCTCCTGGCGATTTCCAGCGGTGTTTGAGGAACTGGGACGTGGTGCGCGCGCATCGCTGGGGATGGGGTAGGTGGTGTCGCAAGAGGAGTATTGGGGAACGCGTCGTCCGTGGGACCCCATGAAAAGCCGATGAAGAAGGACTCTGCATCTTCGCGGAGGATGGAGGATGTCGTACGCAATGCCGAGAGCCCCAGAGACCCACGGCTGCCCTCTTCAGACGGCTGAAAGAAAGCGGAAAAAGCGAATGGGGTAGATGCGGTCGAAGACGCTTCTTGGACCGGATCCGGGAGACGAGGCGCCGGTGCGCCGGAAAGATCTTCGTTGTATGTGAAGAGTGGGAGGTGGAGGTCCGGACGGTGCTGCTCTATTCGCACGCGTGAGGAATTACGTTCGGCGATTTGGGGCTGCCATACCGGAGTGGAGATTTTCCCACATGGTGCCATCGAAGAAGGGGTGCTGCATTATCTCCTTGGTCCCATGGCGGCCAAGGCGAGTCTCCGCGTCCGTGAGTAAACTACAAAAGGGACGATCACAGAAGCTCTAAAGGCCATTTAACCTGTCTCGGACGTACTGAGTTAGCAAATCACAGAGCTCGATCGAGAGAGACGTGTTTGTGGGGAGCGCAAGGCTCTTCTTAAAGTCGACGATCTTGAGATAAGTTGATCGTATATCGCGCGCGAAGAAGGGGGCGACGCCGAAAACCATCTCGTATATCATGGCGCCCGCGCTCCACCAATCTGTCTCTGCCCCGTAACCATCTTCTCCCGCGTTTTCTTCCTGTCTATCTCCTTCCTCATCGGACAGCTCCATCGCGACGAGAGCCGCTTCATGTGCCTGCAGTATTTCAGGGGAGATATAATCACAAGTGCCACAAGGAACACGACAGTACTCTGGAGGTACAAGACGCGAACCAGGGACAAGCGGTGCGGCGGAACCAAAGTCGATGAGCTGAATGTGTGCAGTACGAGTGATCACGAAATTGTGAGGCTTGACATCGCTGGATGCTACTCTGAGCGTCGGCGCGGCGAGAAGTGCGAGGGATGAAGACGTGCCGATGTACAAAGCCCTGCGAGTGGCACCACGCGACGGAACTGATGACCTGTGGAAGCCACCAATGCAGGTCATCCTCGCAAATGCGCTCGAGGGGGTTCGACTCGAGGACGTCCCAGAGAGTTCCACCCTCTGCGTAGTCCATAACGAGGTTGAGGTGCGTGCCGGATTGGAAAGCGCATAGGAGATGTGGGGCCCAGACGGAGCCAGTACGAAGAGCGCGAAGAACGATTTCTCGTTCCAGCTGGGGGTTGCATTGCTATAGAACAGTGATTTGGGTGTGCCTGGCATGGAGGTACGAAAGGAAATGGAACAAACTTCACGAGTCTTGAGCGCAAAGCGTTTTTCGATCGACTTTCGGACGTATACACGCCCGTTGATGTTACAATTTACGACGTCAATCTGCGGGAGAAGTGGAGCTCGAGTGTTGTACGCGCGCGCAAAGGCCGAAGAGTGCATACGGTTGAGAATTGTCCGTATTCTAGGGTCCCGATGACTGTGAGATCTTTGTCTGTGAAGCGCAGCTTATCCACTTCTATGGTCTTGGCTGCTCGTGTGCGATCAAGGTGCACCCTACAATACATGAAGGGTATATTTCGATCACCCACCTGTCTTAGCGATGACCGATTGACCGTGAAGAATCCGGTCAAGCGCGAGGCCGTCTTCATCCTCGTCACCGTTGCTTTGGAGAAGAACGCCGAGTCTGGCCTTGCGTTTGAGCCAGGATGTAAACATTCATGAGTTGTGAACGGTGTTGACCCGTGACTCCGGCATCGGTCCGTGTAAGACCAACCAGTTCAATTACCACTTCAGTACAGTACCACAGTTTCTCTTAACATTAACACAGTAGTTGAGCTCGAGTAACCTTTGACGCAATTTGACAGCCCAAGTATTGTCGTTTCGTTGAAGATGAGAACTTGAAGCTTGAAGTCCTGGTTCAAGTCCTGGTTGGTCGAACAGCTGCTGACTCATAACCGAATTTCGAAATTTCGATCTCACTTGAGCATACACTGGCAGTACTTTTCGCCAATGATTCCTAACCCAAACCTGTTGGCACCTAGCCTAGTCAGGAAAGTGGTCATGCAGCAGGTACACCAATTGAATGACCTCAGGCCCCTCATTCTCATCCACCCTAATTGTGGTGATTGTTCCGGAGTTCCAAATTAGTCCTAGATCCACTGCCTGGATTCAATATGCAGCTGCCACTGGCTGGTTTGTTCCTGAAGCCCGAGGGGTGTGAACTCGCAGTAGGAGTCAAGTGTCTCAATGGGCCTGGATTTGCGTGGAACCTGACCGGATGACCCTCCAGTGATGCAATCCCCTATGCTTTCGGGCAGCAGACTGCGAACTGCACACTTAGTTGCTCCGTTCTCGCGGCAGATTATCTGTCACGGCGCACACTGGGGTCCTTTCACGTTATATCTCCTGAGCGTTCACAACACAACTACCCCTTTGAGGGGGAACTGCTTGTTCGAATGCCAACTCGAATAGTATCTCTAACAGTTCCCCGATTACTAGGATTATCGATGTCGGTTGATCAATTAGCCACTCGTCTCATTCTCGGCACCAGATAAGTGCGTCAGATAAGATTTGGTGCTGCACAACTATATTCCGGTTCACGTTGATTTGAAAGTAAACGACAGTTGCCTCAAGGAATCGTGTGTTCCCATTAAATGAAAACATACAAGTTTCGTGTTGGCGTGGGCGATATCAAGTCACTGATAATCGATAATCACTTGTGCCAAGACTTGTGCAGTCGCGAAAACGTATAACGAGCCCCCTTTCTTCGAACCCTAGTTACTCGCGGCGCCACTCATGAACCAAAGCCCTGATACCGTAATAGATGGAGCCAATGGAACAAATGTAGAGGTAAGTTGTGACGTGCTGCCGTTGAAAGTGTTCCTACTATCCCGGCAATTGACTTACCCATAGCCGGAATTCACCCACAATGGATGCGGACTTTGCGGGCTCACCAAAATTGGTATCACACGGTCTCATCTGGCCAGTCATCCCTCCAATCCAATCCGAGTCGGCAGCGAAAACATGGCTTTACAGTAGTATATTCTTCTGTGATCCCGGTACTTCCCGGTACTTCGGGTTCAATTCTCACTGTAAGTGTAAGTTACATGTTCATTGAGGCCGACTCTACTGCCGACTCGGAAATTGAACGGAGATGGACCTCCCTAAACTGTGCACTGGCAACTATTTGCAACTTGACTAACATGAGGCATGCTGGTAATCATTCAC
This sequence comes from Lactarius deliciosus, assembly GCA_021525775.1. Taxonomy (NCBI): domain Eukaryota; kingdom Fungi; phylum Basidiomycota; class Agaricomycetes; order Russulales; family Russulaceae; genus Lactarius; species Lactarius deliciosus. The sequence continues at coordinate 260,052 of JAKELK010000056.1, forward strand.
CCGGAAGTACGCATGGCAGCTACAAAAACTCTGACTTTGGGGCTTCTGTTCCCTCCAAGTTTCCTCAGCCGTTTTCCCTGTCTCAGACAGGTAAAACTCTTTCCCCCTTTCAACCATAATGGTGTCTCCAGACCATTCTATGACGCCCTCTCCGACACCGACAATCTCGGACCAAAATATGTCCTTCGAGGCCAAGATCAAGCACGAAGTGCTCGATTCGACGTTCTCTGCTAGGTCTGAGTCGCCCCTCCAGCCTCCAGAACCTAGGGTCATCACGTGGGACGGTCCTAACGACCCACACAACCCTCAGAATTGGTCGTACGGCTACAGATGGTTCATGACTCTCATCTGCGGTGTACTCACTCTCAATGTGTGCGTCTCTTTCTTCCCGCTACCCATTGTTCTGGTATACTCATCCGTTGGATATGCAGTACATTTGCATCCTCTGCACCCTCTAGCTCAACTATTACCATAGCTAAGGAGTTCGGCAGTTCAGAGGAGGTCTCGTACCTCATCACCTCCATGTTCCTAGTTGGCTGTGTATTCGGCCCTATATTCTGGGGCCCAGGGTCTGAGCTGATCGGGCGGCGCCCCATCTTCGTGGTCACGCTTTCATTCTACACTCTATCTCATCTCGGCCAAGCTCTGGCGCAAAATATGGAAACGGTCATCATCACGCGGTTTTTCGCCGGATTCTTTGCCTGTGCGCCACTGACGAACATCGGCGGCATTATTGCCGACATCTGGGACCCGAGCACTCGAGGCATCGCGATGAGCGTGTTCGCCATGAATGTATTCTTGGGATCAGTACTCGGACCAGTTGTTGGTAGCTAGTAAGTCATGATGAGGGTACATTATGCGCAATTGCCTGATGATTTCTGTAGCGTCACTGTTAGCCACCTTGGGTGGCGCTGGGTATTCTGGGTCATGATGATCTTTGCGGGTTTCTGCACCCTCGTTGGCATTGCGTTCCTTCCGGAAACGTATGAACCCGTTCTTCTTGCTCAAAAGGTACGACATCTTCTCGTTTTCTACGTAAAATATTGAAGTTAGTCAGGCGAAGCGTCTGCGCGCCCTCAATCCCGAGAAGATAAAGGATATATATGCGGAGAGCGAGAAAATCGAATGGACCACAAGTGAATTGCTGAACCGTACTGTTCTGCGCCCATTTAAGATGCTCCTTGTTGAGCCAATCCTCCTTCTGGTCACGGTTTACCTTTCGGTCGTTTATGGTATTATCTATGCCAGTGAGTTGATGGTCCTCAGCGATACCCGGTGACGCCCTAATTGGTGCTGTTTGTAGCGTTCGAGGCGTTCCCTGTGATCTTCGTTCACATCCGACACTTCACCACCCCGCATGATGGCCTTATGTTCATTGGTATTGGCATTGGATCAGTGACCGCCACGCTCATCAACATCTGGTTCCTTCGCCCATACCCGCAACTCATGAAGGAGTGGCGTGGCTTCCCGCCTCCGGAAAAGCGTCTGCACTCAGCAATGGTCGGCACGCCCCTGATAGCATTTTCCATTTTCTGGCTCGGGTGGACCGGTAACTACGAGAGTGTACCGTGGTACGTTCCGGCGCTGAGTACTATCCCCCTGGGGATTGGCATGGTACTTGTTTTCATGTCGTTCCTCGTACGTTCAGTTCAACTTCCGTATCGGAATGCAATGCTAACGGCGTTTGGACGATCAGAGTTACCTTGTCGACACTTACCGAATGTATTCCGCATCCGCGCTCGCAGCCAACACAATGGTTCGCTCTGCGGTCGGAGCGGCGTTCCCGCTGTTTACGACGCAGATGTTTGAAGGGATGGGAGTGAACTGGGCATCGACTCTCATTGGCGGTATTTCCTTATTATTATTACCAATGCCGTTCCTGTTTTACAAGTATGGCCCACGGATACGTGCCAGAAGCAAATTTTCTCCCTCCAGAGTATGTTTCCCACATGATGCCCGCTCTATTCGCCATGCTGACCTTGCCCCTACCACAGGACCTCGAGATCGCAAAAGAGATCGAGGCGGAACGCAAGGTCATAGAAGAAAATGGCAAAGTATAGAATGAGACATTGTTTCGCATGGTCATTTGTATATCTACGCACAAAGCATACCCCATTCGCATGTAGCTATTACGTCATAGACAGTTACGACAGTAATAATATTTATGTTGACATCGACTCGAAAGTAAAGTCACGGCTAGCCTGCCCCCTATTGATTTTTGAGTGATCCTGATATTGAACTGAGGAAGGCAGATGGTAATGCAGCTGTGCATGCAAGATGTCAGGAACTGCGTTGCCTCTAGGACCTAACGGGCCCACAATGTTTAAATTGTAATGCGAGAGACGAGGCGTATCGCTTTAACCTCCATATTAACGATGAGGCTCGCAAATAGAGTCGCAATGGTCGTTGTTGAGATCTGAGACGCCACTGGCACCCAAGCTGGCACCCCAACTTGGATTGCTACTTATTCAAGTTTTCGGACCAGTATTTGATACATAAAAAAACATTCAAGTTGTGCAACATGCCAACAAAAGCTGCTACAAAGAAAACACCTCCGTATGGAGCGCAATTCCACCCACGCGCTTTGCGTGCGAAGGTGTCAGTCTTGCGACGGCGTTTGCAGATTCACGTGTCAGGCTCTCCGGCCCGCTCGCACATACTCCCACGCCACCCCGGGTTGCCCTTTGAACCGAGCTTCCGCTCTCGCCCTCTACATCACCGTCTGCCAGGGGTGGGGAAAGCACATGTGCAAGAAGTCGGTGCACATCCGGTCGTACGAGTGTAGTGATAGAGTTCGGAATCGGTGGGACCGCCTCCGGGTCGCACAGGCAAGTCACGAAGATGGAGATGTGGAGATCGAGCGACGAATCGGCTGCCGCGTTTGCAATGTCCATAAGCATGGGCGCGAACCAATTAATACAGCCTGAGGATATGAATATGGATACCCAAGTAACAACCGACGTGATGAAGGTTCCGCTTACCAAAGGAACGGATCGCCCAGGCGAATTCGACGCGCCGGGTGCGCTCGCCTCGCGCTCGCTGGTGCCGCACGATCCTCCCGACTAGGTCATCCAGTAGCCCGAGAGTGAACGTCACCCCCGCACCGCCAGCAATGAGGAGCACGCTTTCATATTCACCCAGATCCAGGCTGCACCCGCCGTATGGGCCATCGATCATCACCTGCACAGGCACGGGCACGGCGTCTACCTTTTCGCTATTCTCACGGGCGATGCGCTTTTGTTCCGTGGAGGCGTAAAGGTCGAGCGCGCGAGTCCAGTCCCCCATGACACGGGCGCCGAGCACGATGGAGCGACTGGCGAGGCATGAGGTAGAAGCGGGCGCGTTGGCAATGGTGAGTGGATGCGATTCGAATACACGCCCTTCAAAGAAAATGCGGAGCTGGATATGTTGACCCGCTTCCCAGCCACCATCACAGTCGTATATGTTAATCTGCGAACGCGTCATTGAATGGAATCCCTGGGGGAAGGAGATACGGAAACACACAATAGTCATATTTCCCACCGACGTTAGAGTGGCATCCTTGATGCGGTAGCGGAACAGCCGCAGGAGTAGATCGAGGGCGTAAAAGGCCAGTGCCGGGTAAATCCAAGGCCGAGCGTAGATCGTGTGGTAGCAAATAGTGACAAAGAACGAGACGTATGTCAGGACACTAGATATGTCTCTATCCATCAGTTCGTCTGAGACACACGTAACACGGATACACGTACTGAACATAGAAGAATATCTGGCGGAGGTAGACTCGGACTGGTCTGAGAGAGGAAAGCACAATGATACAGAGAAGTGCGAAAGCGGCAACCCCAGAGGTCTCTTTTTGCGGACCTAAGACAGGTAGATTATATTGGACGTGATTTCGAATCCAGAGGGAACCATGGATGATGGCGCCAAGGAACATCCCACGGCCAGACCAGCGATGAACATAGTTGAGTTTCTCATATCCATGGCCTGGTCCCAGGAGGAGAGAAAGTATGGAGTTCTTCGTTGCAAAGAGGAAGACGATCGGGAGTTGGGCGAGAGCCATGAAGCCTACGGGAGTGAGCATAGCAAAAGGAGAATGTATACCGGAAAACCTACCTGCACGATTTGGATTGTCGATGAGAGGCGCGTTTGTCACAATGCAGACGACAACGACAGTGAAGTAGATCACTACGACGAGAACTAGTCGCTAGTGGTGAGAAAGACGAGGCGAAGAGATTGAAGATCTGGCGACGTACTCTGCCCTAGGTTAAGCCCGACACCGAGGGGTGACAACAGCAGGACAGAGCGGAATATACTCAGATAGCCGAGCGCCTTGCTGTGCTTCGGGGACGGGGCCACCTCCCTCTGTGGGGCTGTGGGGGCGGGCGCGTAGGCACGGCCTTCCCACACACCAAAGAGCCCGACGAAAACCCGTCGCGCGCGGAAAGCACGGTAGAATGAGGGAAGCGATAGAATTATTGCGAGGCCTAAGCACCCCGCCCAGATCTCTGTGAACCGGTGCTGCCATTTGGGGTCTTCCACATAGGAGCTGCGCGGAGGACTCTGTTTAGGATTCTGCTGCACAGGCAAGGCCAAACCTACATACTTGTACACTTGAAACTGTGATGGAATGGATGGGGGTGTGCCGAAGCCTGAAGACATTTCTCTCTAAACTCAATAGAGCTTCTGCTTCAGAGATCCAGTCCAAGCTTCAGTAAGCTTCAGTAAGTGACTTCAGTCTTGACTGACTTGCTGACCGCTCTGGAATATCTTTATTTGTTCCAAATAAACAATGGTGAAAAAACTTTTTCAACTCAGTTTCCATTTATCATTTCAAATTACGGTTCACGGGTCTACTACGGTCCATGGGAATAGTGCTGTCCGGGTCATAAAGTAGGGAGGCAGAGACGATTCACAAGACGATCAAGAGAACCTCGACGGCGGGCGAAGGACCAAGTCGATGCCTAGCGAGACGACAAAAAGGGTAGCCACTACTGACGACAAAAGAGTCGACAAAGCAGACACTTGACGCCCTTCTTATCCTTCTTGGGCCGATTGTTACCCGAGTTTGAACACAACGGTAGACGTTGCGACGACGACGGTGCCCTTAAAGCACCGTGTAAGGACACGAAACAAGAGAGAGACGATGCAAGACACACACGTCAGAAACGAGCACTTGCACTTGGGACAGAGGAGACGGAGGACTTGGACCGATTTGATATATATAGGTTGTCGTGGTGGCGATAGGGATGGTCTGGACGAGAACGGCTGGCGTATAAGCGATGACAGGTTGCTGAATCATCCAAGCTCCAGACATGATAGTTGTTTGTTTGAGAGGCGCGGCGAGTCGGTGGTAGCACTGAGTGTGAGTCAGGGAGGTGAGGTGGTCTGGACTTTATATGATCATGGACAAGTTATAGGATGTGGCACCAACCAACGTCGACGAGCAAAGGCGGTGGATCTACAGCGTATGTACTACAAGCGCAGCCCGTGGGCTCAGGCCCTCACACCCGTTCAATGTGGATGTTCCAAATGGGGGCTGTACCTCCCGAAAAGGGTCTCTCCTACGCCGAGGCCAATTACAATGGAAAAGATGAAACTGAGCTGAAACGTCCTGAGACGTCGAGGAGTAAAGTCGGTCAGTCTCATATCATTTTTTGTACGACGCAGGAGATGCCTCACATGACAGCAAGCATGAAAAGGAAGCCGATGGAAGCGAGGGCCATTCGCATGATACCACGTGGGACGTCGTATGAAAGAATAAAGGGAGGAACTCGGCGTCTAAAGGTGTCGTACGATGGCTGTGAACTCTTAGACGACGGCTTGTCAGACGTCGCCACACTAGACGTATTGAGATTGTCTGCGAGCACGATCTGGGCACTGTACAAGCTGTACATAAGTACTGCATGGGAAGAGACGAAAGTCCGAACCGTGTGCGCCAGTGCCCCTCCATGACGGCTCGCATCGCCGATAACCACCGCTCGGCCACTGCAAGCATAAAAAGTCCAATACAAGTCCCAACCATTGCGCCCGCAGTTCTTGGTGCCCAACCAAGGAACCACAAATTATCGCCCGGAGTGAAGTGGAGGTACATAACCATGTTGCCCATTGACATCGACATACCCTGATCCATGTTCATGTCCATGCCATTATCGTGGGCGAGAGTACAAGTAAACGAAAATGTGACGATAAGGGATAGCAGTGCGAGGGAATACATGGTGAGCGTCTGCTCCAACGGGGGGGGGCGAACGACGCGAGGAGCGCGGGCCCCGAGTAATTGACAAACAAACACAAACATTGCGACGGACACAGGTTGTCGTCGCAATGTTTGTGGTTGTTTGTCTCGACAGCGATTTGGTGTCAAGTCAAGTGTCAAGTGCGGTGTTAACTTCGAACAAAATTGAACCCAGTTCATCATTCGCAATGTCAAGGAATACTCACAGAGACATAGAATACTTGAAGAAACTAGACCCTAGAGCACTTGAGCTGCGGAGACCTTGGCAGAGACCCACCTCGTTTCCCAAGTCGTTTCCCGGCTCGTTTATCCTTACGTAACCTAAGGCACCCGGCCTTCACGCCCCTATCACGTTGACCAAGAAACGAAATGCAACAGTGCACAACCGACGGCTAAGGAGAGCAGGTTCCGGCTTCGTGAGACTACGCTCTCGCGTTCTCCCGCTCTATCCTTCGGTAAAGGCCAAGAAGACGGAAGCTCATCGTCGTGTGACGAATAACAGCAAGAATAACAGGCTAGTCAAGCCCGAAGACGCACACCGTCAGAGCCAGAGCGATTCGAGATGCCGAGAGGAAGCAAGAGAAGACTGCGCTATAAAAAATGAACTGTCAGGGTGTCGCTAATGCTTTGATGGATGGATCAGCGAGCCTAGGAAGGGGACCAAGAACGGGACAGATAAGCTTGCAAATAGGACTGATCACTGACGAACGTCGCCGACAACACATCAAACATAAACTGTTCCCTTGGGGAAACGTAGTAAGGTGGGAGAGGACAGTAGTAAAGGAGGAGTACACGCAAGAGTATACGACTTGGGTTTTGGGCAGTCAGTCACACTCGGAAGTTGGAGCGGCGGCGAAGAAAACTGGAAGGGCAGTTGCGCCATTTTTGCGTTACAAATGAGGCAGTTATGTGATTGGCCCGGGGTTTGCCGCGTAGCCACTATGCGGAAAATTACGTCACACTGTACAGAGCATTACTGTAGTACATACAGCTAACGAGGAAACGATAGACCCAAACTCACTCACGCTCCACCTTTTTTTTGTATTTACTTTTGGAGTGGGACAAATATCGGGCCGATCTTAGTCTGTCCAAAGATCGCTGTTGGAACATGGGAAGGATCCTCACTGTGCTAGGCTGATACTACCATTCAATGTAATTTGGTTTAGAATAGTTGGCTTTGATTCGGAAAAAGAGTAAACTCAATCCATTCAACAGTCGAGGACGGTCCATGGTAGGTGGAATACGGACTACAGACTCTGTCTCTTGTTTAAGTTTAAGCACCCTGCTTACAATACGCTGGCTGATCTGTGTAACCCGAGCAATGGCACTGGATTCGAGGCTTGATTTGAGGTGTCCTGACATGACCATGGCTTTGTGGATTTGTCGACGGTCATAGTGTAAGGGAGATGTACAGAAAGCTTTCACGGTACGACACTCCACACACTAAGATCGGCCCGATATTTGTTCCGCTCCAAAAGTAAACACAAAAAAAAAGTGGAGCGTGAGTGAGTTCTGGTCTATCGTTTCCTTGTCAGCTGTAATAAATAGTATTTTGTTCATAGCTGCGTAGATGCATGCAGCAACACCTTTCGCACTGGGAGAATTCTACTTTCAAGCGTGGCTACCGTGATATTCCGACGTTTGTGCAGGCACGAAACTATCGCGGGGATAGAGGTGCCCGTGCATAGGCTCGGTCCATGCTCGGTTCACCAGTGAGTGCATGAGACTAGCACCGAGAAGGAAAAACAAAAAGACCCAGCCGGTCCACGCAATCGCCACGAGTGCGGTAAGGAGTCGGCATGGCGAATACTGATGGCACCACCCTAAATCTCCCCACATCGACTAGATCCTTCGGCGTCAGCGTATGTGTAAGAGACACGGAAAAGAAAGGTCGCACGGTGGCAATTCCAGTGCCAACGAGCCACATGACGAAAAGAACGAAGAGCGCAATGCTTTCCGCGGCGAAGGTATGAACAATCAAACGGTCTCGCCGTGTGTAGATCGCGTGGATTCTGACGTGGGCGTTGGGGTCAGACCCAATAGGAAATTGTAGACTCGGAAAGCTCACGCAAACATTGACCAAAGCGTGACGAGGATACTCGTCGCTAGGAGTTCGGCAACAACGGGATCGTAGAAGCGATATCCGCCATTAAGAGGATCATCAGGGGAGAGATTCTCCGTATAGTGTATTCTTGCAGCTGTGAGGCCGAGCAAGACCACGGAGAAAACCCACTATACGAATCGTGCGTTATCAGCTACTGAACCATTGGCGGCCTTTCTAGAGGCGGCCCAGCAATAACTCACCAAGATACAGTAGAGGGAGAAGCGGACTCGGGAAAGAAATGCCATGTAGGATGTAAGTCAAGAGTATCGAAGAGAACTGATAGAGGTGGAGAGCCCCACGACCCCACTGTGGGAGGGTTATATACCGTACTTGTAGAAGATGACATGGCAACAACTCGTGCACCGTCTTCCTCGCAATTGGCGTGGGCAAGTGAGTCCGCAAGGCAGTCACGTGGACTGACGACAGCGTCACGAGGCGTCCTGGTGTCTTCCTCGCATCCAACTCGCGATGATCCCAGCAGCACAGGCTCCTTTCCATCTACAACATGCCTCGGTCTTATCTGCCTCATGTACGTTGCATTTAATTTTTTTTGCACTGCTTGCGTACATGCCCATGTCAACGTGCACAATTTTAGCCCAAAAGGCAGAGGGCATAACTCAAGTACCGACACACCATTTCCGTGCCAAGAGCATAGGGGTCTACACCGCCTTCAAGATCGCCTTGATGGAGACCACGTACTAGTTTGCGTGTAGGTTCCGGGTACGTCGCGTTTGTCGTATTTGCGCAGGAGCATGTCACCTCAGGTCCTGATCAAACACGACTTTGGAGCGGTCCTGTGAGGGGTCATTTGCGGGGCACTTTCTCCCTACTATGTAGCTTCGGTCCACATCTTTCGCCGTGCGGCGACAGAGCGCTGGCCAAGAACCCTACTTTTTGAAGAATGGAACGATAGTTTCCTATTTTTCCAGATCGCCACGCAATAACTCTAGTTTGGGAGATGCTTCTCATACTGTAGTGCATGCAGTCCTAATACACAGCAACTCCATGGGTTTTCCCTTCTCGGAACGGTTGATTGGATTTTCGAAGCCGACAGTGCTAAGTTGGGCTGTACTTTAAAATGAATAGCCCTCGCCCATAATTTGAAACCTTCTCTCATTCCATTTTGCGAAAATCCATCTCGAAAAACGGAAAGCCAGCATTTTTCCGGCATCCACCTCGACGTTTATCCGCGCGACGACCCTCATAAAATTCAAACGAACGTGGACAGCGGAATGCCGTTATTACGTACCCTCGAGCAGCTAGAATAGCTTAACCGTAGCGCCTGATGATCATATAGGGTCCCCATCTTCTTGTTACCCAACATCCGAACATTTTCCGTGCCACCACCCGACCAACTCCTGGGTGATCGATGCTTCTGATTCCCATGTATGTCCACTAATTCATTCAAATTTCACAGCCAAGTACAGCCACGCTCACCCTCGTCAATCCAGAGATCGATATCGCCCTCTGCCCATGTCTCTATGGCGCGAAGGGATCTACCTCGTGCGGACCGGGCTTTGAGACAACCACGAGAAGACATCAGTACGTTGCCCCTTCGTGAGAGACCCCTGGCGAGCGCTGTATCTGGTCTGATGTTGCCCCTGTCTCAAAAAGAGGGCACGAGATAATTGTAAGATAAAGTCGGCCCGTTGGACATGTCACTGGTGTGTACGAATGGTGAGGATACACGAACGGTAGGAGATATATCTTTACGACTTCTGAGCACTTCCATCTCACCATGTCCGACAGGTCTCCACGCCAATCGCCAGGGCATGAATTAAACAATAATGGTTGTCGCTGGCAATTACCCGCTCTTCGTGGCTTGTCGACTGGTCAAACTTTGAAATATTTCGAAATGAATGTTGGCTTTGCTGGCAAGCGCGCGTCCATTTCTCGGGTTCTTCAGGATCAAAGGGTTATCACCGAAAATCAGCGTGCTACGGGTTTCTTCGTAGTAGTGTGTAACAACCTACGGGATTACGCCGAACTGACGACGAAGAGTGCTTTGCGCGACGGGCGGAGGAACGTTTTTGCAAGTCCCTGCGGACACGTTTCGGTCCATTGCAGTACACAGGTCATTGGCGGTGCACTACAGCATTCGATTAACAACTCATGTCTTCGTAGCCGAATACTGCTGGTGTTTCCGACCTGAGATACGAGCATTTCTGGAATCACTGGCGGGACGCCGTGGTGGTGAGATCAGATAGCGTACTACACCCCGCTTTCTTTCCTTCTGACGTTCAAGCCAGCCTTACCTCACCAAAGACGACGCAGAATTCGTTTGGACAGTGACGTGGCTTGGTCCTCCAAGGTTCACTTTTGATTCCAACACATAACTTGTTTGTGCATCTTACTTCTGGAACATTCGTTTCAAGTTAGCCCTCAACGGTTCAGCTTGCCAGTGCATTTCTTTTTTTCGTTCTACCATTTTTCCAAACATACTCCACCTCTTTTCCATATTTTTAGCCAGACAACGCTGACAGAATGTTTTGGTAGTACTGTACTAGGTTTCGCAGTAATAAGTCTCGAACTCGAATTCGATTTGTGTCTGGGCACGGCTTACGTTATGGCTTATTTATTATAGGCCTTATTTCGGTTTTACGCGCAATTCCCACTGAATTTTATTCTTCTGATTATTGTCCCCTGCTTTGCTATACAGTATTGTTCTTGGTCTACTCGTCAATACATCAGGTTCCATGGACGTGGTCTTTATCCTGAGGTTCCAGTGTTTGGAGTGGGAAGGAGCGGCGTAAGAACGCTTTGAAGACCTTTGTATCTCTTATTCTTATGCAAGGTTCTATCGAGGGTTTACGGCTAAGTACTGTACGGCCCTCGGACCGTCGCAACTTGAGAGCCGTTCTTACTGTCATCTTGCAGGCCATTTACTTCGTCTACTGGCGCAGGACGGACGTAGGTCCGGGCTGGTTCTGGACCAGTCCTCTTGGGAATATCCTCCAGGTTCCTGCCAGCATGCTTGCCTTGTGTCGTTTCGTGCGCCTTGTGGTGTACTTGTCCTCTCCTTCGCAGCGCCACATGGACCCCCTAATTTCGAGCCGTGATCGGTTTCAGCGACGTTCGGACGCAATGCTCATCAACTGTAGGTCGTTCGGTGCGTCTGCCGGTTGGGATCTCGCGAAGTGTCTGGGAAAAGGGGGAGCGTAGTTCGCGTAATGTCGTGTTCTTTCAGCGAAAAGGAACGATCGATTCGACGGCTTCCTGGGGCTCTACCCTGTCCGCGCCTCTTGAGATCTGGTCTTCCCACTCGATGGTGAAATTTAGGGCTACTAGTGAGTACGGCATGAACTTCTCGAACCACACAGTAACAATTTCTCTACGTACATATGAGCATCACTTCGCGGCGCCGGAATGTTACTATCAAAGACTCCCGTAAAAATATAACATCGGAAAGATTGGTGCAAACCATGACCCTGGTTAAGTTAACTCCGAGTCCGAGTCGATTCAAGTTGCCTCCTGGGGACTATTCTGATGGAATTGCAACGTTGAATTTCTCAATATCATGCGACTTTTTGCAGATTCTCGTTCTTGTTCTGCCTTGACCCAACCCCGTTGTGTGGCCACTTCAAGTTGTGCGCACTGGCTGAAGAATTGGAGTTGTTGATGACGTAATTTAAACCCTAAGTTCTAAGTACCTTATCCTGAGCGTCGTCCAATTGAACCACTGGGACTCAACAGCGCAACAACTCGAGTCTGCGACCGATTTGTTCCGAATTCAAGTTCGTCACCTGTATCATCGATGGCACAGAGTTTCCTATCAAGAAAATCGCTGACGTTTTTGGGAAGGGATCCATTCTCAGGCTTCCACCCCCGCCTGCCTGTGGATTTCTTGGTGGATCTCGTGCGGGCAGAACCAAAACGGGGGTGCCAACCGATGGGAAATTGGCTATGCTCCACCACGTCAAATTGAGTTTGAGTTGGCAAGCCAATGAAGTCACCTCGATAGGCACTTTAAACCTTGCTGGCCGTACTTGAGACGAAAGAGACCCGACGGGTGGCTGAACGTTCACCAACATCCAAGTTTGTAGCCATCTTGATAACCATAGCTTGTTTTCAGCAGCGAGCCTACCTGAAGCCTCGGCCGCTGTTCCCTCCCTCCTGGAAGGATTTCTGTTTACAACACGGACTCGATGAGCTACGTTGACACAACACGTCTGGTTACAGCTTCAATGATACACGACTCGCCACCCTGAGCATCGCAAGATACTGAGAAGTTATCAAAACCTGAAAGAGAAATGACTAGTAATAGGTCTTAGTAAGCTGGTCCGATGCCGTGGAATTTTGTACGCGTTTGAATTCCTTTTTTTTTTTTTTTTTTCCCTGCAATTGACGCATACTGCTGTTATTCCTGGTTGTTCTTCAGAGTACTACATTGGCGGCCCAGTGTCCCCGACCAATAGATGGTCGTTGGTGGCACTTTCACCAAACGGTTGAATATTCTGAATGTGGGCATTGTTGTTCTCTGATAGTTCGTTGTTCTGCGGAGTAGTACTTGGGCACAATTTGATTTGATCTCGTCTGTCTGCTTCGCGTTCTCTAGGAGCGAGAGATCGCACGCCGATTAAGTCCTCGTGACCCCTTGCGTGACTCGGACCACCTGGCCTGACCATTGCAACGAGAGGTGCGACCCATCTATTTTTTTCTTCCTGTTTTCCCCATCGGTGTATAAAGGGCTCATATTCGTAGAGCACTTTCGACCTGGGTTGATCCTAACCGCTTGCTTAACCGTGAACGCGTGAACAGCCGCGGAACGAGGTGGCAGATTAGATAAACACACCGACTGCAGTGCGATCCCTGAGACCCCGGCCTCAACTGCAAGCGACCTCGGACGTGGATGCTTCGGCGAATTCAGCCCTGATGCACTTACCGCTCACGCTCATCCATCGTCAACGAAACCCGCGGTTTATCGGTGCAATACCCTCCATTGTTCAGGTGTTGTGAAACATACACTCGAAGGACCCCCGGGCCCTTCCATAAAATTAACGTGTTACCAAGCCAACCTCACTCACCCACTCGCAAAGGTGTGATCAGAACGATCTTCCGAAAAGTCAAATTTGTCTTCTTCGTCTCCTTAGAAGTCACTCCTCCGGCTCTTCTTGCATTTTCGTCTGTTCCTATCATGCCCGTAGTTTCGGCCGATAATCCGCGCATTGCTGACGGACTGTTTGTCTACACGTGATTTGCTGCAGGTGGTCTGGCGGAATAGCGGAATTATTCCAGAGCTGCCATGTCATAAGCCACAAGCCAGAACCTTGCATGGAGCGCTGGTGTTGATCCCGTCGACGTAGTAGTACTACTAGTAAGATCCTCGGGTACAGATCAAGTACAGGTCTGCACGCGGTTCTCCTCAAATTAGTCTAGAAATCAGAGTTAGCATGCGGATGTGCGGCGACACCTCGATGTCAGAGCAAAGTTACAAGAATAGTTGTCCTGCTCGGTTATGGAAGTGTAGTGCCGAAGAGGTGCTGTGTCGTCTCTATGTGAATTTCTCCGAATTACCGGCTCTTTCGGTTTTATCAGGCAGCTCTATTCCTCAATAGGTCGAGAAGAGAGCAACTCGTCGTATGGTCATTGGCATATTATTTGTCTACAAGCTCACGTACGAGCTAATGGTGCCACGTATTATGATACTAGGAAAATATGGATATGTGTGCCCATTTTGACGGACTAAACCCTAAGACCAGGGTGAGATACGCAACGAGCGCCGGCACCCGGTTCCGACTCTATGTTGCCTTTGTGTAATACACAAAGTACCTGAGTCTCTTCTAAACTTTTGGGGTAAGCACAAGCATACAGGACGATAATTAAAATGCCAAGCGGAAAGTGTTTAACACGCGACGATCCTCGGCCGACCTTGGTGCGTAGGGTCGCGTGGTGGTGGGCGATCCCGGCATACCTGCTGGTATCGGTGGTGTATGACCAACCACGGAGGAAAGACGTGGAAGATTTCCCGAAAGAGGAGACTGTGGACGCGTGGCAACGGTCTGAGTGCCACACATATACGCTTGGGCTGGAACCATCATTGCAGAGGATGACGAAGAGCCTGGACGGCCGGAGAGCGACTGTCGGTGGCTCGGGTATATGTCATCATCTTCATCGGGTTCGCATGGGAAAGTATCAGCCCGCTTGTAGGAGCCTTTGCTGGAAACGTAAATGCCGTGGGGGACACGAATATTGCGCAGCTGTTCGATATCGTCGATCGTCTGCAGCCGTGTGTAATCATTCCCCTGGTAACAGAAAATAGAGTGGGTGTGAGGGAATGTGACGACGTGCAGATCTACCATACCGAGAAATAGGCAACGATGTGCCATTTTCGTGGTGTGCTGGCACCAGGCAGGTACACTTGCGTCGAGAACGTTTGTTTTGTAAGGCCATTTGGCTTCGATGGTCGATCTTGGCGCCGATTGGTGAGTGGAGGGACCGAAAGTGGGTCGAGAGTACGTCGCGCCCTTCAGATGTTCCAGGTAAGGCGGCTAGAACCAGAAGAGAAAACCAAAATAGACGTACCGCCTCGCAGCTTTTAGATCACGTTCTTCCTGTGTCGCTTCGAGTTTTTCCTCGTAAAATAGGTAATCTCCACGCATTCTGCTTTGAGACCTATTTTGAAGCTCAGACAACGGCGTAGAGCGCGTCATGGGTTGCCCTTACCATCGTCGGCCGTCTGTCCATCGCTCCAAGCCACCTTTGAACTCTGCCTCCTCCCACACAAAGACGTGCCCTGAGCAGAGTTGCTCCCGCTCTGTAGATGACAATCGTCTGGTAATCAATGGGAGAATCCCGAGCCTGACGGCTTCGAGAATGATGTGTGCGTCTCTCGCATCCCGAATGTCTGTCCATGGATGATGAGACGCAGGACTGGGAAAGATAGAAACGTACGGAGGGAATGATGAGTGGTGAAGTCGAAGTGCGATCGGGGGTGGTTACCCTGAGGTGTATAGGCCATGGTGCACAATAAAGTGAGGGAGGGAGGGTTAACTGTTGCGTTACAATGTGTCAATGTGAGGTTGTATATATACCACGCACATAAAATTAGTGGGATCGACTCTCTTGGGGCAACGCCGAATGTGATACCACGGAGGCACGGCAAGCCAAGCACGGCAACGTCAAACATGCTCTGGCTATCCATGAATTTTAGGCACGGATTGTTTGGATAGTTGTCACAAACTTACCTATCCAGGCCATCGTCCTCGCCGACCAGTCGGAATGACCTGGATTGCGATTTTCGCGTTGCGAAAAGAAGAGATTCGATTGGATCCGAGGTGGGGGTAAAGAGGAATGGGGCTAGATCGCCTGGCTCAGAGTTAACTATGGGCTGCTGTCGGAAATGGTTCTCCTCGGAGTCGGGATTACGGCACTAATAGAACATTGTCTGACCGGATTCCCCGACTGACTATTACGCACAAAATTCGATACGTCTCGCAAAGCCTGTGGGTCTTATCTCGCCACAGAGATTGAACTCTAAGTAGATGGGATCTCGTGGAGCACGACTCTACGGTGCAGTGCAACCTTGATACAAGATTCAATTAGAACGAAACGTTGTTAGTACCACCGCTGAACAATTGTGTCTATGGGACCACGTCGCACCCCAAGGAGACGTCGTGAGAAGTAACCCTGCAAATTAGCACGTCGTGACTCACCTAGTACACATCCTAGGTCAACGTCGAAATCGATATCCTGGGGCAACCGATTTCGGTACGAATTGGCTAAATGGCTCATGAAACATATAGACACAGGTAGACAGCGGGGAGTGACATTTTGGTGGACTGTGACGTTGTGGTTTCAAGATCAGGACCGACTCGTTCTTGTTCTTGTTCTTTCTTTTTGTTTCGTTAATGAGGCAACCTTGGAGACGACGACGGTGTGAACCGAATTATTACATAACACCACGTGGTGTACAACTACAACCACAACTGAGATCCTCGTTGCTGTGAAGCTTCGTTCCTGTGAAGTCCCGTCGTATCGGAGGTCAACGAAATCTCAATATTTCGGAAGTTTCCATGACATACTCCTCGCGAACCCCTCTGTGCCTGAGCTGATATTTAAACAAGATTTCCCGAGGACGTCCGTAGCTCGACCAACAGCACGCTTATTCAGTACTAGTACGGGCCGATGACGGCTCTGTTCGTCTAGTCGAGGCGTCCCTGCATGCTTTGCACATGCACACGATTTATTTTACAATAAAAAAGAAAAAGATACGTCATACGTAGTGGTACGTCGTCCGCGAGTACTACAGTACTCCACTGCCAGCGGGCCAAGGATGCGATAGTCGCTCGATGGCAACCCGTCGGGAAATACTGGATTTAGGTCGCTGCTACAAGCGCGCGTGCAACGAGGTCGATGAACTCGCCGAGGAGAGAGCAAGAGCGGATGTCGGCCTCAGGCTGGGGAAGGGGGAGATCACAGAAGGCAAGAAACCCCGAAGAGTGGACGACGCCCCCAAGTCCGCTCTTTCGTTTATTGTGGCGTTCAATAGATGAGTACCGGTGGTTGGTGCCTAGGAGAAGATGATTGAGTGGAGGGCTAATATCTCACTGGGTCCGATCTTCGGTGCTTACGCGCTTACGGCATGGTCATGCATGGCTCAACGAAGGGCGAATACAGTACCGGGAGCAAAGAGGTGTGTCTCCGTGTGAACGATTACAGCAAGATCCAATGAGATAGGCCCCTCGTTTGGGAACACATACAGCGGACTTCCAAGATTCAGGGGCGGTGTTCATATTTAAGTACAATTTGAAATCCTCGAGGTGGTAGTTATCTCGCATAATTTGGGGTTATAAAACAGTTACCCTTTTTGTTGCGTGGCCAGGTGAGGGGTAAGGCTACCCGTCCAAGCGGATAAGGCTTGCGACCCGTGCACTACATTTTTCACTCAGACAGTCGTTTGTGTGTATATTTTACTGTACTACAGTACTTGTAATCTAAGGCTGTAGCGTCGCGGGTGGGACTTGCACGCCACGGCGTTGGTCTCTTACCCGTGTCATGTGGGTTCGCGGGTTTCGCCGGGCACTGCTGCAACTGGTGCTGCAACCAAGGCTGCAACGTGTCAACAACCGCCATTGCATCGTCAACTTTGTTGCTTTGGCCCAGGAAACCCTCAAGAAGCTAAGTATTCCTTTTAGCTAACTTGTGACTAACTACAATGTTTTTTTTTGTTTTATAGGTTTTAAACACGTTCTTACCCGGCGCTGCGACATCACGACACCGACGCAGCGCTGCGACTCCATGGCACCACCCCAGTGCCGCGACTTCACGACACCGACACGGCGCTGTGACATCACGACACCGATGCGACGTCGCGATACCCCAACACCAACACGGCGCCACGATATAGACGTGGGCGCCACGACACCACGACACCGACCTCTATGCAGCAACTTCGATGACTTTGTCAGCATCGGCGCACCGCTCCTGCTCGCCTCGTCATCGCCAACCGTGGTGCCTCACGTCATACAGGACTCCCTCGCGACGTGCCAGCGTGGGCGCTGGTGTTCGCAGCGCTGGAGGCCGCGGAGGACTGGTTCGACCCCCGTGCGGCACACGCTTGCCTGGTACCCCCGCGGGGACATGCATTGTCACATACCTCGCCCGGCAGGACGGCCTTGAGGGCAAGCGGCTGCGCGCTGCGGACCATGCGGTGCTGCTGGACGTGCTCGCGGGTCTTGCTAGGACGGGCGTCACGGTGCACGTGGTGGATGAGAAGGCGAGCTGGACGGAACGCATGCGCGCGGTGGCTCAGTCGTCGGTGAGTCGTGACCCCAACACGAAGCAGCAGATGATTGACTAATATACGCGCCTTTCCATTTTGTTTAGATTGTGTTGAGCGTATTTAGAGATCACGTCGCGAACGCGGTGTTGGGGTCCGCAGAGCGCTTTGATGGAGTTCTACCCAGTGACATGTGCTCAAGAATGCAGTCTGACATCTCCTGAGCGGCCACCTGTAACACACGTACTCTATAGATTCAGTTTTATATTCCGATCACGATTTTGAGCTTGACCAGAGTGCGGTCATCGTGAGCCGTGGTGCACTTAGTATTTTGCGTGGACTGATTATATAATTCTCTTTTTTTAATTCCCCCAAATAATTTGTGTGAGAAGAAAATCCGGCATGTGCTGCCGGAACATACATTTAATCTCAGCCTACTTCCTAATCCAAAAACGAAGGGCCTATCTCAATGGATCTTGCTGTAAGGTATTTTCGAGGAGTCAGTTGCTGCAATAATAACTTGAACTGGTGAATGTTAAACATTTCACACAAGGCGTTTCGTTGATCCTTTTCGGATTGTCGGGGCTACGGGCCCGAAGGCGTTCATCCGCTAAAAAGCCAGTACGTGTGGCGGGAACATCATTCACATGAACGAATCGCCGTCGAATGACTCGAATCTGCTCAACTTTGACACCACTGTAACTGGCAGTATTGGTAACGTAAACACTTGGTATTTGTATAATGCGCAACGTTATCGAGTCATCCGCAGTGCTTCCAGGCTAATACAGTTCCTACTAGGGGTGTCAGTTACATGCCCACTGAGACGTCGGCCGATCATCGCGACTTGTGATGCATGATGGTTCTGCTTTCGTGTTGTTGCGCCGACGAATACTAGTGGACGATTTTCCCAATCAAAATGGGGCAGGATGTCGGGATCCCCAAGTATGTCTAATACCCCAACTGATGACAACTATAGACGTCCACACTCGACAATCACGAGGAAACCGCCTGCTGGAAGCATGCAGTCAATTTGGGGGTGTGCAAGTGATTGTAATAAATACAGGTCTGTCTCGTGATATTTTCAGTACTGTACATCGAGGTAACGTCCGTAGTGTGTTGTTGATGTTGGTGTTGCGCGGATATCGTAGTTCAAGAAAAAGGAAAGAATAGAATATGTGACGTTCACAACGAGGTCGGCTCAGGTATGTCAGGTTTGAACCGGAGCCGAGCAAGAAGTACAGAGTCCCAGGGCTCTGACGAGTTCTTCACAAGCGAGACGTTGTTCGCAGTGACGGCGCCAACCATATCCTGCTGGACTGGGTCCCCGGAGGGCTCCATCGCTTGTTCGGCTGACGTGAGGGTGAATTCGCCCCATGGACGTGCGACGTGGGCAGACGCAAACACATTGAAGTTGACCTGTACATAGTGGAGTCGATCCCCAATCAGCGCTCAGGCGGCGTGCTGTCAATTACGCCAGTAAGAGCTCACCTGGCCGTCTGGATGGCTGTGACTGACAAAAGATGCATAGTCAGGGGTATCCAATGCCCCAATAACTGTAGGAGCAATCGCATAAATAATCAAGCGAGCGCCACTATCTGAAACGCGGAGCGTACCGAGATAGATGTCCTCTCGCGTGAGATGCTGCTCCCTGCCATAGATCTTCATAATGTGATCAATGTTGGATTGGAACCACTTCTTCGGCACGTCGACGTTTGTGATGTAACGGTATACCGTTGACTCTGCGTAGATGAAAGCCACCTTGTGCAAAGCGCGCAGCTGGAACGATTGCGTGCGACTGATACGCCTGTCGGTTAGCGTGCAGCGCGGACATGGAAACACCGATCAACGTGACTCGGTAAGCGATGGTGATGGTGACGGGACCGAGATGACTGTACGTACGCAGATGAAAATAGTCCGTGGACGCGATCTAGGCCGCGCTGCGCCGCACTGCGCTTGTCCTGGCGTTGGCTACCCTTCAAAACCTTCCCGTATCCTGACAACATCGGCAGCTCGTCCGCCTTGCCTCCGGACGTCGCCCCGGGTTCGAACGCATTGAACAGCGTCTCGAAGCGTCCTTCCGGTTTCGATAGGAAACCCACCGCGCCGAGTTCAACATGAGATGGCCGCCACAGCGGGAGCGTGACTTTTGGGGATCAAAAAATATATGAGTGCGTGAAAATTTACGTTACGAAGCACAGAATGGAATCGGATACCCACGGATAGTGTGATAATCGTGCTGCAGGAGCATCCTGTATCGACGTTCGTCCCGGTATTTCGCAGCAATGTCATCAGGGTCCAGGGGAGTGAGATAGCCCGATGCGAGGATGCTCTGGTCATGTTCAACGCCCGTGTCGGACGTCAACGTGTCTGTCGACATCGAGTCTAGGGGTCTTGCGACCGGCTGCGACAGCGGCACGACCTCGCTCAACTTTTCCACCGACGATAGCGAACTCTCTTCTTCCTCGGGGATGTCCGGCCTTGGTCCCGATGACTGTGATTCATGGGGCATGACGGGTGATGAGTCGCCTGGTAGCGGTCGCGGCAAGATGTCGGGCGAGTGGTGCGAGCGGTGCGGGTTCTGTGCGTCCCACTCGACAACGAGGGGTACCGGCCTTGGGGTATCAAACGTCGGCGAGTTGACGCTCTGGGCGCTCCACTCTGCACGTTGTTTCTTGAGCTCGCGTGCAATTTTCTCGAAAGAGGGCCGGTTCGATGGGACGCGGTCCCAGCTTGAGCGGATGGTGTCCATGAGCTGGCCGGGGATGAGACTAGACGGCGGAAGCGAGGGTCTCATGTTATCGTCTGGTCAAACACCCAGGAAGTGGGAGGGATGGTGCCATCAGTACCGGGAAAACGCAGGCAAATACCGAATAATGCAGGACACCCACTCAACACGAAATGCCGGACGGCGTCGTCGTCCATGAGCGGCCACGGTAGAGCCCCCATGGTGAGGATCTCCACGCAGCAAATGGCAAACGCGTAGACGTCCATCGCTGGCGTCAGCGTTTGGGCGCCTTGCATCAGCTCGGGTGCCTGCCAACGTAACGTCCCATCTACAGTGGAAACAGAGACGGATGTGTCAAGTAACTTAGGGGTGAATGACAACGCGAACGTACGCGGCTGCGGGGCGCGGCTAATGCGGTAGACCTCGGACTTCATCTCGCTTTGGCCAAAGTCAGAGATGACGCAACGCGTGTCATCGTCAACAAGTATATTGGCGGCCTGCGCAGGCATCATTCATTTCATGCGAGGATCGGTTTTTTTTACGGCTGGGATTCGTACCTTGAGATCGCCATGCAGCACACCCTGCTTGTGAAGGTATGCCATACCCTTCGAGATCTCGTGTATCATCTTCAACACGTCGACCCTTGCGGCATCAGCGTCACTCAGGCCCTTCAAGTACTTGACGAGGCTTCCTCGTGGATAATATTTGCTGACCTGTTTATGTTAAAGCCAATATTTGTCAGACAAACAAAGAACCTGTGATTAGATAATCAGTTAAGCGAAGTCTCGCTCACCAGGAACCACGGTGGATCGCCGCTCGCGCTGGATGCGCCGAGGAGCTCGAGCACATTCGGGTGGAAGAGCGCCTTCCATATTTCAACTTCGTGTACGAATATTTCGCGCGGTGTCGTCTCTGCGAGCACCTTGATCGCGACCGTGTGCTCACGCCACCTTCCGCGGAACACGTCGCTGAAAAACCCAACGCCAACCTTCGTCTCGAGGTCGATCTCGTACCGCGTGATCGTCCAGCTCGGGAGCCCCAGGTCCGTACCCCTCGACATCCGACGCAGTGCGTCGATCCCCGTCTCGATGAACTCGCGGTCGAGCGTATCCGCGCTGCGCCGGCTCGCACTCGTGTTACCGGAGTCGAAAGCCGGGGCCAATAGCAACGGCGTGGTACTCTCCTCTGCAGCTAGCTGCCCGTCTTCGACGACGCGCTCGAGGGCGCGTTGCAACGTTTTGATGGCTTCGGGCATCTCGCTGCGCGCAATCTGGAGGGCCTCGATCATGGAAGCGTCATCGTTCGTCGCGAGCGCGGTGCGCATGAGCTGGCGCAGGTCCGCCGCATCATGGGCGCGGTCCTGCGCGTTCTGGGTAGCGCGCAGGGCATTTAGCGTCAGGCGCACGCTATCGGGGTCTGCGGGGGACGACTGGAGCACCGAAGGCGACAAGGGGAGAGGCACGGGGGGGAGGCCGGGAGAGAGGTGCGAGAGCGTTTCGAGCAGATCGTGCGTTTCTTTCTGTCGACGTAGCTCGTTGGCTTGGATGAGCTTCAGAGTACGGATCTGGATAGAGAGCTGTCAAAGCAGAGGAGCGTGTCAGTGTCGACCGGGAAGAATCGCCAGCAGAGTTCCCAGGAGGAAGACGACACTTACGCCTAGCATCCCGAGGGCGTCGTCGAGGGCAGTGTCGCAATTCGTGATACTAGTTTGGATTTCATCGCGCCTTAGGTAGCGTTTGAGGAAAGGGCGATGGCCCAGCTTTTTGAGGAAATGGTGGACCTCTCCGAACGCCCTGTGGAGTAGCAAATTAGATGAAAAATACGCGTAGGCACGAGGGCGGCTAGAACGCACTCGACGAGTTTCGCGATTGGCGCATGGAGCTCCTCGGCTACGGTGTAACCCGCATCTACGATCTCTTCGCGAACGGAAATTAAAATGTCTGCGCAGCGTTCAGTCAGACGCAGAGACGCTAGACGATTCATCTGGAGAGGTCTGCCGTCAGCAGCAGCAACGCCGCGGGGTGCCCATCGCACTCACCTCGACAATTTGGACGGCGTCCCAGATATTTAGCAGGATGCCGCCAGCAAGTTCTAATCCAGGCACGGGCGCAAACTGCAAGAGGTCGACTCCGACAAAGAGCGCCTCGTGGCCGATGCGTGCCGCCGTACCGAGGACGCCACCGATGGCCTCGATTGCACGCTACGAAGCATGTCAGTAAAAATGGCAGAGAGATAGTGAGAAACGGACGCACAGAGCGTGTGTGGACGTATTCCTCCGCCTGCTCAACAGGGACTGTGGGCTTGCGCTTCGAGTGCTCCGCCCAGGGACGCGGCGGGTGAACATGGTGGCTCCACCAAGTCGACGTAGGGGTGATAGAACCATCGCCGTCCGCCTCGTGGCCGCCGCCGCGCTCTGGGGACGTAGCTGAGGAGCGCGAGCGCGATGGGGTGAGGGAGGCGAACGAGAACAGGGTCGGCTCGCTTGTTGCAAGAGAGGTGGGTAGGTAAGCGCTCGCTCCAACGGTCGACTGCGGAGCGGCGGGCGCAGATGCGACACGTGTTATGGGGACGAGGGTTGCCGCCGGGCCAGGGGAGCGTACAGGCGACAGATCGCGCGCACCGGATGAGCGCAGGCGTCCACGCGCGGCTGTTGGAGGCGGAGTGGGGAGGAAGGAGGCCCGCGTGGGAGGCGTCAAGGATTGGGAGTGATGGTGCGG
Source organism: Lactarius deliciosus (assembly GCA_021525775.1). Classification (NCBI taxonomy): domain Eukaryota; kingdom Fungi; phylum Basidiomycota; class Agaricomycetes; order Russulales; family Russulaceae; genus Lactarius; species Lactarius deliciosus. The sequence goes on from JAKELK010000056.1 coordinate 283,527, forward strand.
GCCGAGAGGAGACGGGGTGCGTGGGGAAGACCGGGATGTGGGATCGGAAGAGCTCCCGGTGTCTGCGCTGCGGGGGGGTGACGATGTCATTGGAAACATTGTCGGAGCTGGGGTGAGGGAGGGCGATGATTGGGATGATCCTTGTGAACTCATTGCGACCTCCCTGTTGTGGATGTTGGGGTTATATACACGTATGAGCTTGTTTACTCATAGACCAGTGTAAGTGGTGCACGCGGGTGATGGTTTGAGGACGACAGTCGTGAGTGTATAGCCAGAGTCGTACAAGGTAAGACAATTGGCAAGACCGGGCGCCTCTGGTATGCTTTCCTATTACCGGGTTGCTGTCGGAAATTATAGGTCGGGCGTGAGAAGGTTCGATACTCACGAATGCCAGTCAATCTGTTGGAATGGAATACCCAAGTAGTACAAGACCATCCCATCGTCTTGCTTGGTACTTGTGCTTGGACTTGGCCACCATGCATCGTCTCTTCATTGCTAGGTAAAACTCCAGACGACGCAGTGCCATGGCCATCAGATAATCTCTGCTCTTCAGTTATGTCCGCTCCGGCAGCTCGGCGAGGAAACTCGATCGTCGTCCGCCAACGTGACCTTGCTAGCTCGCTCTCCACGAGCACAACAGCAGCCCCAGTCGACCACTCCCAGTCATTTTACGCATTCTGAAACCCATACCTGGTGCAACACCACAGGACAAGGCCGCCTTCCTGGGGATCCCCCACCTTCACCACATGATATTAATACATCTCCACGTCATCGGCCTCGGCTCATGCGAGCGCAGGCTGAGTATGGGACCTTCTTTTTCCAGGAATGTGGCCGTCCTCGTGGAGGTGCTCTCCTCGGGAATAGCATAGTTACTCACCCCTCCTAGACAGGTTCGACTCCCGGAGATGCTTCTTGTGGGAGACTCAAAGGCCAAGCACCGGCGGAGTACAGTGAGTAAAGAGGTATAGTATGTCGTGTTCATAAACCCGGATATATCTGTTCCATTTTCGTGGTATACGTAAAGTAAAGGCACCCCGGATGCCTATACTTCAGAGTCAAGACTCTTCCTTGCTATTTCTATTATCAAACGAGTCGCAAGCCCCTGACCACAGAACAGCAGTAACAGGATTTTGTGGTGATACAGTGCGGCTCCTACTGCTACTCCACTCCTATTACGTGTGGGCAACCTAGCGGCTCACCTCTCGCTGGTTCGATCAACTCGGACGCAGCCCGGGGAATCCATCTCCGATGTATATGTAATTGTTCAAACTTTGCTGTCAGTGGGGTGGCGATGCTATTGTAAACACTGGACTCAGGCCGGACTGTACTGCGACTGCGTGCCAGGTCAACCAACTCACGGACCGTCCAGGACCGGCCCAAACATCATCTAGCCCCCTCGACGCGGGCGGGAGGAGCAAGGGAGGAGTCCACTGCGAGCATTGCGAGTCTTACGTAAGTTGCCCGGCGCCACCAGTCGTCGTTGTTATCGGCCACAGCGTTTTCCGGGGTCCGAGTCACAAAGGAGCCCAGCCCAGTCCAGTCCAGCCCAGCTGTCCACAGTGTTGCCAAGCTCGTGCCGTTCCCGGTGCCGCGGCCGTGCGCATGCACAAAACACAAGACCAGGAGTCCAAATTCTCTCTCCAGAACGCCTGCACAACGCGCAACGCGCGCTGGTGTAGTCTTGGGTGATAGCGACAAACAAAGGACGTCCTCATACAAGGCGGAGCCCACACGTCGATGTATAGATTTATTACGCGCACACAGCTATACCCGTTCAGTTTCTTTTTTGCGTTCTCCGCCGCGGTCTCATAGACGGAAGTGCATACTCTGAGAAACGGGGAGTACGGGCGGGTTGCCACACGTTAATACATGTTGAACAGGTCTGATATCTCCGACGTCGTGGCGGCGGGGCTGGCGAGTCGCGAATCACATCATGTGTCGTCGGCCCACGCCCCCTGTGCTCTGCTTCCAACGCAACATGACAAGCCGCGGGCTGGTTGACAGAGTATACTCCACCACCCCAATGTGGTTTACACCCGCCGGCCATGTCGTCCGTCCGCGGATGTTACAGCTGTTCAAGTCCGCTGCATATGATGATGACGATGTCGAGCGTCGCTCGTGTATTGGACGTGATCACTCCGCTTTTGGTGGTGGGTGTCGGATATGCCAGGCACCACCCATTTGGTGTCCGAAAGTGGAAGGAGGGTCACCTTGATGGGAACGATTGAGTTTCTCCGCCACGGCCGAGGGCAAACTAAGCACGTGACGGCCAGCAACATAACAGGAAAACTTAAAAAAAAACCGCTCGGCTCGCGGTGGAGAAAGGTTTCGAAGGCATCCTGTGAAAATATCTGGTGGGGACTAGAGGCTGATCAGATCGGCAGCAGACAGGTAGGCATGCGTATGTGCCGGGCCAAAAACGTGGACGACCATAACTTTTCTCCGGCTTGGTGCCCACTTGAAGAGGCGAGTTAAAGGAGTAACCCGCACTTAGTTACAGTAGCCCATCCACCAGTAGTGGCGTATGGATCTGCGGCCTAAAGATAAAATAGACGATAACGTGTTGCCAACCCGAATACAAATCATCCCTGTGACAAATTCTGCGAAAAGGCCAATGACCTGGAGATGGTCCAGAATCAAGGATAGGTGATTGGATGATTAAGGTGTGATGCGCGGGAGACCGGGGTGACGATAAATGTCGGCAGGACGTGGTACTATACGGTTCAGCCTTACGTTGCCACCAACAGAGCCGCTGATAGGACGACAGACTGCGGTCAGGACCACGCCGTCGGTGTGTTTCGAACTAGTGTTGAAACCCGTGGAATCTGGAATTGAGAGTTGAGAGAAGCCACGGATCGCATGGCGGCGTGAATAGAAAATTCAGAGCAGGGGCGATAGAATAGAGTTTCTTGATTGCTGGCGGAAGTTTACTGCTGGAGTCTAAGAAGGTCTCGGAGTGCCCACAAAGGATTAAAACCCTGAGCTCGCCGTGTCGCTCGTTCTATCGTAACACGCTGGCTGTTGCTTAGTGACCCGCCGCCTTTCGTGAGAGGCCCAGAGCTCGGCCGTACGATGGTGCGCCTCCTCGGTGCGAAGCGAGGAAGCAGATTTGAAGTGTGATACGTTGTGCGAAACTATGGGTGATAAAGGTTTAGGACTAGTGCTATGATGTCTGTTCGGCTGCCACCCCACTTGGCCCTTCCGTCGACACTAGTCCTCGGAGGGCGGTTGTCCCGTCAAATATTAGAAAGATTGAAAACAGAAAGATGCGCATAGACGCTATGAAGAAGTAAGTACTTTCGTTCCCAACCGAACCTGGGTGTGTGAAGCCAGAGACAGCGACCAATCTCCGGGATGAAAGGGACGGTCATTCAATACCTGGTTTAATGGGGTGTTCCCTTGTACTACTTTTGCAATTTTTGACTGTCAGGGCTACTTGCACCTCGGTGATATCGGAAACTGGGAATTCACGACGCCGCACCACCGTCCCCTTCAGTTGCTAACAAGTGACGGGGGCCGGCTTGGCCATGCATTTTGGTAACTCGGAGATGAATTCTTCCGTGATTATGGGGTGACAGAACGGTCCGAAATACGAGAACAAGCGGTGTGCGTATGCGTGGGAAGGGGGAGGGAAGGGAGAGCGAATCCTCGTCCCTAAGGCTTGGTTTTCCTGATATGGGTGTGAGCGTTTCTTGTCGTGCGACGGATCGGGGGTATATTACCAGTGCTATGTCCGTCATGGTGCCGTCATAGTGCATGGTTTCTTCCACTCCGCATTGCTCCTCGTAGGTCGCGATCGCCAGTTTGGCAACTCCGTAGGTATCTCGAGTTGAGTAGCCGACAAACCCATTGGATTTCTCTAAAATTAGTTCTAATGATGGAGCTACCAACGCTTCGCCGTGATGAGATGGAGTGCCCCACACGCTATTCCGCCAAACAGCATCGAGGCTGCCACCAACGTGACTTCGAAGGGCTGGAGAATCCTACGAGTTCTCGCTTTGTTCGACTACCTACAGTTCTGTGGCTCCGAGTCTTCACTCAACGACTGTGTAAGAGGTGTTCTTGGCTCGTGTTTGAAGACGTTTTGAGTGTGGAAGAAGGCTCAAGGAGGGCTAAGTTAGTAGAGCTATAAGCCGGCGGTGATGGTTTTGGCCTTTTGGTGTCACGCAGGGCGCTTATGACATCAATCAACACATACTTGCAACCCTCGTCCAACACGGCCATCGCGCCATTCAGAATTCTTCTGACCAACCACCCAACGAGAGCATATGGAGTTCAATCAGGCGACTTGCCTTCACACTAAGTGGCGCAACGGAGTTTGTGCAGCGCTGGCTTACATCTCTGGTGGATATGGTTTCAAGTTTTCGCGACCTACGACTCACGAGTTTCTTATCTTTTACTGGCGCTGTCAGTATGCCTCTACCCACGCAAATAGCTGCGTAGGAAGCAGAATTATCATTCTATAAACGGTGTTTCTATGACACGCCGTACTCTCACTGAGAAATTTAGAGGTACGCACCAGATTGTGGGCATTGGAAACCTGGGTTGACCCTTTTATGAATCGCATCAGTGGGGTACCCCAACTGCGCCCGTAGAACAGGGTTAGTAAACGTTTGCGCCTTCAGAAACGTTACAGCTTCTCGGAACGCGCAGTGGAAGTTTTTGGTCATTATCTCGCAGAGATGCGAAATCCCGCAAGATGCTAAAGCACGGAGTTACAAAGACCGAATGGAAGCAGTAAGGGTGCGATGAAGTTGTTCGTGATTAGTTTGTGCAGTTAGCATATAAGATGGTGAGATGGTCGCTTCCTCTGTCTAGCGATTGGTACATCCAGCATGTCTTCTCTCTCTGAACAGATTGCTGCCCACCCCTTCTTTGCTGTTGATGTCAGCGCACTCCCGTTTGACGAACGCATTGCCCTCTCCTATCAGCGAGCTCAGCTCGTTCTGCGGACATACAGTGAGCCGCGTTTCTATTTTCGAAGCTAAACCAACCACCGAACACGCCCTACGTAGACTTGACCGCGGATGATGTTCTGAAGATGACTCCCAAGTTCTGGGAAATACATCTTGACCCTATTGTCGCCCTCGACTACGGACTTTTCACTATTATTGCCGCACAAATCAACCTGACAGTCGGCACGCTGTCCCGTTTCCTCCCCACCCGTCGCGACCTCGTGCCACTTGTGAACTCCCTACTCAAGGGCGAGACCATGGGCCTTTTCCTTCTTTCTGAGCGTGGCCACGGTCTGGATGCCCTTAATATTGAGACCACCGCCCACCAGCAGGAAGATGGTAGCTATGTCCTACACACTCCCCACGAGGAAGCCACCAAGTATGTCAACCCTTCTTCTCGTAAGGGTAATCCAGTTCCTGACGGTTTACGTCTGATACAGGATTATGCCCTCCTCGAATCCGACCTTCGGTATGAATAAGATCGCGCTCGTCATGGCCCGCTTGATCATCAAGGGTGAAGACCGAGGCATGCGCCCCTTCATTGTCCCCCTCTGCAACACCCGCGAACCTTTCCCTGGCATCCTCTCTATCCGTCTCCCCCTTCGCAGCGGTGCATCTCCCCTCGACTATTCCATGACGCGCTTCAACAAGGTCAAGCTTCCGGCAACGGCCTTACTAGGTGACTCCCTCGAAACGCCCAAGGATGCCCGTGCTGCTTGGTGGGATACCCTCTGGCGCATCCCAATTGGTTCCTTCGCTGTTTCTGGCCCCTGCGTCTCTGGCCTCAAGCACACCGCATACATCGGTGGTAAATACTCGCTCCGCCGCCTCGTCGCGCCTCATAGTGAGAAGATCCCGATCTTCACCTTCCCGACCCAGCAGTGGTCCGTCCTGCACGCTGTGGCATCGGCCCGCGTGCTCGATGCATGGTACCGCGACGTCGCGCCTATCTTTTCCGACCCCAAGGCGACTCATCCCATCAAGCACGGCCTCGCCGTTATGGTCAAGGCCACTGTTATCCGCCAATCGATGGAGTGTGCGCACGAGATGGCTGAGCGGTGTGGCGCTCAGGGAACTTTCGACACCAACTTCATTGCGCGCCACAAGGTGCGCAACTCCCCTACCGGGCTCGTACGTTCCTGATGATCGTTCGATAGGCCGATCTTGACAGCGTCATCATCGCCGAGGGCGACGTGCTCGCCCTGTGCATCCGTCTCTGGGGCGAGCTTGTGCTCGGACGCTACACGATGCCGATCCCGCCCGCGAAGGAGTCGTTGCTCGCTAAGCACGCGCATGGGCTGCTCGACGAGGGCCGACAAGTGCTCCGGCGCGTGCCGGGCGGGCACCGCTCCGAAACCGCCGAGTACGAGCTGCTGCCCTCGGCGGAGCGCTCGGTGATCGCGCTTGGCCACGCGTGCGCATACTCGGCGGCGCAGCGCGCGGGCGTGCCGCAGGTGCTGCTTGACCTATATGAGTGTGCGGCGATCCGCGGGGACCCCACCTGGTTCTCTGAGAACGTCGGCCTCACGCGCGCGGAGCAACGCACGAAGGAGGGCACCGCGCTTCGCGCTGCCGCGCCGGACATCGAGAAGCACCTCGAGGACCTGAATGTCGGGTACGCCGTGCGCGCGTCGATCGTCAGCGACGCGGCGTGGCTCGGCCAGGTGGAGCGGATGCCTAAGTATAAGGGCAACGCACAGAGTGGGATTCCTGGGGTGACCCCTGGCAAGGACGGGGCGCGCCTATAGAGGTCGAGTCAGACCTGTCATGTAACAAAAGATTTTTTGCCAAGGTAGAATGATCCCTAGTCCCAATGTAGAGACTAATGAACTGAGAGCGTCAGTATATTGGCAATATAAAGACTTCATTTCCAGTCATGGCTGTAAAGCCATCTGCAGATTCTGCACAGATGAGGGTAGTCACGAGACAGGACAGCTTGACCACAGCACGCAGCAAGGCACGCAGAGATGATACCAGTGCAATTCTCGGTCTTCACGGTGACAAGCCTAGCCAGTGCAGCCTATTTTCTTGGCCATGGGTCTATCTGAATGACCCCGGGGATCGATGCGAGGGTCGATGCGCAGATTCGAGTCAGTAAGTTATGGTTTGATCTCCTTAACTTATCAGATAGTCACGCATCTGATACGGACATCGACAATATTGATTCCGTGATGGCGGAATATTTTTCAACCAAGTTTTCAACTCACGCCGCCGCCACCGCCACAAGTCTCCGTCGATGCATACATGCGCTGCTAGTGCGTGGGTTACGCTGTGCACCACCGGGAGGAACAACTAATCAACTCACAGTATCTAACGGAAGGGAACTACCATAGCCCAGAGGACGGCCGCCGGGGTGTGTGTGGCACACTGCGACGTGATGCACGATGCCGGGCTCTCGGACATTAAGTTACCCACATCAGCGCGATAGGAGCTCGGGCGGGCCCTTCCCTCCTAAAGTAGGTTACGAAGATGAAGTGCCACGCGCCAACGACGGCGACGGCATTTCACTTAGGCTCCCGTACCAAATACCGAACAAGACTACTCCCTCACCTCACACGCTGTGGCCCATCAGAACCGGTGCTATAGCCCCCAGGAAGGGCTACGCGGTCACACGCAAAGGCATCCCTGCGCGGCCTCGGCCGTTTCCTGGGTCCCCGTTCTTGGCTTACAGCATTGCATCGCTCTCTTCTTTGACAGGCGCGATGATGGCGTTATGATAGCGTCATCGGCATGGGTTCGGCCAGCAAGGGGACGGCGAACAAAGACGACTTCCAGGCTTCCAAGTTCCCACAACCTGTTCGCAGCTTGAAACTTTACGCGCCGCCGGCTGCCTCTACTGAATTAAAGCATGACGTGACCAAGTCACCGAAACCGAACGTTTGAGCCCTGTGGATAATTTGACAAATCAGTGATACTTGTAAAAGTGGCTCGGCCGGAGAGCAGCCAGCCTTACTAGCCGCGCAAGCGGCGCCGCCAGGGATAATCCCCCTTATGTACGGGGTTCTTTTTGCGCTCGTTGAGAGCTTAGCTGGGGGTTCCTTCGACTCGCAACTTTGACAGGATACCACTCTCGACGAGAATTGCATTCGGGAACGTGGTGTTGCCGTCCCGGCGTGCAGTAAGTTTTCTTTTCTTGGCCACATCTCCGCTTGTTTGCTGAGGGACCGACGCCGAGATCAACTGTCAAGGGCAATCGCGAACACGATGCAACCCTGAGGACAGTCAACGTTACAGTCTGTAACCCTGCTGCATACCGCTGCCGAGAATCCGAACTCGTAATGGGCCTGGTCTCGGCACGACATACAGTACTGTAATAAACCGGCGCAGATCGCACGCCGGTTAACGGGTATTCGAGTATCCTCGCCTCGGCGTGTCTGTCTGTCGGTGCATGTAACTTACAGACTGTTGTTCGGGAGCGGGGTAGCCGGTGTCAGTTTGGCCTTTGGCCCCTGGTAACATGTTAGGTTCTGCCTGTGCTCCACCACACGCTCCACGCGGGGGCTGATCTGGCCATAGCTGCGGCAACGACCGGACTTGTGGCGAGTCGGCGCGGAATCGAAGCGAAGAACTGCTCATGTGTGATGTTTGCCTGCGGTATCCTGTGTTTCTGTATATTAGCACCTGCCAGCTGGTGCGTGGTCAATTACACATGCATGATCGCCAAGCACTGCACCACTGCGATATATACACTGTTCTGTGCACGCTATAAATCATCGACATACATAAATGGGTGGGGGGCTAAGAATACATGCTATGATACGCCCGAATAAATAAATCGTGCAATGGATCGTCCTAACGTAGCTTCGTAAGCTCAATGTCACCGTGGCGTCCTGCCCATATGCGAGGACCAATTGGAGATGCCCCCGGCCCCGGTCCCTTGCGACTCGAACCCAAACAGCTTCTTCTTCGGCGGCGGTGCCATAGCCGACTCTGGCGTCCGCATGGGGCCGTGCACTTGGCCGGGACCAAGCGCGCGAGTGGGGGGGTGCCACAGCTCCTCCTCGTCCCCTCCGGCCAGCTCGTCCACCTCAGCGTCATCCTCAGCATCAGGCGAGAGCGTTGTCCAGTGCGGATGGGGCAGTGCGGGCATGCGCGAGCGGTACGGGGCCCCCACTGACTCGCCGTCCGACTCGTCCTGCATTGCCGTCGGCGAGGACGGTGGGCCGAACGGCGGCGACTCGTCGCGCGCAAGGCGTTGGTTCAGCGCGTGCCAGTGTGTATGCGGTGGTGGCGGCGGGGGAAGAGTGCTGCGGGAGGGGGGCGAGGACGCATCGGGGTGTCGGGGGCGGTTGTTGAGGGCGACTCCGGGGGGCGGGTGCAAGGGACCGGCGCGCAGGGAGGCCGAGCGTCCACGCGTCCAGGAACCGGGCGCACCAGGCTGGGCGACGAAGCGCGTTGCGATAATTGGGGATGCGGAGGCGGGGCCAGGGGCGCTCGATGCTACGCGGGCAGATGCGAATGCGGTGGCGAGGTCGGCAGCATCCGAGATCTCGGAAATGGAGACGGTGCGCGAGCGCGAGGGCCCCGCACGCCGCTCGTGCGGGATCCCGCCACCACTCATGCCCGAACTCTCACCGGCGCTTTCGGCGACGGCACTGAGGGCATCGACGCCGTCGATGCTCACGCTCTTCCTCCGGCCGCGCTGCCGCTCGCGCTCGATACCGCGCCACATCTCTTCGGTGACGCCAAAGCGCTCGCGGCAGCGTCGTTCGTGGCGCGCGCGAGAGTCAGGTCGGGTAAGTGGCTTGTGGCAGATGGCACATGGGGAAGGCTGGCCGCCGTGGCGTGCGGTCTTGTTGAGGTGGCGTGAGAGGTCACGAGGGGTGCCGAATTGGAGGTTGCAGTCTGTGCACCTGTACTTGGCGTCGGGCTCCGTGTCCTGCACGATCATCCGGGACAGCACGTTTTTTCTGGCGGGTAAGAAGGGGGAAGGATTATTGGGGAGGGGTGGGGAGGAGGAGGGAACTGTACACGGAAGTTGGACTGGGTCATGTATTGGGCCACCTTATAAGCAAGGGAGACAAGATGCGCGCCACGGGTTGCGAGATTGTGGCCCTGTGCTGAGACCAGGGCTGGGACCAAATGTGGACGCGAGGACATGTCGGAATGCCGTGTGCTGGTACGCGCTGTTCGATCCGTATCGCGTTGTGGACTGTGCCCGGATCACGGTGTACCGCCTCTTTGTTCACGACAGACGAGGGTGGTTCGCCTCCTTATCGGATCTCCTGCTGTGGTGGTCTCGACTCGAACACGGTGTCTTTCTCCGGTCAGTGCAGAATTACGTGTCCCTCGTCGGGGATCTCCCCACTGTGGTTATTCAGGGCGACCACAACGATGTCGCTGTACGGTTGCGTTGCGAGAGTTCCTGGCGTTAATACTTTTGTAATATTAAACAATGTGTCTGACTCCGCCATCATCGCGTGCCCGCATTGCAGCACACGCCTTGCTGTCATACCGTGACCGTATCATATCCGTCCTTTCAATGAACGTCGTACCCTAGAATCACCGCTGCATCCCCGTTCTAGGCCATCCTCTCACATCCGATTGCACCCTTAATCGACATTGTCCATTCTTTCTGACCGTTCAGCCCATGTCTTCACCACAAACCGCAGCTAACGGCACCGCAATCTCCCCTCTTCCGGTAAAACCGGACGTCGATGACCTCTTCGCTACCCTCTTTGCACCCGCAACGCCACCAGCTTCGCCCCTTCCATTAGGATCACCATCCATCTTTTCTCCTCCTCCGAGCGCTCGCTCCCATGTAACCTCGATCAGCCCCGCCAGCTCAACCGAGTCCGACTTTGGCGCGTTCGTCTCCGTGCCCCCTTCTGACGATCCTCTCGCACAACTTTCGTCCAGCACCGAGCCGAGTAGTACCCCAGCCGTGCCTCCACCCCGTCGCCTGAGCGCAACGATCACTGACTTCTTCACGGAAGCCAAGGCAGCCACCGCTCGCAATCAGCAAGGATTCCTTGTCGAGCTCCTCGAACATGAAGACGACCCCATGTACTGGCATAAGCGTGGAGCTTCTCCACTTGGATCCGTCGTCCCTTCGGGTACCACAACTCCTCAGCCCCCGCCGCCCGCAGTTGATATCGACAACTCGGAAATCCTGGGCCCCCTCGCAGAGCCGGTCAAGGCGATCGTGGAGAGCTCCGTTGTCGGCCATTTACTCGACTCCCTCACCGAAGCGACGTCCGACAACGCCTTCAGCCCTCCTCCACCCCCACCCCCAGTCGAATTCGTCAACGTCACCACGCGTCGCTCAGCATCGTCTTCTCCGCCCCTTCTGCGTTCACCATCCCTCCCGCCGTCCCCATCGCGACCAACACCACCCATTTTAACGCGCACGGATTCGATGACATCCACCTTTTCTTCGTCCCCGCAGCCCTCACGCTGGGTCTCGAACTTCCTCACCTACCGCGGTCCACCACCACTTCCTCCATTATCAGTCTCGCCAGCACCTACGGTCCCGCAGGTGCGGGTCGGGCCAAAGCGCGCCGACATCACACACGGCTCGCCGTTTGCTCCCGTTCCGTTCGTCCCCGCGAGCGGCGCACCAGGCTTCGACGGCGACCGCACGTGGAACAAGGGCTTTGACGCGAAGGGCAAGAGCGCGGACGCGGTGGAGCGGCGCGGGGTGCAATTGTTAGGGCGCAAGGAAAGCACACGCGCGGTGCTGGGCACCGCGCTCGCCAACACCGTACGCGCACACTTTTTTTTTTTCATGAGAAATGACTGACCAGCTGGGTAGCTGCGCTCGTACTTGCCTGCGCGTGCGCGCCTCCCGCGCACGTGGACGCTGTTGTTCAGCCTCGACCAGCACGGAATATCGCTGCATACGCTGTACGCGCGCTGTGGCGCGCACACAGGCGGTGCGCTGCTCGTCGTGCGCGATGCGGAGGACGGATGCTTTGGCGCATGGGTCGCGGACGGGATCCGCGAAGGCCGCGGATCGTACATCGGCTCGGGCGAATCGTGAGTGGTCGTTTTGCCCCCCGCTCCCCGTGATCGATGGCTTCATTGTGGCGTGCTGATCCCGCTGCGGATGCGGATCCTTCATCACAGCTTCCTGTGGAAGGCGCACGGTGAGGACGTGCGCGTGTTCAAGTGGACCGGGAAGAACGACTACGTCGCGCTGTGCGAACCCGAGTCGATCTCCTTTGGTGGCGGGTGCGCATTCGCCAATTCTTGTTTCGCGCCGCGGCGCGCGTACTGATTTCGACCCGCTCCAGAGACGGGCACTATGGGCTCTACCTCGACGAGACGCTCTACGAGGGCTCTTCTGCACGCTGTCTGACGTTCAACAACGATCCGCTCTGCACATCCTCCGGCCCCAGCCCTGATGATGGTGGAGGCACCGCCACGTTCGAGTGCGTCGGGCTCGAGGTATGGGGCGTGGCGTCGTGAGCACGAGCACGACGCGGACGCGTTGCTGCTGCATTCTGGGGTCCTTCTTTGCACAGGTAGACCTCTGATGCACGCAGGCCGCGCATTTTTTTTTTCTTCCGGTATGTAGTGATGGATTGGAATGGAACAGAACAACGGAACGGACGATATGGGCAGTCCAGCTCGGAATTGTGTGTACCGTAACTTAGCTCTTCTAGTGGACCACGCACACCCGTGCTGGTTGTTGGCGATGATATGCCAGGTCTTGCACCGTCACGATCTCACTATCGTACTACATACGCAGCGGAGATCGATGCGATGTGTGGCACTCCGTCTTCAGTGTGTGGAGTGCTACTGTAGCTATTACCCAATAAAACATGCCCTGCCCTCATGGTCGGTGCTATTACCCACTTACGTTCATTCCTCATCCTCTTTCGTCATGGCGGCGTGGAACTGCACGGCTGCTGGCCCCCCACACCCACTTGAGATGACGGCGGCGGTGCAAGGCCGGCCTAGAATAGTCGTGGGGACCCAGATCGCGGCGCCTGCGCACGTTGCCTTTTCACACCGATCTGATCAGCAGCAGCCTGTCAATGAGAGTAAGGTTACAGTTACAGTATGTACGCGTATAGTAAGCTGACCAGATCATGGGAAAAAAAGCTCGCGTAGTTACGAGGGCCCGTCGCCTGCGTGCGCGTGGTGTGCGTGTAAAGTTAACTTATGTGTCCACACCCACATATCGATCAACGAGGCACCAAAGGGGGGTGGGTCCAGTTGGCGCCCAGCGGCGACACAAGTGATCACCCGATTTCGCCATGTGTTATCCTCTCATCGCTTTAAACGTGGCCGGGGCCTTTAGAAAAAAATAACATGACATGTATGACAATTGTGTCCAGAACATCTTCGACGATCAATCGATATTGGAAATAGCAAAAAAAGATGTTTAAGGAAAGGACAAAAAAAAACACACGACGCTCGGAGCGCCTGAGAAGCAAGTGCGCTTTTGGTGCACTTATTAGGGTGCGAAGGCTTTTTTTGTGTTGTTGTTTTTTTTTGCCACAATTCATTTCTTGGACACGCGGTGGGTGAGGTGGGCCAACAACGGCCTTTTCATTTGCTCCGGCACCAATCCTCGCCCCCTCCCTTCCCCCGTTTCGGGGTAAGATCGTCTCACAGGGCTAATCGGTCCTGGTACTATACGCCAGGCGAGGGTGTTTTCCGCAAAGTGCTGAGCCCATGCCGCCGTCGCTATATATTGTATCAATCACTGACTGCAGTCCCTGGCGATGCCGGTATGCCGTCCCGTGGGAGCCGTAAAAGCGGGCCAGATCGCCGGGAAGGTACACAAGGTGGACGCGCAGTATCCACACTGGAAGGTGTCTTGTAACGAGAGTGTGTGTAAGGCCGCGCTGGCGATCATCGTGGACAGCAGAGGAAGGATCCAAGCGAAGCGGGTCTATTATTGTGCGAGATCGCTGGCCGCAAAGCGCCCGCATTGAGCGCCTGTGGTCTGCTCTCTGCTCAGGGGGCGGAGGACGCGGAGACAGTCTGAGAGAGAGACCTGACATGTGTCAAGTGGCAGCGTTCCATTTGCGCGCGGCTCGTCGATAGGGCAACGAAGAGAAAACACGAGCGAAGGCACGCCTCGTGGTAGCACCGTGCGTCGTGTCCCTGCGGACCTTCCTGGTGGTAATGACGACTTCGACTTCGACGACTGCGGAGATGACGAACCGCAAGGGAGGGCCATGGCATAGCGTCTGTGGCTGCATTAATGGAAAAAATGGAGAAATTGAACGCGGGGCACAGAGCGAGATGAGGGTATTGCGCCGGCGGCCCGAAGGCCCGGACGGCGGCCGCCGAAAACAAATAGAGTGAATTGAGTGCCACAGCATGCCAGGCTAGCCTAACTTTACTGTATTGTACTAGGATCGGCGCGTTCGTGTCGAGGAAGGCGACGGTGGCGTAAGGGGGACATCGCGAGGGCCACCCGGACTGAGGAGCGCGTGTAGCGACCGTAGCTCTCCACGTCGTCCCAGGAGTGGGGACTGGAGTGTTCCAGAGACTCGTCTGGCTACGATGTTGAATTGGTTGCGTCTGCGTGTGCGCTGGGCTGGACTGCTGGTGGGTGGCCGCGTGACTGGTTGCATCTTTCAAGAAGATAGAAGCAACAAGAAGTAGGATGGTGGCGTACGCTTCGCAACAACACATGGAAGGACAGGGATATTGTACCCAGGATGGGTTTCCCAAAAGCCTGGACCAGCGGCCGTGCAGCTGCGAGAGCAAGTAGGTTGGTATGGCAATACTCTGGTTTGGATGATGGCCGTGCAGCGCCATTTGGTGAAACCCAACGCCAGTACAACGAGAGGGATGCCCTACGCAATGTTGAACCCTTCCTTGATCTCCGCCTTCACGTTCTTCATCATACCAATTTCTCCATTTGGCGCGCATGCGAAGAACGGACCATATATGTGAGCATAAATCAATCCCGTCCCGAGCAGGTCCAGGCAAGCGCCAATGACAAGAAAAAAAAGAAAATTACCTCACTTTCCATAGTCAGAACAACCACAACAGACTAAACAGGATCGTTGCTATCACCAAGTGTAGAATTTGATGCCGTCAAGAGGTACCGGCTTGTGGTCAATAAATGTGGACAGCCGTACGGCAGAGGCGGCTGTGTGGACAATGTTTACTCACCGTTGCGTCCTTGGCGCACCAGGGCTACGCCACAGACCCATGCGGGGAATCATTCATCATGTACGATGATGCCGGTAGAGCAATTGATTTTTCCATTGGACGTTGGGGCTGCGTGACGAGTCGTGTGAGAGTATACGTTCATACGTAAGACGCGTGGAACCAAGAATACATCACGTCAATGACCAGGGTAAAAATATATATAGAAACGTTACTGATTTAGCAGACGTAGGGATATCTGGACTCACTGGGAGTGGAATCGGCGTGGAAGTGTCCACATTCTCTGAAAAAGAGTCTACTCACCATTCTGTTCAGTGCCGCATACTATGAGGGCAAGCGCAGGGCAACAAAGAAAAGACAAGTTGGACGCGGGCCCTATTGCTGACACGCCATCGTTTAAACAAGGGCATCCACTGTAGCACAAGTAGGTTACCATATGTATCCCAACCTTGCCACCCGTCTCTTCTACTCTCGAGGCCCGGGATGAGGCTTATAGTCACACTAAAGAACAACCCTCGTTATCATAAAATACAAGTCGTGCCCAATTGATGACACTCACCTCCCTCACGGTGCAGAAAATACGCAGACAGCTGCTGATCTGCGCAGAGGTGACAGGAAACGTTTCAGTGAAGGCGATGGTGACACGACACAATCAGCATCGTCACTGGTGGTTGGTGACCATGTGCTGTAGCTACAGGCATAGCGACTGGAAAGACTTAGCATGACTGGGTCAGGATTTCTTTTCCTGAGTAGCTCGAAGTCACATCGTAGACTCGGAGTCGGACTCACTGGCAGATACGGTGCTTAGAGTATGTGGTCGATAAGGGTAATACACGAATTACTTAATTATATTAAGCCGAGACGCCGTAATTTCCCACAAGCAGCTTGCCGGTGGTGACTCGGGTCCTGGCAACCCATCAATTTCTTAAATCCAGCTCTTCTAACTTATAGTTAATCGACTGAATGTCGACCATAAACTTGCAAGCGCTGTCAGTTAGCACTGTATTTTTTGACGGTAAACACGCCTTCGCGATACCCCTTGCGATGGGTGTTCTCCACGCGGACCACGCCCACTCTTATGTCGTTTCCAAGGGTGGAGCTTCGGCCGTCACTCTGTACGAGGCCGCGGAACCGGGGCCACAAAGGGCTGGTCGATATTAATGGACCAGGTCGGCTTTCCCTCTGGAGCTGCTCAGGTTCAGGGATCGTCCGTCGTGCACACGCAACTTCTTCTAGTGGACGCGCTCAGCAGACACCACCCGGTAAGTCATCATCTTTCCGACTTGGAATATTTGTGAAGTCTATCCGTGCCATATTGGTTCGAAGCGCCACTCCTCTCCCTCCGGATCCCGAAAATACTGGATATCATTCCTTCACCGTAACACTTCCCCCATGCCGTCCATAATGTTTGTGCGAGAAGATTTGACCGTGCCAAGTGAGACGCTCTGCTAGCTAGAGACTTCATGTGTAGTCCGTAATCGGGCGTACCGCTAGCGGGAGTCTAGACATTTTCCAAGCTCGAAGTAGTAAGCGTATTTCGTCAGACGTCAGAGAACACACTGCCCCCTGCGATTGTCAATAAGCGCAGACGTTATAGTAGTACTAGTGGTTCAAATCCCCGCCTTGCCAATGCCTCAAGAAATCGAATTCTGTCGCATGATCGAAAGGATAAGTATAAACATTCCTACAGTACAGTTGCTACGCACAGAGGAGACCAAGCCCTACGTATTATTCTCGACACCATGCCCCGAAAGTAACTGAGCGATCTCATTGTAGTCTTTTCCCAACGCGATCTGATACGCGGTTCTACCCTCACAATCCTTAGCGTCTACATCTGCCCCACGTTCGAGTAACACGCGTACGACCTCCAACGTCCCACAAGACGATGCCAGATGCAATGGTGTCGACTGGTCCTCCCCACGTGCCTCGAGATCGGCGCCACTATCCAGCAGTAACCGCGCAATGTTGACATGTCCGCTTTCTGACACTACGTGTAAGGGGGTATTCCCGGCGTCGTTCCGAGCGTCGACATTAGCATTATGCTTGAGAAGTGTCCGAACGACTTCAAAATGCTCGTGAAGTGTCGCCCGATGGAGTGGGGTCCAGAGGTCGTCCTCCTTGGCGTTCACGTCGGCGTCGTGTTCGAGTAGCGACTGCACAATTTCGAGATATCCCCGTACTGACGCCACGTGTAGAGCGGTCCGCTCCCACCGGCCCTGGACATTTACATCCGCGCCGTGCTTCAGCAGTGACTGCACAATTTGGATGCGATTGTTCATTGTTGCCACGTGTAATGCCGTTCCAAAATAGCCGCTACTTGCGTCTACGTGCTCCGGATGCTCGTCGATGAGCCGCTCTACCAAGTCACAGAGCCCACAGAGAGCCGCATAATACACAGGAGCCGCTTCCGGAAGTGTCTCACCATCGGCTAGTCCCCAACGACCCTCCATGTCGTGGGTACGGATCCAGCGCGAAAAGTGGGGCTTGTTCGTGTCAAACAGATCATCTGTCCCTTCTTTTATCCGTAACGACACCTTCTCAAAGAGGGCATGGTCGACCCAGTGTTGAGCGGCATACTGCGCAAGTGGAAACCGATGCACGAAGGCTTCCCGACTGCCATCGTCCAAACAAAGTAAGACGCCTAGGCAAGCTTGCGCGAGTATCGTATGCGCCTGCTCGAGTACGATGTGATGAAATGAAGTGTCCCCAACGGCGGCGGCGAGTCGATCCGACGTCAGGAATTCTTTTACAGAAAAGTGCGAAAACTGCACCACACGCGAATCATCGTCGTAAACAACGGCGATCAAGCTGGAGCACGTCGACAGCACAGCTTGCTCTTGATCTTCCCGCCGCAAATCCGCATTCAGCTTTGGAATTCCCCTCGACGCCTCATCAAAGTCAAACGCGAGTACTTCCGCAAGCTCCTCCAGGCGGAGAGGCCGAACTGCAACCGCGAGACATTGCAACAGACGGCGGGCATGACCTCGCGTTGCCCTGCTGATATTCTTCAGTATCCGCTCGTACGTTTCGTCAAGAGATTCCGGAAGTTCCCGAAGAATACGTCGTAGACTTGGCGGGAAACATTGTCGTACAGTTTCCAGTTGACAGAAAACCCACCGGAACCTGCGATAAAATCAGCGAGGACGTGCTGATGGCAACCGACTACTCACATTCCATCGGCTCTGTCCGAGAGTGTCTCGATGACCAAATTCTGATCCTGCTCTCGCCATTTGCCCATCCTCGAGTCCGAATGCACGACGGAGTTGACATACTCAACGATGTCCTCCTTTTGCCCAGTTTGGTCGTGAAGCGAGACTCGAAGAGACGTCAACGGCTCGAGAGCAGTCCGGATGTCGATTTCGGGGCGACTAGTGACACATATATGAAGATGTGGGAGGGAAAGTTCGACAAGCTCCTTCACGAGACCCAGGACCAAATCCCTGGGAGATGGCAATCCGAAAGTGTCGGGACACTCGTCGAGCGCGTCCATAATAATGTAGATTGGGCAGTCATCGGAAAACACGAGGGTCTCCTTGAGGCATTGTATCAACACGTCATCAGTGGGCTTGTGTGCGCCGTTGTCGTGAGTCAAATATGCGCGGTGGAGTATATCGCAGCAGAGATCAGAACGAGCAGAAATCTGTGAAACAAGGGAAAGGAGCAAGCTGCGGCGATTTTGTTTATCGGTATCCCTGAAGTCGAAGTAAAAGTATGCCATGGAGGCCAGTCCAGCATCGCGTAAAGTCATGATATCCTGGATGACCGCAGAGCTAGCAGATACCTCAGGTCACCTGAAATGGACATATATGAGAAACAGCTCACCAAAGGACGCTCTTCCCGGAGCCAGCTATGGGGCCGAGTTGCATCAGAGAATGGAACGGGAAGGGGTTCGATGACGTACGCTTGCCATGGATCCACAGCAGGGAACCGGTGGAC
This sequence comes from Lactarius deliciosus, assembly GCA_021525775.1. NCBI lineage: Eukaryota > Fungi > Basidiomycota > Agaricomycetes > Russulales > Russulaceae > Lactarius > Lactarius deliciosus. The sequence goes on from JAKELK010000056.1 coordinate 302,498, forward strand.
TTCCATTTTGCGAGAAGACTGCCTTGGAAGAACCAGATTGCTGTTCCTTGATGCTGAGCGCCGCACAAAATAATGTGATTCGTGGATGGATCGGGAGATGAGAGCCACTTTCGAAGGTCCTGTCGCCACTGGTTCCCTGTAAGAATATTGAGCATCGACGAGGAACTAGGGTTGGTGTTGCAGGACCACGAACTCTTCGTTTCGTCAACATTGTTCGCCATAAATTGCATAATCGCTATCGCTTCTCTTGCTGTCTGTTGCACGATTACTTTTGTTTCTTTTCCGTCTGGCCAAATAGGCGTTCACGAAGAGGTCGGCAGGAAAATCTAACGCATCGCGCACCATCAAGTACCAATTTGACGCTATCGCCGACATCTTTCACTTTGTCATCGACACCCTTAACCTCGTCATCAATCTTCGTTACTTTATAGTCGACGCCGTGAGTGATCTTCAGGAGTTGCGCGGTTGCCATCCGAACTTCCTCCTGTGTCAATTTGTCCAACCTCCTAAGAGCATCCTCGATATCCGTCTTTCCCACTAACTTCTTCAGATATTTTTCTGATCAAACATCAGCGGAACGCCGGAATCAGTACACCACATGGGCTTTGAAAACTTACTTGTTCGTCCCTGTTTTATCTCCTTTGTCGCAATAGCAAGGATATTGAGCACTTCTACCATTATCTTCACGATGATGTCCGTCATCGCCGCAGTTGCTCGGACCGAGGTATACGTCTCCATCCGTTTGAAAAAGCTCTCCATGCGTTCAAAGATGTCGATCAGGACCACTTGGACCGCAGTAGCGTCCTTAGCCGCCTGAAGAACGCAGATGTCCGAGTCAAACCCACTTGTACAGAGATGTTGAGACAGATACAGACCTGGAGCAAGACGCCAGCACCTGCGAAGATCACTTTCGCTGGTGAAAAAACCTGCATCGGAGCTATTGAACCGTAGTCCCCAAATGATATCACCATAATTCTTACCAGACCGACCCCTTCGCCAAGGGTAGCTGAAAACGCGAGAAGGACGTTAACCATTGGGCTGAGCCATTTTGTCAATCTTTCGTCACTTTTTCGAGCGTGATCTAGGTCGTCCACTTGGCTTTGAAGCACTGAAAGAATAGAATCAAGGGATTCGCATTTCTGAAGCTGAGATGCAAGAGGATGAGCGAGAAGGTCCCTCTTGGTTTGTTTCTCGTATGTTTTCAAAGCGGTGCTGAAGATCAATTGAAAGTCTGATTGTGGTGAAGCCGTAGTAGTCACGTGGAGTATCGAGGACATAGTCAAGCGACTAGGAAATAGCTCGGGAGAAAGGGCCCACTCAGAGAGGAGGATGGGGAGGAGAGGAGGATACTAAGCTGATAAACGGAGCCTTTGGTCGCAGGCGCACAGCCTAATGGACCGGTGAAATACCGACAGACGTCCCGTGATAAATTTGTATCATAGGCGCTCAACACAGTATTTATCATGACAGACTCAGAGATAAGATGCCAGTGAGGCTCAAACGTTCAACGAGACACGCCAGCGTCGACAATTACCACACTATAGTACACAAGGGCGAAAAGGCCGCAACGCTGAAAACAAGTAACCCCCTAACAAAGTCGCCCGGGCCTGCTTCATCACCGGCCCCTCACGGCCTCACGGTCTAAGTATGGTTACGATCCAATGTCTTCGACCCTTACTGTACTGTAGTGTCACAGGGATTCATGTCCGCATTCTGTTAAAGTAATATCCCGGCAGCTTCGACGTGTCTGGTCGTGATCGCAAGATACAGGGGAGTCCAAAGGTCAGCTTGCTTGCTCCGGGGTCGAGGGGCGATCTCCCAACGTCGACATTGCCTGCGATCTCGATCGCATCTACATCAGTGCTCGTGGTAACTACGGACACTGACGTCGGCACCCCAACTCCGCGACTCGGAACGGCCTCTTGTATTATGCGCTGCGACCAGTGGAGTTTGGTTGTGACGAGCTCTAGAACAACCTGCTGTAAAATGTGACGGTGAGCTGGTATAAGTCAGCATTCCGACTGAAATCACTGAAATGGACCAGGAATTGTCTATATGCAGCCAAACCCACACCGCAAAATACGGCCGGTCTAGGTAAAATAGGTTTTCCCTCCGGCGGTGTATATGCGACGCTGTAATTTTGAAATTGCAATGACCGACCAAGCGTTGAGCCGTACTGGGCAGGGATAAAGTCGTTGCCCCCTCATCGTTGATGTCTTCGACCAGACGGAGTAGAATGCCTAGGTAGGTTTGTGTGATGATGGTATGCGCAGACCAGAGGAGAACGCGGCAGTGCGAGACACCTCTGCTTGAGCGAGCGAGACGAGACAACCCCAGGGTTTCTTTTACCGTACAAGTGCAAAATTGCATGACCCGGGGAAATCATTTTCATCGACAGTTAACTTGGATAGAGCACCTGGACCGCACCGCTTTTTGACAAGTTGCTGACAGCCAATCCTCGATTCCCTCCCAAGGCGACATCAAAATTGAGGGTGAGCATCTCGGCGAGCTCCTAGACACGAAGCGGCGAGGGGTGATCAAAGACGAATAGTAGGCGGGAGCGAAAGGCTTGGTGTCGAATAGTGCGTCGATGGCGGGTACTATCACGTGTTAGGGGTTTCAAAACTGTTGAGAGTTTCAAATCGCAACTTTTAAAGGGATTGCTTCAGAAAAACAGCTGATCTTTACTGAGATACACTTCCCATATACCACTCAATTGCAGATCACAGAAAAAATAAAGAAGTTCCATTTGTGCTTGTGTCGCGATGTTGCTACTATTACGGGGTAAGACCCAAAATCCGACTAAAACAGTCTCGGATTGATGTATTACTGAACGTGGGACCACACAACTTTCAAGATATCATATGTGGGTATCATTAAAGCCACATCCAAAATTCTAGGGCATTCAGAGCAACGGGAGGGGAGATACAGAAGAAAGTGTGAATTTGCGTGACAATTGGTACTCGACCCTCATCAGTTTCAAAATCCGCCGCTTAGCTAACACACCACAAAGACGCGATCCGTTGTACGAGTCAGCGTGACAATCCGTGACGAAAGTTTTGAAACTCCCAACTTTTGGTAGACCGGTGACCGTCTGTATATGAAGGTAAACCTGCGATATACAGACCGGGACAGCTGGGTTTCAATTCCTATAGCGTTGGTTTTCCCACGATTTCGACCTGCCCTGAAGTACTGTAAGTCACGTTCTGTCGTCCGAACGGTAAGATCTCTGGACTCCTGCGAACCTGCGAACCTGCGAACACATCCATCATGCCGCCTCGCTCATCTCTAGATATTCAGACCCATGCGCACTGCTCCTAGGCAGACACTCGGCTTTGAGAGCGAACTTTTATTGTCAATACCACCTCGCCGCATTCCCACTCTCTGTGCATGCTTGGCTTCCCACTCATTCCGGACTACTCTCCCCCCCTCCGCATTTTACCATTCCCCTGTTTATCTAATACACCCCATTCCTTGGCCTACATTCCCTAGTATATAGCCCATGTAATTACAACTTCACACCTCAGACTTCTAATAGCAGATTTCTCCCCTCATATTTCGGACTTTTGAGCTCAGTGAAGCTCATCCCTTGTGTTCCCCAGCACGCCGCACTCGCCCGCAGCCTTAGCGATTCTAACCCGACGTTTTCTCGACTCCGACAGCCACCTATACGAAGTTCTGTGCTGCGCCGACGCGTGCGCGACCGCCTCCAATCACTTGCGACCACCCGACCCCTCAGGCTCAGTGTAGCATCTCCCGACCTCGCTGCACTCGCACGCGGCCTTAGCCCTTCTATACAGACGCGTCCGTGATCTTTACTAACCCACATACGACAGTTCGTGCCCAGCAGAGGCCTGTGCGACACCTTGTGCTGCTTCACACCTCCCAATTCCTGCACACCTTGGACGCGTTCCCTAGCGATCAGGGACGGTTGAGGTTATTAGTGTGGATCATCGGGACCCGCAAAGGCGTCATCAGGGACTTTTAGCATACTTTACGCAGTCCACAGTGGCAATCTCGAGCACATGTGACTTGTGTTAATCGAGCGCTTCAGGAATGTGAGAAACCTCAAATTTAATCGTGATATTCATCCGATTGTCCAGCAGCGGAAGTTAGTCTGATTCCAGCTTATAATGGTTATTATTCGCATGGTATTTAGGTACTGTCCCAAAGATTAGAGGAGAAACGCATATATGCCCACCACAGACCGAGCGACGCGCCAAACCAGACGCGACCTAATCCGCTTCAGGGCAGGTCAAAATCGTGGGAAAACCAACGCTATAGGAATTAAAACCCAGCTGTCCCAGCCTGTATATCGATTATCATATACAGGCTGGTCACGAGCCTAAACTTTTGGCACCTGCACGCCCGGCTTTCTTCCGAAACAACGACCCACCCACCATTTGCCAGGATAACACTTCAGAGAGATAGTTCATATATTATCACATCAAGTCCAAAAATCTGATTGGCAAAATGTGGTGTCGATGTTTTTTTATTCACGATTTGGTCAAAGTTTTGAAACTCCCAACCCGTGATAGTACTTGGATCAAATGTCTCAAATGGTTGTGCATTAATGACAAAGGCTCGGCGGACGTACCAACAGAGTAGATAACGCAGACGTCACAATAGCCTGAAACCACATTTCTCTCCGTCACATATTTATCTGATACGTTCCACTGGCGCGGGCAGGAAAAGTCAGTTGGAAAAAAAGTAGTCATCGCCTGTGATGTCCTCAGCGGCCTGAGTTGGGAGCGAGGACCCGCTGGCATTTGAAGTCTCCCGGAGTCAACATCCGTGTCGCTGCGACATACGGTCGATGCCGTTGTATACTGTTAGATTGCGGGATTGTTGTGGTGAACCTGGACGACGTAAAATTGATCTGGTTGCCCTGCAGGAAAAGGGACGAAAAATGAAAATGCGTCCACCAAAGAAAAACCAACTTAAAAACTGTGCCTTGTCCAGTGGAAATCTGCACGGCGTCAGAATGTCGCTCGTTTCTACCTGGCAGACGAGGCGAAAGGCTGGACAGACATAACATGGGATGACGGCCTCCCGACCTCGACGACCGGCGTTGAACGTACGCTTATGGTTTGACTGCAAGCGGTCATGAGCGTGCCCGTGGCGACAAGGTACACGACGGTGACGTGCATGATAATAAGCGCGATGACTGGACCCCCGAGTCCGAGTCATGCCCAGTGTTCCGAGTCGCACCCAGAGCTCTCACCTGCGCCGTACTGTATCTAGCGATACAAATAGTATGGTGTCACTTTTTCGCTTTGTCAGCCTTTCGAGAAATACAATTTCGCGTTACCATGATAGTAGGTCGGTAGTAGGTCTCACAGCTGAATCAACAACTCGGATATGTATAATCGTGCGTACGGTAGCTGCGCCTAGAGGAAACCTCGTATCTTACATTATTCCTATGTCTTGTTCTCGATACCATGCCCCAACAACTGAGCGATCTCGTCGTGCCCCTCTTTCAATGCAATTTGATACGCGGTTCTGCCCTTACCATCCTCAGCGTCTACGTCCGCCCCACGTTCGAGTAACAGGTGTGCGACCTCCAACTCCCCCCAGTATGACGCCCAGTGCAATGGTGTCGACTGGTCCTTCCCACGTGCCTTGGGATCGGCACCGTGATCCAACAGAAAACGTGCAATGTCGACGTGTCCGTTATTCGACGCTGCATGTAAGGGGGTGTGCCCGATGTCGTTCCGCGCGTTGATATCGGCATTATGCTGGAGAAACATCCGAACGAGCTCAAAATTTCCGTTACGAGCCACCATATGGAGTGGGGTCCAATGGTCGTCTTGCTTGGCGTTCACGTCGGCGCCGTGTTCGAGTAGTGACCGCACAATTTCGAGATGTTCCCACACCGATGCAATGTGCAGAGTTGTCCGTTCCCACTGGCCGAGGGAATTCACATCCACGCCGTGCTCCAGCAATGACTTCACAACTTCGACGTGATTCCTTCTTGCCGCTGCGTGCAACGCCGTTCCGCAAGCACCGCCCCTGGCGTTTCTGTGCTCCGGATACTCGCTGATGAGCTTCACTACAACGTCAGGGAACCCACAGAGGGCAGCATAATACACGGGAGCCGCTTCAAGCAGTTCCGGACGCATCTCACCATCAGCTAGCCCCCAATGGTTATGATTGTCCGTGTCGTAGATCCGAATCCATCGTCGAAAATGTGCCTTGTCCGGGTCAAATAGATCTTCCACCCCATCGTTTATACGTTGTGCCACATTCTCAAATAGGGCATGGTCGACCCAGTGTTCGGCAGCGTATTGCACTAGTGGAAACCGCTGCACGGAGGTTTCACGAGTTGTGTCGTCCAAACGTAACAGGACTCCTAGGCAAGCTTGTGAGATTATCGTATGAGCGGGCTCGAGGAGGATGTGATGGAATGAAACATCCGCGACGGCCATCGCGAGACGATCCGACGTCAGGAATTCTTTAACCGAGAAGTGCGAAAACTGCACCACCGGCGATTCGCCATCGTGAACTACGGTGATCAAACTGGAGCACGTCGACAGAACAGCTTGCTCTTGATCTTCCCGCCGCCAGTCCCCATTCAGCTTTGGAATTCCTCCCGACGCTTCATCGAAGTCAAACGCAAGTACTTCCGCAAGCTCCTCCAGGCGGAGAGGCCGAACTGCAACCGTGAGACATTGTAACAGACGATGGGCATGATCTCGCGTTGCCTTGCCGATATTCTTCAGTATCCGCTCGTACGTTTCGTCAAGAGATTCCGGGAGTTCCCGAAGAATACGTCCTAGACTTGGCGGGAAACATTGTCGTACAGTTTCCAGTTGACAGAAAACCCACCGGAACCTGCGATAAAATCAGCGAGGACGTGCTGGTGGCAACCGACTACTCACATTCCATCGGCTTTGTCCGAGAGCGTCTCGATGACCAAATTCCGATCTTGCTCTCGCCATTTGCCCATCCGCGGATCCAAGTGGACGACAGAGCTAACATACTCGACAATGTCCTCTCTTTGCCCAGTTTGGTCATGAAGCGAGACTCGAAGAGACGTCAACGGCTCGAGAGCAGTCCGGATGTCGATTTCGGGGCGACTAGTGACACATATATGAAGATGTGGGAGCGGAAGTTCGACAAGATCCTTCACTAGATCTAGGACCAATTCCCTGGGGGATGGCACTCCAAAAGTGACGGGACACTCGTCGAGCGCATCCAGAATAATGTAGATTGGGCGATTATCGGAAAACATGAGCGTCTCCTTGAGGCATTGTATCAACACGTCATCAGTGGGCTTGTGTGAACCGTTGTCGTGGGTCACGTATGCGCGGTGGAGTATATCGCAGCAAAGATCGGAGCGAGTAGAAAGCTGAGAAAGAAGGGAAAGAAGCAAGTTTCGGCAATTTTGTTTATCGGTATCCCTGAAGTCGAAGTAGAAGTATGCCATGGAGGCCAGTCCAGCATCGCGCAAAGTCATGACATTTTGGATGATCGCAGAGCTAGCAGATAACTTAGGCCACCCGATACGAAGACATATTAAAAACAGCGCACCAGAGCACGCTCTTCCCGGAGCCAGCTAGAGACAATTCGCATTAGAGATTGGAACGGGAAATGGCCGGATGACGTACGCTTGCCATGGATCCACAATAGGGAACCGGCGGACTTCCACTCTGCGAGAAAACTGCTTCGGAAAAACCACCTTGCCGTCCCCTGGTGCTGAGCGGCGCAGAAGATAATGTGATTCGTGGATGGATCGGGAGATGAGAGCCACTTTCGAAAGTCCTGTCGCCACTGGCTCACTGTCGGGGTATTTAAGTATCGATAAATAACCGGGGTTGGGTTTACGGGGCAACGAACTCTTCACTTCGTCAACATTGTTCGCCATAAATTGCATAATTGCTGTCGCTTCTCTTGCTGTTTGTTGCGCGATTACTTTTGTCTCTTTTCCGTCTGAAATGGACGTCCACGACGGATTGGGTAGGAAGAATATAACGCATCGCGTACCATCAAGTACCAATTTGACGCTATCGCCGACATCTTTCACTTTGTCATCGACACCCTTAACTTCGTCATCAATCTTCGTTACTTTATAGTCGACGCCGTGAGTGATCTTCAGGAGTTGCGCGGTTGCCATCCGAACTTCCTCCTGTGTCAATCTGTCCAATCTCCTAAGAGCATCCTCGATGTCCGTCTTTCCCACCAACTTCTTCAGATATTTTTCTGATCAACCATCAGCGGAACGCCGGAATCAGTACACCACATGGGCCTTGGAAACTTACTTGTTCGTCCCTGTTTTATCTCCTTTGTCGCAATAGCGAGTATATTGAGTACTTCTACCATTATCTTCACGATGATGTCCGTCATCGCCGCAGTTGCTCGAATAGAGGTATACGTCTCCAGTCGTTTGAAAAAGTTCTCGATCCGTTCAAAGATGTCGATCAGCGCATCTTGAGCTGCACTAACATCCTTAACCGCCTGACGAGCGTAGGTGTCAAGCTTGCTTGAAAAGAGATGTCGAGAAAGATACCAACCTGGAGGAGGACACCAGCACCTGCGAAGATCACTTTCGCAGGTGAGAAAACCTGCGACAGAGTCGTTGGAGCGTAGTCCCGACAATCATGTTGAGAGCCTTACCAGACTGACCCCTTCGCCAAGAGTAGCTGAGAACGCGAGAAGGACGTTAACCGTCGGGCTGAGCCATCTTGTCAATTTTTCATCGGATTTTCGAGCTTGATCGAGGCTATCCACTTGACTTTGAAGCACAGAAAGAATCGAATCAGGTGAGTCGCAGGCCTGAAGCTGAGATGCGAGGGGATGAGTGAAGAGGTCCCTCTTGGTTTGTTTCTCGTATGCTTTCAAGGCGGTGCTGAAGATCGATTGAAAGTCTGAAGAAGGTGAGGACCGTGAGGTCGTGGTCACGTGGAGTATCGAAGACATAGTTCAAGTCAAGGTTCAAGTGGCTAGGAGAAGGGTTGGCCCTGGGAGAATGGGTCAAGTTAGAGAGGAGAGGATGGGGAGGAGAAGACGATATCGAGCTGATCAACGGGGACTTTGACCGGTCGCAGGCGCACAGCCTCATAATGAACCAGTGAAATCCCGACGGCGATAAATGTGTATCTGGGTCATAGGCGCTCAATAGGTACCGTAACAGACTCGGAGATAAGATGAGCTTCAGACGTTCGACGTTCGGGCACGCCGGCACCAACGACTGCCGCACTACGGTATACATGGACGAAAGGACCGCGACGCCAAAAACCAACAATACCCCAACAACGGCGGCCAAAGTCACCGGGGCGAGTGTGGTTTTTGATCCCCGAGGCAACGTCTACGACTCTCAGTGCCGTGGGTATTGACGTCCGCATTCTGCTGGAGCGCGGCAGCTTCGAGGTAACTACGGACGTCTGAGTCAGTACCGTGTTCTAGCAGCGACTCAGCGACTCGGAATGGCTTTTGTAAATGCTGCTACCGACGGAGTCCGGTTGCGACGAACCCTCGAATTATCTGCTGTGGGAATTTGGCGGTCTAAGGTGGAGTAAGGCACGAGCGGAGGCATAGGCGACGATGACCAATACAGTCAGGCGCTCAATAGTAAGAGCTAGCTACGAGTGAGGCTGACAGTTAGACCATGAATTCCAGACCAAGCCCCGATTGCTCGCTATGATATAATGGCGGGAACAATCTGCACGGATTCATCATCACATTCATCGGAACCATGATGCACATTGCTCCTCACGTTGCAAGTACCGCTCACCCATCCTCTCTTGTCCTTAGTCTGATTGTGCTACGCTCGCACAGGACATCTCCGCAGCTGAGCAGGCCTCGCTAAACCACTTGACCGTACCCGAGCTCTCTCCCAGTGATCTCAATAGCAATGCTAGCTCGCCGTCGTCCTCGGAACCGGTGACACCAGTCGACCCGCCGTCCCTCGCAGCCCCCCCGGACCCGCTCGTAGCTGGCAAGCATCAGCCCGCTCCGCGGCCCTACAGGCCCATAGCCAAGGCCGCTTCACGAGGCACCGTATGGCGCGCCAGACAAGTCCTTTTCAGCTTGGGAAAGAGGAAGAGACAACCTAGCGAAGATGCAGGGATATCGACGGATGTAGGTGTACAGGTGCTTGACAGCGACGACGATGGGGAAGAGGATATAGACGGGCCTGCGGAGACTCCACCGGCCACCTCTCAGGTAAGCCACCCTTTACTCATAATAGCATACGGCTTCGCAAGAGATGCCACATTACAGTCCCTGTTCAACCTCCCAAACGTCTCAATCGACGGAACGCCCCCCACGCAGGCGCGAGCCCGTGTATGTATACCCGCTGATTCAGAAGTGAGCTTCTCACTGACACACCGGCGCCGCACGGACCCACGCGTCTCAGCTCGCACGCTCGTCGCTCACCCAGGCGCAGCACGCACGACACGCCCGCCTCGGCGTCCTGCTACTCCGGCCCTCCGAGAGAGCCCCGCACGCCAACCGCCGCCGGGTGCACCATGGACGCCGCCTGCGCTCGCTGTCGTGGCGCGCGTCTTGTTCTTCGTGCCATGGTGCGTTGCCGTCGGCGCGGCAATCGTGCTGTACCCCCGCGCGCTGACGCGCCTCGTGCGTCTGTATGCGCCGGCGCCGCCCACCCCGTTGCACCGCCTCGCGTACCACGCACACACCGCCGGCCCGCACGTCTGCATCTTCGCCGCAGCGGTGTGCCTCGCGGCGGCTGCGCTCCCCGGGTGGCTGTTCCGCGCGGCGCTCCTCGGTGCCGTTGGGGTCCGCGCTTGGGTGGTCGCGCGGGGGTTCGAGGAGCAGATTAAAGGGCGCGGGGACGCGGAGGGGCCAAGCGAGGAATGGCGCGAGGACGCGCGGATGCGCGTGGAGGGTGCTGCTGTGGTGAGGAAGAGCGAGAGATCTTGCGGGCGGGCGCTAGTGAAGGAGCGGTGAAGGAGGAGTGAGCCTCTATGTTGAGGTCTCCGTACGCGGAGCAGCACATTTATTTCTATTTCATTCTTTCACCTTGATAACGCTTGATGTCCGTTGTATCCTTCTTTTTTTCGCCTCGATCTGTCCGAATCCGCAGATACGTAATTGTCGTGTGCAAGGTCGCGTGCGAAGGACTATCGGTGAGGGTCGCGGACTGCTTTCTCAACTCACGGCTGTCAGCCGGCGCGTATGCACGAATTGGGTTTTTCCTGTAAGCGCGAAGTATGTGTTTTGACAGTCGTAGAATCCTTGTCTACGTTACACGAACGTCGTATAAATACGTGACTGTAGAGTCCAAGATCAATTCGGCAAACACCGAAGTTGACCGAACCGTCCCTTCTACGGCGGCCACTACAGCAGATCGTGCTGTCACGGTATCCTTGGTCCTGACCCAACTCACGACTCAGACCTTGACTCAGACTGGAATTGTTTTGAGTTGTATCACGTGCAGACTTGACATGCGGTGCACTGAGATGCGGGGCTACTATGCAGAGGCGCCAATGAAATGATGAAGCGCGGGATGGTCGTCGCGAGGTCAGGAGCTGACAATGTTTTCGTGAATGGGTAGGCTACTAGGCAGGTGTAGGCTGGTAGCGTGCAGGATTTCCGCGATGGCCTTTTCTTGGACCGTTTACATTCTACAGACGACCACTATATACAATCCGCGTATTCGATCAAATAAGCACCACTACTACGTTTCTACCAATAGAGCCGACCCACCACAACTACGTATCACGTTCACTTGGCAGAATATTTCAACAACAACCGCTTCATTGCCTTCCCTTTTCTCCCAGAAGCGAGCTGCAATGGAGACTTGCCCTCGGAGTTCTTCACATGAACATCAGTACCATGCTTGAGAAGAATTCGCGCCACCTCGTGCAACCGAAGGCGTGAAGCTAGATGTAACGGGGTTTCGTGGTCCATGTTTTGTGCATTCACGTCCGCACCGCGCTCTAGTAATCGCTGTGTGAGACGAACAACTTTACCTGGATCGCTGTAATTGTGACCACCCAGTAGCAGTTGATGCAACGATGTCTGTCCCCGGATGTCCTTTGCATCGGCCCATGCATCGTGGTCAAGCAGAATCTCTGCAACTTCGACATGGCCATAGTAGGATGCCAAGTGTAACGGGGCTGCCTGTTCCTTGTCTCGTGCATTTACATCCACACCGCAGTCCAACAATAACCACGTAACATGGGAAAGGTCGTATTCGTCATGACTCGAACGCGAGGACTGTGACGCTCGGTGTAATGGGGTCTGGCCGTCCGCATTCCTGTGCGCTGGCGTCTGCACCATGGTCGAGCAGCACCTGGACAATCTCTGATCCGCGACCCGTAAGACGCCAAATGTAACGGAGTCGACTGATGCTTGTCTCGTGCATTTACATCCTACGCCACGCTCCAACAATAGCTGCGGGACACGGGCGTCTATCCAACGAGGTGGGCTCTGTAATACTCGGTGTAACGGGGTCTGGCCGTTAGCATTCTGCGCGCTGACTTCGGCGCCGTGGTCGAGCAATACCTGAACGGTCTCAGCGTCCCCGTGGGAGCACGCGACATGTAAAGGGGTTTCCTGGTCATTGTCTCGTGTATTTGAGTCCGCACCACGCTCCAACAATAGCCGTACGAGATTGGAGTGGTCGGGTCCGTGACAGAATGGGTTCTGTGACACTCGGTGTAATGGTGTCTGGCCGTCTGCATTCTTTGCGTCGGCTTCTGCGCCATAGTCGAGCAGCACCTGTGCAGTCTTGAACATCGACATGTAGCATGCCAAATGTAACGGGGTCGACTGGTCCTTGTCCCGTGCATTCACGTCCGAGCCACGTTCCAACATTAGCTGTGCAACACGGGGATTGTCGTTGGTATCACTATCTGAGCTGGGTGATACTCGATGTAATGGTGTCTGGCCAACAACATCCTGCGCGTTGACTTCTGCGCAATTGTCGAGCAATACAAGTGCAGTCTCGAAGTTCCCATGGGAGCACGCGAAATGTAAAGGGGTGGCCTGGTCCTTATCTTTAGCATTCACGTCCACGCCAAACTCCAGTAATAGCCGTGCGATATCAGGGTCTTCGCGGGAGAAAGATTCACTTTGAGATACTAAGTGGAGAGGGGTCTGGCCCAGGACATTCACCACGTCGGCTTTGGCACCATGATCGAGCAGCAGTCGCACGACCTTAAGCATCCTGTAAGAGGATGCGGCGAAGTGTAATGGGGTTGCCTTGTCTTTGTCTTGTGCATTTATGTCCACGCCGTACTCCAGTAAAAGCTTTGTGACACTGAGAACATTCTGAAGTTTTACTCCGCTCGGCCTTTCTCGCGAATTATCAGTGTAAGAAGAATAAGGGTAGCGTCGTGACAACTCGTGCAGTGGGTTCCGACCTTGGACATTCCGTGCGTCGGCGTTGGCGCCATGTCCGAGCAGCAGCCGGGCAATCTCGAACCGCCAATGACCTGATGCGAAATGCAACGGGGTCATGCCTTCCACATCTTGTGCATTCACGTCGGCGCAGCGTTCTACTAATAGCCGTGCAAGAATAAAGCGTTCGCCACCTTCATCCCTCCTAATCTCGCGCTCGCTGGTTGATACTAGATGTAGCGGAACCTGGCCATGGTTGTCCCGAATATCGATATCTGCCCCGTGTTCGAGTAATATCCGAGCTACCTCTGGATCTCCCACATCCGCTGCCAGGTGCAGAGGAGTCTGGAGATCATTGTCACCAGCATTCACATGTGCGCCGTGTCTGAGCAGAAATTGCACGGCAGTGACACGGGCGTCATCTGAGAATTCGATTGCATGGAAAAGTGGAGGGTTTCCACGAACATGAGTATGCGCGCCGTACTCAAGTAGGAGATCCGCAACCCGGACATGTTTCCTGAATAGTGCCGCAGCTAGGGGAGAGTTATAGTGATGGCCGTCGTGATTTACTTGGTCTGGGTGTTTGGAAATGAGACACTGAGCTAGGTCATAGAACCCACAAAGAGCAGCGTAGTACAGCGGATTACTAGGTTTGACTAGGAGACGGGGGTCGCAGAGTGTATAAGGGTATATGTCGTATATCCGTTTCCATTCCAAAAAGTACGATTTGTCCAAGTCAAAGAGAGCCTCCATCGCGTCCTTCAGGCATGACGACACGTTCCCAACCTGGGCGTGCGAAGCCCAGTGCTCCGCAGCATACTCGAACAGAGGAATGGTGCCCTCGTCGCTGCTCTCTTTGCTCTCTTTGATGACGGGATTATCCGAATTGAGTAGAACCCCAAGGCACGCCTGCGCAAGTAGAAAATGCGCGGGTTCTGGGACAATGTGATATCGTGAGACATCTTCACTTGCCGTGGCAAGACGATCCGATGTCAGGAATTCTTTCACCGAAAAATGCGAGAATTGGACAACCCGGGAATCGTCGCCGCCAACGACGGCAATCAGGCTCGAACAAGCAGACAACACCGCCTGTTCTTGGTCTTCCCATCGCCATTCCGCATGGAACATCGGTATTTCAGCCTTGGCCCCATCAAGGTCAAACGTAAGCACCTCCGCGAGCTCCTCAACACGAAGCGGTCGCATAGCTACGACAAGGCACTGCAACAGACGACGCGCATGACGGCCTTGGTTCGTCGACTCGATTTCCTTCAGTACCCGCTCGTACGTCTCATCCAGACTTTTTGGCAGTTCGTTGAGTTGACGCCGAAGACTCGGAGCGAGGCAATGTCTCAACATCTCCAACTGACAAAAGACCCATCGGAACCTATACAACCAATATTGAAATAAGATGAATTGGGGAGAATGAAACGGCGTCTTACATGCCATCGGCTTTCTCCGAGAGTTTGTCAATCACCAGTTTTCTGTCGTCTTCCCGCCACCTTTTCATTCGAGTGTCTGATTGGACCACAGCGCTGACATACTCGGCGATATCTTTCTTCTGTCCAGGTTGATCATGAAGGGAGAAATGACCCGATGCCAAAGGTTTGAGAGTGGTCCGAATGTCAATTTCCGGACGACTCATAATACATATGCGTAGGTTTGGAAGGCGGAGGTCAACAAGATCTTCTACGAGTCTGAGGACCTGTTCTCGAGGAGTTGGGATACCGGAGATATTGGGACATTCGTCAAGTGCGTCCAGGATTATGTAAGTGGGGAGTTGAGACAGGGATAGCGACATCAGCATGTCCTTGAGGCATTGCACCAAAGTACGTTCACTAGGCTGTTCTTTGCCATCGTTGTAGGTCGAATAGGCGCGGGAGAGTACGTCGAGACAAGGCTTGGACCGAGAAGAAAGTTGTATTAGAAGTGAAGAAATGAGGTTGCGCCAGTCCTTCTTGTCGAGATCTCTAAAATCAAAGTAGAAATAAGCAACTGAGGCTGACCCAGTATCGCGCTTTGTAATGATGTGCTGGATTATCGCAGAGCTGATCGACGACATAAACATCTGTGTACGGAGAGAAAACAGATTGGCGAACCAGAGAATGCTCTTCCCCGAACCCGCTACGAAGTAGGAGCAGTCAGCGAGATGTGAACCCCGCAAAGCGAGAACATTCATACCTTTGCCATGAATCCACAACAAGGATGATCCCGATTCGGACGACTCCCACTCCTTAAATATGTGCTCGTTGAAAACCCACGCTGCGGTTCTCTCGTGCTGGGCGCTGCACGCGTTGGTGTGGTTTGTTGATGGGTCAGGCGGGGTCAGCCATCCCTGGAGCCGCTCCCCTGCAATCATATGTGAGCTTTTACAAGTATTCTCGGTGAGGTAGTGACAATACGAACATTCGCGAGAAGTGACATCGTCGACGATCTGCTGCACCATCACTTTTGTTTCTTTCGTATCTAATCCGAAGGGGTTCGGTATGAATTGTGCCGTAAGACGAAAGAGTTACGCACCGCCCTTGATATCACTGGTAGCGTCCTTGATATCACTTGTGGCGTCCTTCAGATCGCTGGTGGTCTTTAACACTTGCGCGGTCACCGTACGGAGCTCCCCCTGTTCCAATTTATCCAACCTCAGTAACGCGTCCTCGATATCGTTCCTTCCCATAAGCTTCTTAAGAAACGTTTCTGGTCGAATTTCAGCGAGGGAAAGCTCGGCGGCGAAGATGAACTAACTCTTTCGACTTTGATACATCGCCTTTGTCGCGACGGCAAGCATAGACAGCACTTCGGCCATCACTTTCCCCATCACATTCGTCATCTGTGGCGTTGGTGGAACTTCGATGTGGGTCTGGAGGCGTACAAAAAAGTTCTCAATTCTGTCGAAGAGCTCGATAAGCTCATCGTGGCTCGCTGCGGTTCCCTTTGCCGCCTGTGGGAAATGACGTTATCGCGGGTCATCGCAGCCTACGCAGAGGGTCAACTCACTACAAGGAGGATACCCATCGCAGAAAATATAATTTTAGTAGGGGGAAATACCTGAAACTCAACGTTAGGACCCAGGCCGGTAATCAGGCAGCATGCCAAGACTCACTGTGCCAACGCCCTCGCCAATGGTGACAGAGAGCGCGCTGAGGACATTTACTGTTGGCGTGAGCCACTTTTTGAGTCGCTCATCGTTGCTCTGAGATTGATCGAGTTCGTTGGCTTTCCCTTGAAGTACATCGAGGATGGCTTGGATAGAACCACAACCCCGTATCTCCTCCGCGAGCGGATGGGTAGAAATTTCTTTTCTGGTCTTTTTCTCGTACTCTTTGAGGGCCTTCTCGAAGACCGGGTGAAAGTTTGGAGTAGAATGGGACACCTGGAGACTGGTCGACATCGCGTTTATTGCAACTTTGAGTTATAACAGTGAAGGTTAGAAATCAGAGACGAGGACTACGTTTCTTGGGTGGGACCGTGTGCCCTGCCTCGTGTATGAGAACGCAGGGCCTTGGGCCCTAGGCACAGCCTCGGTTTGATTGCCAGTGGCTCATCGGGAACATACCCGGACCGGTTCAATCGGACCCGGCTCTCAGACATATCGCCGCCCGACCAGGCATAGTCCAGGCATCCGACTGGTGGGACTACGATAGCGGTCCATCGAGTATAGCACTCAAGTTCCCCATGACGCCAGATCCCAATGTAGACCGAGTCCGACTGCGAAATTATCTAGCCCTGGAAACCGGACCCTTCCGGTCTTACATTGTCTGTATATATTGGTTGGGATGATTCTTTGATCGCATCTCTCGTCTCGGGATCAAACCTTTGTACTGAACTGTACCTCTGCGAGGATGACGAATACCACGCATCCCAACGGGTTGCTTTCTCTCTCTTTTTCTAAGAAAACCATTCGTTATAATAAAGAGATGTGTTCCACGACTGCCGAAATGGCTACGATGTAATGGAATACTATGTAAGTACATGGTTGAATTGACAGATTCTCGTGCGCGTTCCGTGTGTGGTTGTTGCGATGCGATGGTATGGTCTAGGTCATTGTATACCCAGAACGGCAGTGGACACCCTAGAACGTAAAGGTCAAAAAGGGGGTGGAGGGAGAACGACGGCGTGGTGTGGTTACGCAGGCATGAAAGGAGAAAGAGAACACGACAGACAAACAAGAGCAAGGACCGCAAGGTGTAGCGGGCCGTTAGCGGCGCGCCACGCGTTTGCGCTCTCCCGCCCGTCCTCCTCGGTGTCCATCAGTTGTCCATCGCGTCCTGAGGGTGCTGGTTCTGATGCGCCGCGCGTCGACCGCGTGCGCCGACGGCTCGATCCCGCATCTGCTCTAACACCAACGCCGGCACCGACAACCGCCGCACTGGGCAGTGAGGAGCTTACGAGAAGCAAACCAAGAGGAATCTCACGATTCACGAATCCCCTTGCATCTCAGCTCCAGACCTGCAACACCCTTAGCTGGATCCTTGCGGCAGTGCTTCACAGCCAAGTGGACAACCTCGGTCAAGCTCGAAAATGCGACGAAAGATTGACAAAATGGCTCAGCCCTACGGACAACGCGTTCTCAGCTACCCTCAGCGACGGGGTTACTCTGGTGAGGGTCCAGGTAATATCCATTTTGGGACTAGGCTTCAACATCCTTAACGCGGGTTTTCTCACCGGCGAAAGCGATCTTCGCAGGTCCTGGACCCTGGTGTCCTCCTTCAGGTCTGTATCTTTCTCGAAATCACTTTTCAACCGAGCTTGACACCTACACTCGTCAGGCGGCTAAGGATGTTCTGCAGACTAAGACGCGCTCATCGATATCTTTGAACGGATCGAGAACTTTTTCAATCGGCTGGAGACATATACCTCGGTTCCAGCACTGCGGCCAACCGCAGCGATGATGGAGATCATCGTATAATGGAAGTACTCAATAGTATCTTCGCTATTGCGACGAAGGATATTGGACAGGGACGGACATGTGAGCTTCCCATATCCCCGACTCTTCATCGATTCCGCTGATGCTCGACCAGAAAAGTATCTGCAGAAGCTGGCGGGAAGGACGGATATTGAGGATGCGCTTAGGACATTGGATAAATTGATACAGGAAGAAGTTCGGATGGCGACGGCTCAACTGATGTTACTGTAATTTTTGTGGGAAAGAAATTCGGCATGGTCCCGTTACAGTAAAACCCCGCCTGTATGTGTCGTCAGGGGCCAGGTGTTATGCAAACCGCTGTAGTGCCACACATAAAAATACAGTACATAGGGTACTTGGAACGGCGGATGTCTCATACAACTAAATGGCTGACATAATTGGGAATATAGAGTAGCAGGGAAACAGCTGGAAAAGTCCAGAGAATCCTAAGGCCTTTTGCGAGCATATACTCGTTCTATGCGGATATAACTAACAGTGCATGCTTCTTTTAGTTCTAAGTGCGTGCGTTGTTGCAGTTCGTCTACAAGTGGTTCCGGAAGCCCACTCCCTAATAGGAGAGGCCGTCCAGATCGGAGAAAAGTCTAAGTAAATGACACCAGTAGTGAGGAGGGGGATACGTTGCAATGAGGATCCTTGCGTCCACCCACCTGTACATCCTCGCGGAAAGTTTCTGCGATAGACCTGATGAAATCGTATTTGGGGTCGTCTGAAGGCATGAAAGGTGCTGTTGGGATAAAGTAGTCTTGATAGACAACGTCATCGAAGGCCGGGTGTTGTAGGGTCCAGTTATACACCATGTTGGAAGCATCGGGACTCCCGCCTCGTTGGCGAATGGCCATATTACAAAAAGACACCCACCGAGGAAGCCACGGCGGCTCCATGGTTCCTTTGGGTAGGGGAAAAGGTTTGAAATCCGAGTCGTAGACCCTAAAATCGGACTCGACAAGTTCCATAAGCCCACCAGGACGTAGGCATTGACTGATGTGATCTATCAACGACGGATAGTCTTTAATCTTGATCGCAACAAATGAGTATGGAAACAGCCTCCGCGGATGATGGACCCAAGTACCCAGGGACGAACTTACGCCAGATGCGATGAGACGGGCATGTACAACGTTGAAATCGCCATAGAAATGTTGTAAGCCCAGATTGATATCGTCTACCTCGTTCCTGTAACGCTGAAAATTCTAACAGAACGCGGGTACGAGCGCAGGAAGATATTACCTGCAGTTTGGGGGCATATTACTAAATATGTTGTCAAGATCATCTATCGGAGAAATGTGTTTAAAGTCTCACATAGATTGCATGGGGACTAAGTCTACAGCGACAACTTGGCAATGTGGGAAGTCGCGAGCAACGTCCATTATCCTGGCGCAACGTAGTATCAGGGAAGCATGGGGAGGTAGACAAAGACATACCAACTTCCACTTCCACAACCTAAGTCGAGAACGGTTTTGGTTTCCCAAGGGGTATCATCCATGACCTCAGCCATGGGTGGAGGATACGCGCCGATTATCTTCTTAAACACCTCATGCTGTTTGTCTGCACAATCTGTGTTGAGATACACGAGTGAAGGCCCAAAAGACAGAATACCGAGTCTGTCAAGCTCCTCATCATCCGCCGGGAGTCGATAAACTTCCGAGTAGTTGTTTAGGCCCCTCCCGTATTCTTGACGATAAGAAGCAGCTCTTATTGAGCTTGTGACTGAAGACAAGGAGGGGGCGGGAGATCCGGAACGTATGGAGACATCGTAAGAGGTGGCTGAGCTGGGTGCACTGCGCAAAGAGAAGATATCGGATTCGTCGTCCGAATGCGAATCGTCATCGATGTTATCGTTCATCGTTGGGGAATAATGGTCAAAGATGACGAAGGGTGGAAGCGTGACATAAAACGCCCGACGAGGATCTTTAACGCACGTACAGCTCGGACTCAGACCAAGAGACGGGTCACGCTACTGTAAGACCCGCGAAGCACGCAAATGGGCGCGGTGTGGTCACAGTCGACCTCTCCGGCGGACATCCCCAAAAAAGCCGAACCGCCTAAACCATTGCTATCCGTCGGCGGTCCTCATTCGACCGCCGTACCGGCCTCGAGGTACACAGGGTCGATGACACGGTGAAAGATGTCAGGGATGCGGTCAAATTGGTACTCGATGGTGCGTATTTTCCTTCCGATGAATCCGATCCCTTCTTGATATTTATTTGGCCAGATGGAAAAGAAACAAAAGTAATTGTGCAACAGACTAAGAGAAGCGACAGAAATTATGCAACTTATGGCGACTCGAACAACGTTGACGAAGCGAACAGTTCGTAGTTCTAACCCTGGCTACTTATTGATGCTTAAATATTCCCACAGGGACTCGGAACTAGTGACGAGAGGATCTTCGAAAGTGACTCGATCCATCCACGAATCACATTATTTTGTGCGGCGCTCAGCATCAGGGGACAGCAATCCGGTTCTTCCCAGGGCAGTCTTCTCGCAAAATGGAAGTCCACCGCTTCCCTGTTGTCCATGGCAAGCGTACGTAATCTAGCCCTTCTCCGTTCCGTTCTCTAACGCGACTGATCTCTCTAGCGGGCTCCGGGAAGAGCGTGGTCTGGTGCGCTGTTTCTCATGTGCTTTTATGTCAGGAAACCAAAGTTATCAACTAGCTCTGCGGTCATCCAAGACATCACGGCTTTTCGCGATGCTGGACTGGCCTCCATGGCATACTATTACTTCGACTTCAGGGGAACAGATAAACACAATCGCCGAAACTTGCTCCTCTCTGTCCTTTCTCAGCTTTCTGCTCGTTCCTATCTTTTCATATTCCACCGCGTATACGGTATACCTCACTCACAACAACCGCACACACAAGCCCGCTGATGACGCGTTGATACAATACCTCAAGGTAGACGTTCATGTTTTCCAACGACTGCCCGATTTACATTATTATGGACGCTCTCGACGAGTGTCCCGACACTTTTAGATTGCCATCCCCCAGTGAATTGGCCCTAGATCTCGTGAAGGAGCTTGTCGAACTTTCCCTCCCACATCTTCATATATGTGTCACTAGTCGCCCTGAAAACGACATCCGAATACCATCGATTGACATCTCTTCGAGTGCCGCTTCATGACCAAACCGGGCAAGGGGAGGAGTATGTCAGCTCTGTCGTCCACTCGGACATACGGATGGGCAAATGGCGAGACGATGATCAGAATTTGGTCATCGAGACGCTTCCGGACAGAGCCGATGGGATGTGAGTGCCTAATTGCAATCGGCACATCGTCCTCGCTGATATTACAGTATCGCAGGTTCCGGTGGGTCTTCTGCCAACTGGAAATTGTACGGCAGTGTTTCCCGCCAAGTCTGCGACGCATTCTTCGAGAACTTCCGGAATCTCTAGACGAAACATACGAGCGGATATCAAATATCAGCAAAGCAACGCGGGGTCATACCCGTCGTCTGTTGCAATGTCTCACGGTTGCAGTTCAGCCTCTCCGCCTCGAAGAGCTTGCGGAAGTACTTGCGTTTGACTTTGATGAGGCGTCGGGCGGAATTCCACAGCTGAGTGTGGACTGGCGGTGAGAAGACCAAGAGCAGGCTGTGCTGTCGACGTGCTCCAGTTTGATCATCGTTCATGATGGTGAATCGCGGTGATGCAGTTTTCGCACTTCTCGGTTAAAGAATTCCTGACATCGGATCGACTCTCCGCAGCCGTCATTTCGTCACATCGTGCTGGAGCCGACGCATACGATACTCGCGCAAGCCTGCCTAGGCGTTCTACTACGTGTGGACGATAGCAATCGCAAAGCCTCCGTGCATCGATTTCCACTGGTGGAATATTCTGCCGAACACCGGGTCGACCACGCCCTGTTTGAGGACGTGTCGTTACGGATAAACGATGGAATGGAAGAACTGTTTAACGTGGACAAACCCCACTTCGCGCTGGATCCGGATCCACGACATGAATTGTCCATGGAGGCCAGGCGGTGATATGACGCGTCCGGAGGCAGCTCCCGTGTACTATGCAGCCCTCTGTGGGCTCCATGGCATGGTAGATAAGCTCATTGGCGAGCATCCGGAGCACCCAAACACTTTTGGCGGCGATGACGGAACGGCTTTGCACGCAGCGTCAGGAGGAAGTCACATCAAAGTTGTGCAGTCACTGCTGAAACACGGCGCGGATGTAAATGGCCATGGCATTCTGGACTGGACACCTCTGCACATCGCATCGCGATGGGGACATTTCGAAATCGTGCAGTTGCTCCTCGAACACGACGCTGACGCGAACGCCCAGGATACCGACCACTGCACCCCACTGCATCACGCGACTGCTTACGGACATTTCGAACTCGGGTATAATGCTGATATTGATGCTCAGACCGAGATCGGGTCCACCCCGTTACGCGTGGCCTCAGAGAACGGACATGTCAACATTGCACGGTTTCTGCTGGATAACGGCGCCAATCCCGATGCACGTACGAGGGACCAGTTGACGCCATTGCATGAGTCGTCGTACCATGGGAAGTTGGAGGTAGTTCACCTGTTACTCGAACGAGGGGTGGATGTTGACGCTGAGATTGGCGGGGGATATACCGCGTATGAACTCGCATTGGGATGGGGGCACGACGAAATCGCTCAGTCGTTGTCGACATGGTGTCGGGAACAAGAAGTAGTATTTAGTCTCCTCTCGGCGCAGCAATTGTAGGCCGGGCATAAATATTCTGAATCCGCCAAGGCGGGAATGTAAAGTACTAGTACCGTTTGAGATAATCCACAACCGCATAACCCGTCTCGATATCTGAGAGATGCGATGCAGTGCAGCGTAGGTGAGCTTGTTCTCAGACATATCGGACCGGGCATCCGACCGGTAGTGCGGGACGATCTATAGTGTCGATCTATTGACGATTTGAGGTTTGTTTGTAACTCATAGCACTCAAGTTCCCCATGACGCCAGATCCCAATGCAGTACCGGGTCCGACTGCGAAATCATCTAGCCCTGGAAACCGGACCCTCGGTACGAACGCAGTACGGTACGGCACTGGCTTTCGGTCTTACCTGTCTGTATGTATTCGTTGACAGATTCTTTGATCGCATCTCTCGAGTCCTTACTATGTCTCGGGATCAAACCTTTGTATTGTGTTCTGTACCCACGCAGATCGCAGTAGGCACGAACTGGTTGCTTTCTCTCTTTCTTTTAAAGAAAAAATTCATTCGTTATAATAAAGAGATGTGCTTCACAACTGCCGAAACGGCTACGATGCAATGGAATATGTAAGTACATGATTGGATTGAACAGATTCTCGTGCGCGTTCCGTGTGTGGTTGTTGCGATGCGATGGTATGGTACAGGACATTGTATACCCAGAACGGCAGTGGCAAAACAGCACCCCTAGAACGTAAAGGTCAAAAAGGGGGTGGAGGGGAGAACGACGGCGTGGTGTGGCTACGCGGGTGTGAAAGGAGAAAAGGAACACGACAGGCAAGTAAGAGGCAAGGCGTAGCGGGCCGTCAGCGGCGCGCCACGCGTTTGCGCTCCCGCCCGTCCTCCTCGGTGTCCATCGCGTCCTGCGGGTGCTGGTTCTGATGCGCACCGCGCGTCGACCGCGTGCGCCGACGGCTCGATCCCGCATCCGCTCTAACACCGATGCCAGCACCGACAACCGCCGCACCGGGTGGCGCAGAGGCGGCGTCGTCCGTGAGCACCATCATGGCGTGCCGACGCTTAGCGCCCGCGGACACGGTGAGCGGGATCGGGATCGAGAGGGTCGCCTCTGTCGGCGCGGGAGATGACGGCAGCGGCGGGAATGCGGTGAAGGTGAAAGGCGAATCGGGGGAGAGCGGGAATGGGTGGATGTGCGCCGCGGACGTCGGCGTCGCGGTGACGGAGGGGTTCTCCTTTGCCTGGAGGGGCGAGGAGACAGCACGTGCTTGCACTTTAGGCCCGCGGACAGGGTACGGTGGTGCTGTTGCAGCGGTGGGTGGGGAGGGTGGCGTTGTGGGTCGTGGGTTTGGGGCTGCGGTGATCGCCTGCGATAATTTCGACGGGGGGAGGGGACCCTACGTCGTCCGACAATGGTCAGTATTTAGCCTCGTGGGCGATGGGGGAGAAAGAGAAGTAGCAAAGGGAAGGGAAGAAAGAAGCTCACAGGCTGTTCCCTCGGTGATTGCTGTTGTGGCACAGCCGGGGCGCTACTCGCTCGTGCGAGGGTGCTGCTCGCTTTGAGTTTGCTGGCCTGGCCCTCCTTCTTGCTTGAGTTCTCTTCGTCTTCTTCGAGCTCTTCCTCCTCGCGTGCACGAACCGCCTCGAGGCGTGCCTCGACCCAGTCCATGACTCGCCCTATTGAGAGTGGCGTCTCAGAGTCGGATACGCCTTGCTGGATCATCTGGAGGAGGTCGGCGCATGCGGCAGCGTAACCCGAGTTGTAAGAGCGCTTGGAGGTTGTCCGTGAGGAGCGATAGAGGTTGGTTATGCTGAGGGCCGCCGCTTACCACCAAGAAAGTCAATCTCCGGGATGGTGAAGGGATAATCGAATATTACCTCGAAAATTATTGAGTAGCTCTTTCTCTGCATTTGCTAGATTAGAGGTTGGTAGAGAGCCAGCGAGAGCGTTGAGATTGAGGGATTCCATGGAAATTGGGCGAAGGAGAGTCAACAGTTAACTTGACTGGTCGTCGTTCAGGTGACAAAACGCGAGTCGCACTTGGGCCTTGTACCGCATGACTAAGCCGCTCATCCGGTCCGGATATTCCCATGCGGGCTGTGCTGCCCAGGCTACTGTATTAGAGTTCTACAGACTGTATAAATTACAGACAAGGGGATATGTATGAAGACACGGCAGTGTTCGTAAGTTACGTTCTGTCCTTGGGAGGCCGTGAGAATAACATGACATCACTAGACTGTCTGCGTTGCCACCTGCGTTACCGCCAATTTTTCCTCCTTAAGGAATTCGGCGACTTTGAGATCAAGACAGGGTGCGAAATAACTGCTTGTGCGTATCCGCTGGCCGTACTTGTAGAACAGGAACGGAATTGGCGCGAGTATTAGGGCGATCCCGCCGAGGAGCGTGCCTGCCCAATTAATGCCCAGCTTGACGAACATTTGCGTCGAAAACAGCGGGAATCCGGCGCCCGCCAAAGAGCGGATTATCGTGTGTGCTGCAAGCGCGGAAGCCGCGTACTTCAGGTAAGTGTCCACCAGGTAGGTCTGTTGCCCGTCGAATCAGCGTTGACCAAAAAAAACTCTCACGTAACGGTTGGACGTACGGCGAAGGAAGTGAATATGAGCGTGATCGCCAGGCCAACGAGGATCGTGCTCAGCCCAGGCACCCACCACGGCACACTCTCGTAGTTCCCACTCCAACCTAGAAAGAGAATGCCTATTACCAACGTTGGTCCACCAACCATGGCGGAGTACAGGCGTTCCTCGACAGGAGGAAACCCATGCCACTGTTTCAGGAGACGAGGGTACGGACGCAAGAACCAAAGATTCAAAAGGGTAGCAAGGATACCGCCGATACCGATACCGATGAAAATAAGACCGTCACTCGAGACCGAAAAGTGGCGTGTGCGGATGAAGATCAAAGGGACAGCCTCGAACACTGGACACAAAATCAGACGTCAGACACCTCACTCTTCGGTAGGAGGTGACACATACTTGCGTAAATGACACCATACGCGAGCGCGACGTATATCGTCGTGAGCAGCAAGATCGGTTCGACCAGCAACATTTTGAACGGGCGGAAGATGGTGCGCTCGAGGACGGCATTAAGAGTCCAGCTGACGCGTTCGCTCTCTGCGTATATGTCCTTATTCTTCACCGGATCTGCCGCGCGCAAGCGATTTGCCTTCCGCGCGAGGAGTACAGGTGCAGAGGTCTCGGGGACAAAGAGACTGAGCAGTATGCACGAGCCTGCAAAGATAATGATCACTAAGAAGACCCAGCGCCAGCCGAGAGCGCTACTGGTGCTGTGAAAGTGAGTGAGTCAACGGCTTTTCAAGCTTCTGGCCAAAGCTTACAAACTACCAACGACGGGACCGGTCGCAGGACCTAGGAAAGCGGTCGCTGCGAACAGACTCATTGCGATACCACGGTTCATGGGATCCCATAGGTCCGCAATGATCCCGATGCTGTTGGTGAGCGGCGCGGCGGCGAAGAAACCGCAGAGAAATCGCGTCACGAGTAGAGTCGTCATGCTGTTCGCGCGCACCTGGCCAATATTGAGAAGGATGAAGAGTGCGAATGTGGAGATGGAGATGGGGCGACGCCCGACGAGCTCAGAGCCAGGTCCCCAGAGGGAGGGCCCGACTGCGAAGCCGACGAGGAAGACGGTCAGTATGAGATTGCCTACTTCCCTCCCAACGTGGAACTCGTCTGCGATGGTGGCTGTGGAAGAGGAAGGTGCAGACGATGCGAATGTACTGGCCAGAGGCAAAGCCCATCAGTGAGACAGGGTAGGGCGCACGAAGGTTACGGTAGACGTACCAGCAGAAGGTCATGAGATTGCCTACAGCGGTGAGCCACACTTTGAACCCGAACGACCAATTCTGCGGGTTGGCGGGATCGTCGAGGCCATCCCAGGTGACCAAATTTGGATCCGTGTTAGGTTTGGGCAGAAAGGGTAGCTGCGACGCGGCCGGCTCCTTCAGCTGGTGATTCTGTGAACTGTCTCCGCCGTAAGCCCCAATTCGCCCATCGCCACATTCGGTCTCAGAAAGAACCGCTGATTCATGGTTTCTCGAGGCCGTGGATGTTGTAGGGTGTACCACAGGGGAGGAACCGGCGGCGATAATCGTTGCTGACGATGGAGAATGAGAATGAGACGTGTTAGTGACAAGAGATGCCGCCATGGTGAGACTTTCGGGCCTCGAATGACGCAAGGACATACCATGTACGAGCTATTTGTACAAGCGAAAGAAAAGAGGACATGGTACGAAACTGAGTGGTATCGCTCGCCGAACTCGACGTTGACGATCAAACACTTGGAGTGCAATGTAGTGTCATGTGACACAGAAGTGCGCCTATCGGACTGATTGAGCCTGTGGCGAGCAACCTGGTCTACCTGTGCCTTCCTTGCTCCATGCCAATGTTGTCTTGTCTATCTCTCACCGCGGCGACGAGGTCAACTTCTTGCTCTTTTGTTTGTCCCCTATGATTTGCGAACTTCGATAATGTTCTATTCTCCATTTCGTACCACGGACGGACTCTTGACTGCTTGTATTTCTAAGGAGAAGTTGTTTTCCGGTCAAGTTTCCGGTCATTTCTAGCCGTCTGCTATTCGGCACGTAGAGTGAGAATATCATTTTCGTCACGGTGACAATAATTCCGTCGTCTCTTGGAAGATCGCTTGACTCTCCACTGATATTCCCGGACTTTTCTCGGAGTCCCAGCTGTTCTCCCAGTACCTCAGAACTGGCCAGACCCGCCGTACTTACTGTGCTTAGTAGTGACCGCCGCAGCCATCCTCGGGGGCGTACATTCGCATTCGCTCGAGTTCTGACAAGGTTAGTCCAATTGGGGCCTTACATACACACGCCTCCGAGGAAGCAGGAAACTTGGGATTACTATGACCCGGGTTGTCGCTTATCAAAATTGCCGAGCGATGCGTATCCTCGGACGTTCACGATGCCATTGAGAGAGCACTTCCACTCCCCCCCGGCTAGACCAGTGTACCGAGTCGTTCTTGTTGGCGAGTTGTCTTCGCGCTTGGCCTAAGATTGCGCATAGGGTTTTCTTGGTAATTACCGCGTAATCGAAACGCATATCTGACACAAACCACATGGGTTTTTGGCGTTCCTCCGCCCACGTTTCATTCTGTTTTAGCATCAATCGATGGTGAGTCGTTAACTGCATGCTCGTAATATTTGCAAGGGAAGGCGTCAAGTCATATTAGACACGCCTAAAATTTGGTTTTGCAAGCACCTCAGGTGAGACAGGTTGGCAGCACTGATGCCTCTTCCCTGGTTTACGTGCTAGAATGCATCATGGCCGCGGCGGAAGCTCTCGATGACGGAACTAATGATCCTCGAAATTCGGAGTTCGCGTGTCCCAGAATACAATCCCAGAACACGCCCGCTGACTGGTCGCTTCTGAAATGGTACCCGCCATCTTAGACAACAATGGGCGGCTTCCGTGTAGCAGTCAATGATTTACCAGGTACTCCTGAATTGGATGAGCCCAAACGGTCACAAGAGATCAAGAGCAAAGGGCGGCACTCACTTGGTGTCCCCGCCGACATCTCTCTGGAACCAGAAGTGGAAATGATGATCCAGAAAGTTGTGCAAGGCCTGGGAAGCCTCGACGCACCAGTAAGTTATTCGGCTAGCGGTAGCGACCGTTCTGATCTTACGGTTTCAGTAGATGGTTGAGAGACGACTTCCGCAATCTACTTAGAGTGAGAAAAGTCACTGTTGAAGGCTCCGACCGGGTGATGGCGGTTAACACCCGAGGCTCAATGTTATGCTACAAGCACGCAAACGATTGCATGATCGGCGCTCATCGCCTAGTCAGCTTCCATTTTTTTTGACCCACATCGACCTGTGGAGACATCAGGGGTGAGTTCGTCAACGGGAAAGCAGGGTATAAGTACCTTCCCTTTGCGTCATGGTAAGACGAATCTCACGTTGTATAATTCACACGCACGCACAACCCAGTGCCCTCTTTCCCTCGCCATGGCCACCATGACCCGATTGACCCTTATCACCAACCTGGGGGGCAGGACGTGTGATCTGGCGCACGATTTCTTTTCTCCTTTCTTAGGACGGCTTACAGTCACAATCGGGTGTTCAAGAACGAAGGGCGGTACTCACTTCAGTTACTATCGTCGCGTACATCTCTCTGGTGACCGGTGACCAGAGAGGGGGACGACGATTCAGAAATTCGGTCGTGAGATATCTGAGAAGCCTTGACATTGGTAAGTCGTTCAGCCGGTAGCAAGTAGTGATGGTAAAGTTCAGTTCAAACTTTGGTGCGAACCCGAACTTTCCTGAACCGAACCCCGGTTCAGGGTTCGGGTTCGGCCACTGACCCGAACCGGACCGACGGTTCAGTTCGGGGTTCAGCAAAACCCCGATATTTGTGAACTGTCGTGAACCGGGTTTGAACAGGTTCGAACCAAACTTTTGATACTGTAGCTGGCAAATGTACAATTTCTGAAATTTCTGAAATGAAGTACTGTATATTACAGTTCGGCCTGTTCCAAAAGTGCAAAAGTGTGTGCGAGGTGTCAGATCCACAAGTCTGAAACCATGGGGATCCATGGGACCTTGTGTGTGGTGTCGTGTGGCAGCTGCATTGTGGCTAGGATCACATTCCCTCTCTTATCACCTCCTGTCATTTGTGCCATTCTTTGTCTGTACTCCAACCTTTTTGCGGTCACAGAACCCTAACCATGAATATGATGGCCTTGACAATGACGATGGCAGGGCAGCTGCGGGAACACCATCAACGTGGCCGACAATACAATGACGACGTTGGGACCTTGTGTCAACACAGACTTGACTCAGAGTTGTTTTTCCCTTTCCAGGCCACTGCATGATAACTGACAGTTTGAGTTCTTGCATAAAGACTCTAAGCTTCTGTCCCCTCAGGCCTCCGCAGTATCTGTACATTTAGCGCATGACTTGTCTCCACATTAGGTTGAGTGTGCTCCCTTCACAGTTCACTACCACTTTATACTTGACTTGGCATAGCATGGCAGTCACACTGCTACAGTTTCAAGTTGCATATGCAGCCAACCAACAATTCATTGTTGGTTTGGTTAGTTAATGCAACTTTGAGTGGGGTGAGTCATGTCACCATCCGACTCATGTGCGCTTCCAACCACAACCGTGGCACCGTGTTGATGATGATGATGGCAACAGCAATATCAGCGATGACAACTACAGCAATGTCAAGTGTGACTCGGAATGCAAAAATGACCTCTTCAGTAAGGTCTTACCCCATACTCTCACTGCGCACCTACTGACAATTATGGTCTGCCACACCCCCATGCTGCTCATCCTCATGCCTGGCCAACATTTTGTCATATCAGCACCTCCAGCCTGATGCTGCTCAATGAACCATATGGACCCCCCTGCTGAGTCTTTAGACAACAGCATTTAGAAGCATCTGTAAATGCAACTAGGTGTTCAGAGTTGTTCAGAGCTGTTTGGAGTGTCCTTGAATGGCTCCAAACAGCTCCGAACACCTACTGCATTTACAGATGAACAATGAGGATATTATAGTAGCTCATAGTAGTAATTGTACATAGTTATAGAAACAAACATCAATTGTTTTTGCAAACTATACCACAAAAGTGTAACACTACGTCTTTTGCGGTACACTTACCTGGTGACACTGCACGTTTGGCGTGATTATGTAAGCAGAATCCTCGGTTTTTGTCATTTTTGGTTCAGTTCAGGTTCAGACCCTCCCTGAACCGAACTGAACCAATGTGAACCTGAACCAAGGGTTCAGTTCAAGGTTCGGCCAAACACCCGAACTGAACCCTAAGTTCAGTTCATGGTTCAGCCAAAAGGGTGCTGAACCGAACTGAACTGAACTTTACCATCACTAGTAGCAAGCATTATCGATCTGGTGCTTACGCTTCACATGCGCGAATACTGGTCAACCCGAGTCCTCCGTACACATACTCCTAGTTGACTAGATGTGACGGCGGCGTTCAATGCTAGGAAACGGCAAATGATTGCACAGGGTCGCGGTGGATGCATAGGATTACTACTAAGTTATAGGTACGGCTTTTTATTACTGTATTTCTAACATCAGGAAAAACCTCCCGCGCTAGCGAAGCTAAAGCGCCCATAAATTATCACTAAGAGAGATAATGCACGAGTAATTCACACTAAGAGCGATAATTACCAAACGGGCGATGACATTGTGCTAATTATCTACAAAAATAGGAGATAGATGTCTCGGCAACTAAACAGATTTATGTAAAAGCTGTGGCATAATTCCAATACCGAAAATGTATTACATCCGGGAGTGTCTTCCAGTTGACCAAAGCGGGGCAATAAGTGGACGCTCGAGTAGATATTATCCACCGGGATGACACTGGCAAGACGCCAGCCATTTCGAGTCAACCTAGACACTTTGAAAAGGCGACTGTTACTGTCCAGTGTGGTAGGAATGGGGGAAAACCATTCCACGTATGCGAGATGTGTTGGGGGGGCAACATCCGTAGACGGGAAGAGCTGGGAAAGCACCTTGTTCGGTAGTTGAAACACCACACGAACCTGTGCAATTCGGAGACCTGGGAAGTAGTTGGATGGGCCCTTACACTAAAATAGCGTGAACTTACCTTTATTCCCATGTGCGCTATCTTGAAGTCTGCTGCGGACAATGACTGTATCGAAACGTGATGGTATTGTGCGCTGACGAGTGTCTTTTTGGTCCGGCCGAACATGAACAACATCAATGATATCACGGTCAGGTGTCGAGACGAATTTGATTTTGTGGAATACCGGGACATGACGGAAAGGTAATAATGTGTCTTCAGCGAGAGCTCTTAATGCCGTTGCAGAGGCTTGGGGGTGATTGAGCTGGGCAATAAAATCGGCGAGGGCGTCCTGAAAGTTGAAAGCTCCGTATTTGTCAGCGAGGTCATTGAATGAAACAGCCTTCAAAGATGGGTTTTGAGCCATTTGGATGGTCTGCGGAACTGGCCTAGAAGGTCCAGTTGGCTCCGAGTATTGAGTGTCGTCATATTGAGTCCGCTGCCGCCATGTGATAAACATCATGTGCTGTTGTATTTTTTCACAGCGCTCCAACCATGCGGTCATCTGAGGGTACTCGTCCTTATGATTGGTTGCGCAGTAAGCGTCCTTCGTGAAGTTGATATGGAGTCGCTCCGTTTGCTCCGTGTTGTAATTGTCCGTGCTGCCGAAAAGGGTAATTGACGATTTGTAATGTAAGAGACTGTGGACTTTGGGGATAATGAAATGTTCGCGGACGCTGAGGTCAATAAATACATCCTTATCCCAGCCAATGATCCTGAGTGACTTCCATATGTCATGGGTCAACCGACGGGTAGAATCTCAGATATGTCATGGAGCAACCGACATCGGCCGACACTGAAGATTCTTACAGTATTCATGGGCAAGCCGATGTCGGCTCGGAGTAGAGGCAACCCAGAGATATCTGATCCAGGTGTTGTAATATTATTCATTGAGTCGGAATTGGGTGACGCAGTTCACCTTATCCGGACGGAAAGACATGATCCATTTCGTCCGAACGGAAAGACATAACGTTTCTTTGCAGACACTGTGGTAGAGTTCACATCTTCTGGAAAAGTGAAAGCGCTCATTATTTACGATGATTCAATTGATTCCATCTTTCCTGAAATGTAAGGTGATGTATATTGACATATTTGAATCCATGTCCCATCCAGAGCAGATAGTATGTACATATGTGTCATTCACTCGATGTCAATAATGAGAAACAACTTGAACAGTTCCGGACCAATAGACATATTCCACTGCACAATATCCGGAATCGACATAATACTATCTTTCCAGCAAGTAAGTTGCTTTTACCCCTCCAGCACCTCTTCCTGTGTCCATATTCCTTGACAAAGGTCAGAGTCAGATGTAAGTTTAGGATATAATATACTCACATGGCTCGGTCTGTCACCTTCACCCGTCGCTTACCAAGCTCATGAAGATGAGTGGGTTGCTTATCTGGATATTCCTCGGACTCAGAGACTCTGATGCTGTGATTGCACTGTTGGACAGGTTGGGGTGCTTGAGATGGGGGTGACACATTTGATGCCTCTCCTATGCTTCCAGGCTCGGGTGTAGTAAGCATCCTCTGTGACATGTGCAGAGAGGGAGTAGGGTTATCTTCACGATGTTCAGAGATCCTGGCTAGCTCCCTAGAATAATTCTCTGCTTCATCATCACCATCAGATGGACAATCTCCTCGTCTGCGTGTCCGATTACGGATTTGCTTGGGTTGCTGAACAGCATCAGAGAGGAGCTTGCAGGATGGGTTCCAGATCAATGGGGGGAGTCCATCGTGCTTGCGCTGCCTCCAGTGATCGAATAAGTTGAATATATCACCGACCCTGACCTTTGATGGGTCAGCCCATCGAAACCCGGATGGGTAACACCCTTCATCAATCCAAGATGTCAGATTTATTGTTATCTTCGCCCACGGGATGGTAGCCTGTGCCCTACCGGAAACAGATCCTAATGCGTACATTGAGGCATTACCTTGCAGGATATGTGACTGACTTACGAATGTGGGCAGTGCAATAATTCCTAAGTGTTGTCTGAACAACCTTGGTATTAATTGAACCACCCCTAGTGATAGACGGAATCGCAGGCAGCCCATTGCTATCAGTAATAATGGGAATTGGAGCTTTAAGTGTCTTTGAGCGATCTTTTTCAGCAGGTTGATCACCATCTGTATCACCCATGAGATTATGACAATACATGGATGAGAATACTTCGCACCTGTTGCGAAACACATCCTGGAATACCGCTTCCATTGTTTCCAGAGATCAGTATTCCTCCATTGCGGAAAGAAGTCAGTAAAGTTCTGGCCATCGTCCAGGCGGCTATTCCATTCATCCCTGTACATCACACGTTGCATATATATGGGTTAGACACCAGTAGGATATCCGATCTGGAAGACATACAATGCAACTTGTGGAGTCCCATCTGCCTTCTCAGATGCAATCAGAACAATGCAGCGTACACCACATGTTTTGTACAGCTGTGTTTGGAAGTCTCTCACAATCCGTCCATGGACGCCGGCCGATGCCATCCTGAGAACACAGATCAGTAGAGTATGCATGATATGGAGCATCACTCACTTGGCCTGAATTTCCTTAGGCGGTGCATGCTCTGACCACTCCTTTGCGATATCTGCATACCTTTCCTGTTCCTCAATGGGTAGGTCCTTCCAGAGTTGGGTAGTTGCGTCCTGCAGAGCCCCCAAGAATTCCCGAGATCCAGGAGCACCACCGGAAACTTCCTTGGCAAGACGCATGATGTCCTCCCTTTTTGCCTGGTAGAAGGCATTCCGTGCAGACCACTTCCGAGTGAGTTTAATGATCTGACGATGTGGGGCAGAATAGTGGTTGTAGAACCACTTTCTGATTTTCTAGAATATATATGACTCAGTAGATGTATACAGACCATAGCCCCATCGGAAAATACCTGTTTGGCGTCCTTCTTATTGAATGCAGAGTTGGCAGGTCGGAGGCGATACACATCCCCCATTGCCTTCTCCAGGATTCTATTCCGTGTCTGTGTGTCAGCTTTCTCAAAGTCCTCTAAGTACCCCTTCAAGATATGGACATCTTGCGGTGTGAGCTTGACCCCCTCAAGTGCATGATCTATGGGTGCATTGGAGGGGGGATCTGTATCATCAGAAGAGCTATCCGAGGAAGACTGTTCCGATTCCATTGTATATAGGGATAGATGGAGTGGTGGACAAGTGAAGTCAACAAATAAGCCGAGATGTACTGGGGATAATACATATAATGGCAAGGGCTATATATACTCCCATCACTATGCTTGTACACATGATGATGGCAAAGCTAGAATATTTGGGTGTGTACCGTGACAGACCAATCCAGACAAGCATTCCGAAATGAAACCGCTGTATGCAATGTGTTGCACATGTCCCGTAAACAGTACGATCGAAAACACGGATACACCATGTTTCAGGTGCTCTACCGGGTTCATAGTAATCGGGTCGCAGTGGTTCCGCGAATATGCTTACCTTGTCTCTTCTCAGAGACATCCTGACCAGGCGATCGGATATGCCTATACTGTGTGCTTCAGATGCCCTACCCAGTTCTATATGACGTGTTCCGAGTATTTAGTAGACCTACCATGTTGCCAAAGGGAGGACATCCCATCAGAAGAGTGTAATCTGACCGAACACAAATCAAGGCGACGTTGGTGGCTTCACATCATTGTACACGATGTCGGGTATACTGTTTCAATGATCCCAGGTTAGGCAGGCATGGGGGTATAACCCACTTCACGCGCATATGAAACGAGAAACATGTCGATAGCACGTTTACAATAACTGGTGGATCATCTGATGCTATTTCAAGGGAGTGATTATCGACTAGGATATTGATGTAAACATCGGGGAAACAGAGGCAATCCAGCTAGGTCTGCCGGTCACGTGACAGCATTAGGAGGGATCGATGGGAAGAGAACGTAAAATGGTCGTAGTATATCTGTTCTGACGTGTAT
This sequence comes from Lactarius deliciosus, assembly GCA_021525775.1. NCBI lineage: Eukaryota > Fungi > Basidiomycota > Agaricomycetes > Russulales > Russulaceae > Lactarius > Lactarius deliciosus. The sequence goes on from JAKELK010000056.1 coordinate 337,923, forward strand.
AGAGCAATAGAGGTAAAGGTTAATAACGGAAAGCAAATATGAGATAAGCGAAGCGTGATATGATTCGGAAGTGCAAACGGGGTGCACGACCCCCATGAAACGTAAACAGCTAGTCTGCGCTTGTAAACGGGGAGGTAGACGTAAAAGTGAGACCTGCAACACGATATGTGAAGCTGTGAAGGAGCTCTCCAAATGGACGCACGCGAGCGCGGACGGGGGCGGGACTAGCCATCGATTGCAGACTCTTGTGTTCACTGTCTCTGTTCGGGTTGGACAGGTTCGGCGTACGGGAATGCGACAGAAACATCGGAAAGCGACGGCATAATGGACAGTTATTTGGAAGCAGAGAAATCAGACAGCATCTCCTCCAGGCGTTCCTTCATCTCCTCCATCCTCTCCCATATGTCTGCCACCTCCTCTTGTAGAGCGACATGCTCATCAAGATATGCAACCATTCTGTCGCGTGTGCTGAGATGAATGGATACTGTTGGCTCGTTCGATTCGTCAGGTTCCAGCGACGGCCTCTGAAAACCTGGTGGTGCTTCCTGTAAGACATTAGCAGTTGTACACATATATGCGTCGGACGGCGTGCACAGTCAGTTCCTCGATTTCCGGATCGCTTGAATCCTGCGCAATCTCGGGTACGTCTTTACCCGCCTTCCACGTGTTAAGAAACGATGTATGAGACTGCGCCAATGAAGCAATGTCGGGCTTCACATCAACGGCCATGTCGTCTTGATCGTCCTATAGAATCATATGTATTAGTACCTCTGCATCTGGAATCTCATACATACTAGGGTGAATGGCACGGGAGGAACGGGTGTACGTTTCTTGAGGAACGAAAACTTGAGCGGTTTTGCCACGGTATCGTCAGACTGTACATCGGAAGACGCAGGCATGGGTGCAGGAGGGGGCACAGGCGCAGGAGACTCGATAAATGAAGAGGTGGTGGGAGCTATGTTCGGTGGATTAGCAGTGACGGGGCGTGGGCGCGGGGGCATCTTTCTGACGTATGCCTGAGCCCGAGGACCTAGAAACACACCTTTAGTGTGGTACTGTGGGTATTGCATACCAAATAGGGCAAACCTCGATGTGGTCGCCCAGATATGTCTGGCTGTCTGCGAGGAGTCATACTATAAGGCGCTGACAGCACACACTTGCGCATACTATATTCCACGACTATGACTCTTTGGGAACAACAGATAGTGGGCTAGAGCTGTCTCGACCGGATCGGAAGACGTAATTTGTGTCATAGAATAGCACAGAGTAGGCAGGTGGTTGCGCCGTTAGTCTGTCTAGTCTCGTAAAGGTATCAAGTGTCATACACGTGTGCTATAGTTAGACCGACTTGGAAATGTTAGCACTTTCTGAGTTTGTTGTCTCCTTTCATTGTGCAGCCATGGGCCCAAAGCGTGCCAACGATGACTATCTCACTGAGGCCGAGGAAAAGATCATGGCCATTGCTGTCAGGCTGGACTCTGCACTTCACCAGCGGGAGAAACATCCGGAACAGGTGGACGATCTATGGTTCACTACGTGCATCGGCAGTGAGCTAGTAGGGCGTCCATTGTCACTCATAGCTTGGACGAGAACACTGATGAGTATCAATATTGGCAGCGTCAAATCAATAAGATCTTTGATGCCTCGGCACCTTCGACGCACATCCACCCTATCATCCCCGTGGTCGCAGAAGAGTGGCAGGCTGCTGTAGCAGAGAGCAGATCAGTCAACCTCGATGCAATGAGCCTCATAGAGGCGAGAGAACAATGCCGGGAGGTTGCAAGGGATCACCCGACGTGGCCTGGCAAGCTCTCCATGGTCAATCTCCCCACCTTGCTTAGGACTCAGCCGGGCGACGCATACTGGTGGCTTCCCCCCCCCCCTAATCCTCTCACCGCTGAGCCCACTGCGGATGAAGAGGACGATGACAACAATAACCCGGGTGAGTGATATGAATACAGGACGCCTCTTCAGTGCACGCTAATATCTTCTAGACACTCCTGACGGATTGGCAATGATCAGGCTTCGCCGTTCGAGCAGGTCTTTGAAGGGGAAAGCTCCCACACACACGGATGCAGAACCCATTGATAGCGCAAACGTGTTGGGGACGTCTGGAGATGGTGGTGGGGTTGTCCCTATGGACGAAGATTCCGATGGAGACGGGGAAGAGACGCCACGCAAGCCCCGGATTCACAAGCGTCAAAGTATCACATCGCCCATGATCGAGGCTTCTGCCCCCCCGAAACAACGCCAGTGTACAAATACCATCGATGAAAGTGCTGCGGGCATTATCGAACCGCTCAAGATCTCTGCGGATCGCCGCACGCAGGCAGAGGGAGGTGTCAAGCGGCGCAAGTGCCAAAGCAATGTTGGCACGATGGTGGACGATCTGGCGGGAAACCAGGTATGATATCGCCTGCCCGATTCTGATGGCAATGGCGAATGGTATATCTAACGACCTCTCCAGGATTTCTGTGGCCCGTGTCGTCTGTCCAATCTTAAATTGTGCGAACCGCAGCTCATCACCGACCCTGGAAAGAAACCCCGGAAATCGTGCGCCAATTGCGCCACACGGAAGACCCACTGCAGCCCACTTGCAAGGTGGGCACAAAAGATACAAGACGACAAGACTTCGAATCCTAAGCCCATCCGGAGGCGGTCTGCAGTAGCAGGTATGTGACTGTGGATCACATTTCCTCATTGAGCTAATGACCCTTAAGCAATCATCGGGGACGTGACTCCAACTCTGGGGTCGGTGCGGAAGACACAGCAGGTGTTGAGACACGACTGCATAAGTCACATGTCTCGTGGGATCTGATTGTGTCAGCCCATATACTATATTCGGTATCTGTCCCCTATGGACTCTTTTGGACACTCCGGACTTGTACGGACCGCTTTTGTTTATCTTTATTGTCAGAGTCACACATGACTCTTATTGTTCTCTATTGTTAAGATACCGGTATTGTCTGCTTTAGGCAGCTATTGTTCTCTGCCCTCCAATGGCATTTCTCCCTCTGGCGCACAGACCTCATGTATTGTGTTTGGGTCACCAGTGCGCACAGACCATTCTTATCTAAGCGTCCTGTATATAAGGACTGCTGTTTACGCCTTCACACTTCAGAGTTTACTTCCCCTCTGAAGTGTAAGTCCCTTTTATATTCCTCTTTACACTACCTTTACTCACAGACAGTCTATAGTAACTTGTCTACTAGGTGTGTATATATATAGAGTTTACTTCCCCTCTGAAGTTAACTTGTCTACTAGCTCTTTGCTCTTTTACCTCGCTTGTTAGTTCTGCGCTCAACAGGTTATGGGCCCTGACGCCTAATAACTAACTTGCAATTTCTATCACAGATCTACTTGTGTCACCTTGCTCTCTCAGCCGACCACATCTTTGTCGTCTTCATCACCTTCAGTGAGCATCCTCTTTCATTTACATTCAACACATCCTTTCTCGTCCACCATGACTCTGTCATGTGCCATTTTGGCTAGCCTCCTAAGGAGGTTCTCATGAAAGGTCCTACATGACCTTAAATTCCTCTGTGCGCACTACTCCTACTATATCTTCATTACCCGGTCTTTGTCCGGAAGTGCTTTCATAGGCCAAAGGGGGAAGACCCCTGCGGCTATAAGCCTCTCTAATGGTTGGGTGATACTCGGTTAATACCTGGGTCACTTTAAGGGGTGTGAAGGCCTGGTTAATAGTCAAACCCAGAAGTCCTTCCCTCTGATACAACTAGGAGACGCTACTATACTGTCACGGTATGCGAAGTGGACGCTTACTTACGGTGATGACCTCGTTAGTAAGTAGTAATGTGTCATGGACTCGTCGTATCAGTCAGCGGACTCGTAGTATCACATGCCGATGTGGCATGACTCATTCCAAGTACAGCGGTAGTAGGGTTCGAGCTACTTACGCTATTAGTCGTACGGATTCGGGAGGAGCTTTAAAGCTGCCTCATACATGTATAAATAAGTGGCTCGATAAGACCAAGATACGCCATCTTGGTCTTCTTCAATCACCACTCTCTTCTCTCCTCTTTCCCGCGTGCCTTCGCTTGTCTCCTTTGAGCAAGTCGTCTTCATCGATCGCCTAGTGACTTGGACGTCCTAGTGCCGGAGTTATCCGTGTCACGTGCCCCATTAAGCGCCGTGAACACGTGTTCAAGTCATGTGACTTACACTCGAGATATTCGCTAAGTCGTGAACGCCCTTTCGCAGTCCAAGTCGGACTAACGCCAGTGGTGGCGTTACATTAAGACCAAGATCCCTCACCGTGGCGTTCACAACTCGAGACCAGTGGAGAAACTTTCAAACCTACTCCCTTGAACGCAGGGGAGATCGCAACGTACCAACACAATTCTTAGGAGCAGCCAGGTGGAGAGAGTACCGAGGAGAAACCGGTTATTTCGTGGACTTCGCATCGGGACCCACTCGATACCGACCAGTTGAGTTCAACTTCGAGAACTTGTGCTGGGTAGAAATTACGTGGAACCCCATAGACAACAGGTTCGACGCGGTACGACCAGCCGGAAGAAACTATAATTGCGACATTGACGCAAGAGGGCTACCCACACGAGAACAGTGGGGACACATCGACGGACAACCAGAAGAAGAACCCAGCACTTCCGAACCAAGAACCACGGCCCCTTCAGAAACAAGCGACGAAGAAGAGGCTTCCAACGCCGACAACGAATCGGAAATTGAGGAAGTGGTCCAAACAGCTGAGTCCCTTCACATAAACGAACCCGAAGTCATCCACGTACACGCCCCTGCCGTTATGGCAACAGCAACCATGACCCACGAAGAACTAGCCGCGGAAGAAGTACGACGCATCACAGAAGAGGCAGAAGCCCATCTGCAACCTATCAACCCTGCCACCGGGCACCGTATGACGGCCGATGACGCAGCCATATTTCGCGCGGTAGGCCCCGACATACCAGACCCACCACCAGGAGCTGGAGGACCCGCACCACCTAGGAGACCAGGTGGAAACTTCGGTCAAGGCCCGCCAGGAGGAGGGGGAGGAAGACACCCGCACTTCGGCGGAGGAGGAGGAGGTAACCCATTCGGAGGAGGGCCACCACCCCCTCCTCCAGGAGGACCACCAGGGGGGCCACTACCAGGACCACCCCACGGAACGGAAAGATTAGTAGGAGAAGTGCCAACCGTCTTTGACGGCAATAGAAAAGAGTACGAGTCCTTCCTCACTCAATGGCACATTTACTGGGGACAAAACGCAGAGGCGCCGATTATGCTTAACGTCTATCGACGATGCCTGCTCTTCCTAGGGCTCATCAAAGGACCCCAAGTAGCCAACTGGACTCTCGGATTCCTCCAGTGGCTCAACAACGAGCTACGCCTCGGCCGAAGCAGATACGACGACTACCTGTGGGATACGCTAACCGCAGGATTCTCGGACCGGTTCTCCAACGTCCTTGAACAAGAAGAGGCACAAGCCACGTTGGCCAAAGGGTTCAAAATGGTCGGAGACGACATTGATTCGTACGTCACCAACTTCGAACAGCTAGCGCGGAAGGCTGACTATCGTCTCAACGACCGCCAAACTCTGGATCGCTTTACGGCGGGACTACCTAAGGCCCTGTTCACCAAAATCAACGAGATGGACGACCCACAAAACTTCAATGAGTGGAAGGAAGCAGCCATGCGCCGTCAAAAACAGTACATCCACCTGCGCGCACGACTTAACCTCACTAGCACACCGTCCCGGGGACCCCCACCTGCACGCCAAAACCAACAGCGCAGGTACGCCCCACCTTGGGCACCACCCCGATACCCACCTCCGCGATACGAATCAAACGCCATGGATACTTCGGCTGATCGGACGCGCGCACGACTCGCCATGGTAGGAGACCCCAATCGGGCCCCATTTCCACCGCGAGGAGGACCGGGACAAAACAGAGGAGGCGGACAACGCCGAGACATGAGGGAAGTTATATGCTACAACTGTAACAACCCGGGTCACTTCTCACGAGACTGCACACGCCCTAGAAAGCAGAGGCAACAATACCAACCACGTGCCAGTACGAGTCGCGGTGCGGAGACCAACTATTACAGTCAAGAACCCGTGACCGCGAGACGCGCAGAAGCCACAGCCGAAGAACAGGCAAAAGGATGGATGGACACCATACGAGGGGCTAGTGACGAGGTCAAAGACCTCATATTCAAAGACCTATGGACCCAAGAGGGTTTTCAGGACGCCTAAACCCATCGGCCTGGGTGAGGGCAGTTAATTGTAACTCTGTAATCATGACTCGCTATCGTTCGCTTCGAATTCCAGTCTCGATTCGCACCAGTTACTCCATGGCCAACATAAAAGGGCTCGTTGACTCGGGAGCCACCGACAACTTCATAAGACCAGCATTCGCTAAACGCATGGGTCTCGGGCTACAAGCCCTTGAACGACCCAAGAAAATATGGAATATAGATAACACGGAGAATAAAGCTGGGTCCATTACTCACTTCGTCGACTTAGACGTCCAAACCAACGGAATTAACAAAGTTATGAGATTCCTAGTAACGGACATCGGAAACGAAGAACTAGTCCTCAGATACCCCTGGCTAGCCACTTACGAACCGACGATCAGTTGGACTCACGCCACCATCCACGAAAATGCGCTCCCGGTGGTGCTCTGGTCGATTAACCCCACGGAACCGCAAACTACTATAGCAAGTGCGATTACTCAACAAGAAGGAGAAGATATCGTACAAGAACTTGAGGAGGAATGCCAGATACGTACCACGGCTACAGAGCTAGCCATCGCCGCTAATCAGAATACGATCGCGGCAGTCATACCGGAACCATACCAACGCTTCGCAAAAATATTTAGCGAAGAAGCATCCCACCGATTTCCACCTTCGCGACCATGGGATCACGCTATCGACTTCAAACCAGGCACCCCATCAAGCATTGACTGCAAAGTCTACCCCATGTCACAAGACGAAGATCAACAACTCCGCAAATGGCTTGATGAACAGCTCAAAATGGGTTACATACGACCGTCGAAATCACCATACGCGTCGTCCTTCTTCTTCATCAAAAAGAAGGACGGCAAGTTGCGACCCGTGCAAGACTATCGGAAGATCAATGCGTGTACCGTGCGTAACCAGTACCCGCTACCACTTATGGCAGAACTCATTAACGACTTGGGAAACGGACACATCTACACCAAACTCGACGTGCGGTGGGGATATAACAACATACGAGTTAAAGAGGGCGACGAACCTAAAGCCGCGTTCAAGACCAAATACGGACTTTTCGAACCACTTGTCATGTACTTCGGACTCACCAACTCACCAGCGACCTTCCAGAATATGATGAACGACATCCTAGACAACGTTATCCTCCATTACCAGTCGCGAGGAACCATCATCAGAGTCTACATGGACGACATCGGCATCGCCACGACCGAGGAGACCGGATTACAAGCCCACATCGAAGCCGTCAGCGCCGTACTGCAAGTGGCACTCGATCACGACCTCTACTTCAAACCGGAGAAGTGCCTCTTCCACCAACCGCGAATGGATTACCTGGGAGTAATCCTTGAAAAGGGGGTAACTCGCATGGACCCCGTAAAAATTTCAGGCATACGGGACTGGCCCCGCCCCACGAAAGTGCGTGACGTACGCTCCTTCTTAGGCTTCTGCAATTTTTACCGACTCTTCATTCGCGGCTTCGCAACATACGCACGAGCCCTCAACAAACTCACGCGCAAAGACACCGAATGGACATGGGGCAAGGACGAAGAGAAAGCCTTCCAAACCCTCAAAGACCTTGTTACGAGTGAACCGGTACTCGCACACCCCAGCCTGACGGACCAGTTCGAACTTGAAGTAGACGCGTCTGGATACGCAGTAGGAGCAGTCCTTCTACAGAAGAAGAAAGACGGGAAAAGACACCCCATCGGATACTTCTCAGCCACACTGAACGAGGCCGAACGCAACTACGACATCTACGATCTAGAACTTCTAGCCATCGTCAAAGCACTGCGACACTGGAGGTCATTCCTGGCAGGATCCCCACACAAGATCAAAATCTTCTCGGACCATCTTAACCTCACACACTGGAAGTCCCCCCAAAAGATAAGTCGTCGCGTAGCCCGAGAAGTCCTAGAACTCATGGAATACGACTTCGAGATTCACCACATCAAAGGAACCAACAATGGCCGTGCCGACGCACTGTCCAGACGACCCGACTACAACCGAGGAGACAACGACAACGAAGGAGTCACGGTACTACCGGAAGAAGTTTTTGTCAGAACTCTAACCACACAAACCCCGGAGACGCTCGAGCAAGACGAAGACATCCTACGTCCATGGGTGGACCCTTACAAACTCAAAAGAATCCAAGGAGTCTGGTATCGACAAAACGCGCGAGTAGTCACCGGTGGACAAGACGCCGTACGAACCATCATCGCCAACCATCACAACCCCCCAGTGTACGGCCACCCCGGAATCAAACGAACAACGCAAATCATTGAGCGAAGTCACTGGTGGCCACACATGTTGAAGCACGTAACCGAATACGTCCGAGGATGCGCGGAATGCCAACGTCACAAGGTCAACAACCGACCCACAAGGGCGCCTCTGGTCCCTATTACGCCTAAGACCGACGCTAAGCCCTTTGAAGTTATAGCCCTCGACTTCATCACTAAACTACCCGTATCCCAAGGACACGACTCAATCCTTACGGTCACGGACCACGACTGCACGAAGGCATCCGTCTTCATCCCCTGCGTCGAAGAAATAACAGCAGAAGAAACGGCAGCTCTGTACGTCACCCACGTGTTCAGAAGGTTCGGATTACCGGCAAAAATCATTAGTGACCGAGACCCGCGCTTCGCGTCAAAATTCACCCGCGAACTATGCCGGATCTTGGGGATTTATCAGAACATCTCCACGGCTTACCACCCCCGAACGGACGGACAATCGGAGCGCACCAATCAATGGCTAGAACAGTATCTACGGTTCTGGACCAACGAGCGTCAAGATAACTGGGCGCGATTCCTACCAATGGCAGAGTTCGCTCACAATAGCTGGCCACATGAGGCAACAAGGAAGTCCCCATTTTCGCTCATGATGGGATACGACCCACGCGCTGATTGGATCGATAAGCCATCTCCTATTCCCCAAGTGCTCACGCGACTCCAACAATTCCGAGAAGCACGGAAAGAAGCGCAGAACCTTATCCGAAAGGCCCAATCACTATGGATCAAACACCGAGATACGCCCAAGTACCAGGTGGGAGACCAGGTATGGTTAGAAGGCCGTCACCTCCGAACTAACCAACCAACAGCAAAACTCGCGGCACGCCGGCATGGACCCTTCAAAGTCACGCGGGTGCTGTCACCTGTCAATTATCAACTCGAGCTTCCCACGCAGTGGAGCATACACCCCGTATTTCACATCGACTTACTCACACCCTACCGCGAAACGCTGCTACATGGGGAAAACTTCCAGCGCCCACCACCGGATCTAGTAGACGGCGAAGAGGAATACGAAATCGAACGAGTTCTGGACTCTCGGCGTTTCGGCAGGAGCAAGAAACTCCAGTATCTGGTGAAATGGAAGGGCTACCCGGACTCGGAGAATCAGTGGGTCAACAAAGATGACGTCTTCGCTGATGAAGCTCTAGTGGAGTATGAGCGGAGTTCAACGGCTAACAAAGCCCATATAAGCGAGGTCAAAGACGCTAAGTTGCCCCCATCTCCTCACACTGGATTCCTCTCTCAATCAGAAATGTCTCTTCCCACTTCCCCCGCTTCCACCATTGTCGCTCCCTTCCTCGGGGAGTCGCTCACCTACCAAGAGCTCAACGCCGCCCTCACCAACATCGCCCCCGTCGAAGACGTCGACAACCCCAACACCCCCGAAACTTACTGGCTACTCACCGCCGACGGCCAGCGGCTCAACACGGTCCCCTACACCGAGGCCCAAGTGCGTCGGCTTCGTGCAGCTCTCAGAGACAGTGAGTCTGCCTCTCCTGGACCTCTCCCAGTACGAGTCGAGTACCGGGTCGAAGCGGAAGAAGAACGCGGCGACGCGACGATGGGAGGAGTGGAGGTTCGAGGCGGAACGGTGGAAGCTGGAGCAGTTAGCGATGGCAGCAACAAGGAGAACGAGGATCCTCGAGAGGAGGAGACTCTTCACCGAGATGATGCGCGCGCAGTGCATGAACAGCCAGAGCGGGAGTTAAAGGAGTGGTACCCAGCTGAGCACCCCTCCATCATCACGACCACCGACTCTGACCACCCGAGGGAGACTCCCTACACGCTAGACACGGTGGGGCGCCCCCTGTATCGGGGCGATATCATTCACGACGACACCCCCGTCTCACACCACCTCGCGGTACTCAACCGCCGACTCACCGACTCCCGCTTCGCCCCCCACGGATACGAACACAACCGTGGGGAGAAGTTCGTCCACTTCCCCATCACCGACTCTCAGGGGGTCACCACGCAAGCCCCCTACATTCAAGTCATCATGAATCCCGACCCCATCGTCCTCGCGCTCGCCTCGGACAGCGACAAGACGTTCTCAAAGCCGCTGTATGCGGAGCCCCAAGTCCGAGAAATCGGCAAACCCCACTACTCGGTCGAAGAGACGTACGCCCTCGTTCGGGGGCACGCCAATCAACACTGACTCGACACCGCGGTCAACGCCTTACACGATGTAGGGCTTAAAGCTGAGTTGCACCGCTACCGCTCCTATCGACACGAGGCTGAGCGGCTCGAGCAGCGTCTTCACGCACTCGCCCAGGCACTAGGCGGGGTTCAAGGTGAGCTCGCCCGCAGCAAGTTCCGACTGGAGATGGCGGATATCCATAACCGGGTGGAGTCGGTTCAGGCCAGGTGGTTGGGAGGTATCGGACCTATTCGGCGCCGGGGTCGTCACGGCTGAAAAGGGGGTGATGTCACGGTATGCGAAGTGGACGCTTACTTACGGTGATGACCTCGTTAGTAAGTAGTAATGTGTCATGGACTCGTCGTATCAGTCAGCAGACTCGTAGTATCACATGCCGATGTGGCATGACTCATTCCAAGTACAGCGGTAGTAGGGTTCGAGCTACTTACGCTATTAGTCGTACGGATTCGGGAGGAGCTTTAAAGCTGCCTCATACATGTATAAATAAGTGGCTCGATAAGACCAAGATACGCCATCTTGGTCTTCTTCAATCACCACTCTCTTCTCTCCTCTTTCCCGCGTGCCTTCGCTTGTCTCCTTTGAGCAAGTCGTCTTCATCGATCGCCTAGTGACTTGGACGTCCTAGTGCCGGAGTTATCCGTGTCACGTGCCCCATTAAGCGCCGTGAACACGTGTTCAAGTCACGTGACTTACACTCGAGATATTCGCTAAGTTGTGAACGCCCTTTCGCAGTCCAAGTCGGACTAACGCCAGTGGTGGCGTTACATATACTATAATGATATTTACATAGTAGCTATGAGTAGACCTCTGCCAGGAGAAGTATTCGCTCCCCTTGTGCAGGATTCGCTGCATGGCATGTATCACTACTCTAGTTACTTAGTACCAAGACCCTTAATGGTCTGTTCTAGAGACTCCACAGACGACAGTCGCAATTGTTATGGGAGTTGATCCCTTTCATTGCTTCTGGAATTCGCTGTTGGCTCCTCTCTAGGGTACTACCCTTCTACTATAGTTCTTGGGTAGCCCCAGCCTTCATGCTACTAGGCTAGAGATCGACTCGGAGCGTCCTTCGCCGGACAATGCTCCCATGATCCTTCTTGCTTGAAACCTACAGCGTCGCGCATGACTATCCGCCCTTAGTAACATTTGGGCCATGGAGACTAAGTAGTAAGGCAGCCATCATTAAATGATTCCACTACTATAATATACATCCAAGTCGCACAACTTGAGGCATGACACCCTACGTGTTATGGAGTTATAGCGCTCCTATGGCTGGACCTCTACTTTTCCTACCAAGATCTGGACTGGTTCTGACTGCTCCTCGGAACCAGATTTACAAACATCTCAAATGTCTTTCCATCTTACCTTCCCTCCCTCCGTCGTCCTTTCCAAGTTGGATGGAACCAACTGGCAGACTTGGACCACAACCTTCACATCCCTGATGCTGATGAATGGGTGCAGTAGGCACCTCACTCACTCAGCTCCTGCCGCTGTTCCTCAGCACCCTGCCCTACCAGCAGGTGTGGTAGGACCGACAGGCCCTACAGATGAAGGTTTGGCAATTCTGGCCCTATGGGCAAAACAAGAGGAGGTCATCACCGGCCTCCTATTCCTCTCAGTCACGTCGGAGGTCCTCTCTGGTATCATATCCATGGCAGTCTTCCCAACTGTCCATGACAAGTTCCAGCAGCTGGAACACCTCTATGGTCAGGTCGGCTCTATGGCCACCTTCAACTTATGGGTGGGCTTGGCAAATACCAAGCTTCAGGAAGGTACCCCCTTCCTACCTCAACTCCAGAAAATGTTGGACTTGAGGAACACCCTCGTAGAGCAGGGAATGCCCGTCTTGGACATGCAAATGTCCTTCATTCTTTTAGACGCGCTTCCCCCCTCCTACAGCACCATAGCAGGCACCATCCTCGCATCTGGCCCCCCTGCCAATCTCCTTCCTCAGGACCTCATCAATAGGTTCATCAATGAGGAATCCCGTATCGCTGGCCCTCCGGCATCTTTCACAAAGATTGCCCCAGTCAGGCCCCAGCACTCGCCTCCCCAGGCATCGGGCAGCTCTGCGTCCTCGGACGTAATCTGCCATTACTGCAAAAAACCTGGCCATAAAAAGCCAGAATGTTACAAACTCAAACGGGATCAGGAGAACGCTAAAAAGGGAAGGGCTGGGCAGCGAGGGAAAGCTGCTCAGAATACCATTACTGAGGCGCCGGACTCAATTCCGGCAAACAGGTTTGCTGCGGCCAATAGCATACCTGTACCAAAGAGCCGCCTATTTACAATAGTTAATGGCTCTGGCAAAATAGAGGAGGTACATGAAGTACCTCAGGTCTCCCTTTACATGATGAGTGTACATCACACTCAGTCAGCATCAAAATGGATGATGGACAGTGGAGCATCAGCACATTTTACTCCGTATCTTGAAGACTACGACACCTATACACCTCACAAAGGTATCGATGTTCTCCTTGGTGACAACACTCTTCTACGAAGTGTTGGAACAGGATCTATCACAATCCGCACCAATAGAGGCATTAACCTCAAAATATCGGATGTGCTTCACCTCCCAAATACGCACTCGCGTATTCTGTCCACGCCCTGCCTCACTTCAAAGGGCGCCATAGTTAGTTTTGATGCCACCTCCTTTACAATCAGACACAAAGGAGAGACCATTGCGGAAGGACACAAAGCTCTCGGGCTATATTGGCTCGACGGACATGCTATGAATGCTGTCCGCGCACCTGCATCTGCGAGCCTTGATGTCTGGCATAGGCGCATGGGACATATGTCCAAAGATGCGCTAAAAAGATATGCTCAGGAGTCTGTCAAAGGACTCCACATCAATGATTCCCCTGTGGAAGACGGACTTTGCCTTGGTTGTGAACTAGGCAAATCCACCCGTCTACCCTTCCCACCTTCCAAGAAACGTGCTTCACAACCTCTTGAAGTCGTTCACAGTGACCTTGTTGGCCCACTACAGAGCAACTCTATCCAGGGCAACAAATATTTCGCCACGTTCATAGATGACTTCTCCAAAGCTGCAGTTGTCATCTTTATGAAAACAAAGGACCAGTTTAAGGATGCCTTCCTACACTATAAGGCATGGGCTGAAAAACAACTAAACAAGCCCATCAAATCCCTACACTCGGACCGTGGTGGCGAATATGTCAACAACGACTTGAAGCACATCCTTCTGGAAGCAGGAATCGAGCATATGCTCACCATGCCTTATTCTCCACAACAGAATGGGAGAGCCGAGCGTTTTAACCGTACGGTTATGGAAAAAGGCACCAGCATGCTCCACCATGCAGGCCTTAGCCTTGGCTTTTGGGAACAAGCAGTTCAAACTGCTGTGCAAATCTACAACCGCACTCCCACTCGTTCAAATCAGTGGAAAACTCCGCTAGAGCTCTGGGATGGTACAGTCCCAGATGTCTCCTACTTTAGAGTATTTGGCTGCAAAGCCTACTATCATGTACCCGAACACAACCGGCGCAAACTAGATCCTAAATCAAAGGAAGCCGTGTTTGTGGGCTATGAACCCTTTTCAAAGGGTTACAAACTCTGGGATAGACATAGCCGGTGCTTCATCTCTTCACGAGATGTTACATTTGATGAAGATACCTTCCCATCCCGCAGTGTTGTGGCTCAACACTTACAACCTTCCACCTCTCCCGCGTCTGGTGAACCCTTGAGTGCTCCCAGCGGTGAAGTTATCTTTGTAGTGCCTAGCCCGCCTACACCAGCTGTTGCCCCTACAGTGCCTCAGACTACACCAGTCTTTGTCATACCACCTCCGGCACCTGTAGTAGTACAACAACCTAGCACCCCACCCAATACCACACCTGCTCCGGCAGACCAGACAATATATCACACTCCTCCCTCCCAAGTGCCTCCCCCTACCAATCCTGCACCCACACGTCGTCGAACTACCCGCTCCACAAGGCCAGCAGTCACTGTGCCTATACCTGCCCCTAATTTCAATAGGGAAGTGTCTCCTCCTAGGGAAACCCCTAGATCTCCCAGGAACACTCAGGTAGTCTCGCCTACACGCCCAAGGCGGAGCACAAGGGTACGATTCACGAATCCTCGCTACTTCACAGAGGACAACGACGAATTCGTGCAGGGTAGAAGCAGGCTGGGAATGATGGACTTGCTAAATGCTGCTGAGGTACCCGGTTACAGGGACCCACAGACATACAAGCAGGCCATGGAGTCTGAACAAGCAGGTGATTGGCTTGAAGCGTGCCAGTATGAACTGGATGCTCTCACCAAGCTTGATGTCTGGAGACTTGAACCCCTCCCTGAAGGAAGGAAGGTGGTCAAGTGCAAATGGGTGTTCAAAAAGAAAGCGGATGGTCGCTTTCGTGCTAGGCTAGTGGCAAAAGGGTTCACCCAACTAGAGGGGGTGGACTTTGACGAAACTTTCTCCCCAGTTGCCCGCTTTGAGTCCTTGAGACTACTTCTTGCGTTGGCTACGCTTGAAGACTGGCATATACACCAGATGGACGTCAAATCGGCGTTTCTTCATGGGGAACTGGAGGAAGAAATCTATATGGAGCAACCTGTCGGTTTCGTCACAGCTGGCTCAGAGCACCTTGTGTGCCGACTACAGAAGGCCCTTTATGGCCTCAAACAAGCTTCCCGTGCATGGAACATGCAATTCCATGGGGTCCTCTGCGACCTAGGCTTTACACGGACGTACTCTGATGCAGGAGTATATGTATATCATCTTCAAGAGGGGGGTGATACACTTTTCGTTATCTTATATGTAGATGACATTACTATACTTGGGAGCTCCCTATCAAAGATCAATAATCTGAAAGCATCTCTATCAAGTAAATATGAGATGACTGATCTTGGTGAAATCCAGTCTTACCTAGGTGTCAACATCACCAGAGACCGTGCAAACCGCACTATGGAAATCAACCAGTCAGATTACATCCGCGATGTGGTTGAGCGTTTTGGGATGCTAGATTCCAACCCAGTATATACCCCTCTTCCCTCTGGCGCCGAGGCACACTTGGTCAAAAATAACGATCAGGCCTCTACTTCTGAGAGAAAGAAGTATCAACAGATAATTGGGTCTCTGCTCTATGCGCAGATTGGAAGCAGACCCGATATTTCCTTCGCTGTTGCGCGCCTTAGCCAGTTTGCTTCCAACCCCTCACCCCAGCATCTACGCCTAGCAAAATATGTCCTGGCATACCTTAACTGTACTAAGGACCATGCGTTACGCTATGCTGGAGGGAATGGTGGAGAAGGCCTTCACGGCTACTGTGACTCTTCCTGGGGAGATCAGGAAGAAAAACACTCCACCTCTGGCTACGTCTTCCTGCTTGCCAATGGAGCCATTTCATGGTGTACCAGAAAGCAGAAGACCATTGCACAGTCTACCACAGAAGCCGAGTACATGAGCCTCTCTGAGGCCTCTAATCAAGCTCAGTGGTACACTACCTTCCTAGGGGAACTAGGGTATGAGGTCACCTCCCCTATACCCCTACACTGTGACAACAAGGGCGCTGTAGACTTAGCACTAAACCCTGTCACTGGAAGGCGGTCCAAACACATCCTAATAAAGCACCATGTAGTCAGGGAATACGTAGAGAATAAGGTCATAGACCTGATACATACACCCACTGGGGAAATGGTTGCAGATGGACTCACCAAGTCCCTGCCCAAAGACCCTTTTGACAAAATGGTAGCTGACCTAGGAATGGTGTAACAAGAGACTCAGAGGAAAGGGTTGATAACCAGTCAATGGTCGTCAATCCTTGGTTTAGAAATGTAGTGCTGTTAAAAGCACAACATGTTCTCTGATCTCTGGAGCTAAGAAAAACCCTTCTTAGAACCCTGAAGAAGCTGGACCTTGGTCACAGATTCCTGCCCTTCAAAAAGTTGTCCTGCATCAAGGACAAATGAAGCGCTAATGACCATGGCCTTTGATGGAGCGTCATCTTGTCTCTTCTAGAGAAGATAGTCCTTTATCAGGACTTACCAAGACTTCAACCTTAATCCCAAATCTTCTGCGCAGCTCTTCACGCTCCAAAATTTATCACCTCTGTCATATCATGGACTGCCTCGATCATGGAGGGATGTTGAGACACGACTGCATAAGTCACATGTCTCGTGGGATCTGATTGTGTCAGCCCATATACTATATTCGGTATCTGTCCCCTATGGACTCTTTTGGACACTCCGGACTTGTACGGACCGCTTTTGTTTATCTTTATTGTCAGAGTCACACATGACTCTTATTGTTCTCTATTGTTAAGATACCGGTATTGTCTGCTTTAGGCAGCTATTGTTCTCTGCCCTCCAATGGCATTTCTCCCTCTGGCGCACAGACCTCATGTATTGTGTTTGGGTCACCAGTGCGCACAGACCATTCTTATCTAAGCGTCCTGTATATAAGGACTGCTGTTTACGCCTTCACACTTCAGAGTTTACTTCCCCTCTGAAGTGTAAGTCCCTTTTATATTCCTCTTTACACTACCTTTACTCACAGACAGTCTATAGTAACTTGTCTACTAGGTGTGTATATATAGAGTTTACTTCCCCTCTGAAGTTAACTTGTCTACTAGCTCTTTGCTCTTTTACCTCGCTTGTTAGTTCTGCGCTCAACAGCAGGAGCAGGATGCGCGTCTCACAAATATGGAGACGACTATTAACAACATCGACATCATGCTTCGTGCGCTCTGCCGAGTGAACGGCGTCAATCCCAACAGTCTCAAGCTTCAAATTCCACCGGTCCCCCGATGTTACGTTCGACCCAGAAGTGGACACTGACGTCAGGGGTATGACACCGCGTCAGCAGTATATCGTCATGGACTTGTTAGGATCAGTCAGCCGGGTAAGCTCCGGCACATGTGATTGTGTACGATAACGGATCGGATCATGACTCGATGTGACTCATACTAGGATAGCTGTACTAGGGTTTGCTCTACTTACGCTATTGGCTAGTATTTCTTGAAGCGGCGCTTGAAAGCCCGCGCGTATCTGTATAAGTAGAGTACTGCGAAGACCAAGAACGGCATCTTGGTCTTCTTCCAATACCACTACCGATTCTTCGCTCTATAGGGTCCTCCCCCTTGAAGTGAGTTGTCCGACATATCCCTCCTAGACCAAGGGATCCCTCGTGACTTAGTCCCTCGTGAACAGTGGACAACTACCCCATCGGCAGCGTCTGTCATCGCGTCTACTTGTACCTCAATCCCCGCGTTGCCTCTCCTTACACCTTCTTATACGTCGTCGATCACGACACTTGGGACGATCTACGCATAGTCGCCGCTCCACCACCGCTACTACCTCTAGGAGACGACTTACACGGATACGAAGATCGCAACGGGGCATTACAAGTACATCCAGTAGATTTCCCCCAAGCCAGAGTCAATCGCAACTTCGTCCTCAAGAGGATCGCCACTCATTCTGAAGCCTAAGTCAGGCTAG
Organism: Lactarius deliciosus; assembly: GCA_021525775.1. Classification (NCBI taxonomy): domain Eukaryota; kingdom Fungi; phylum Basidiomycota; class Agaricomycetes; order Russulales; family Russulaceae; genus Lactarius; species Lactarius deliciosus. The sequence goes on from JAKELK010000056.1 coordinate 356,046, forward strand.
CGTTCGTGGTAAACGCTACACCCGATTCGAATCACCCATTCGTAGCGCCTCGTCGGCCTCCTCTGCAATCAGTGCAGTGTCCACCTTGTCGTCCAGCCTCAATGCTCAAAGGATGTCTCTCGATGACATATCGGCACCAGCCCCCTCTGCCATATCTTCCGTGGGTCAGCAAGGACCTATCCATTCAGGTCTCCCGGTCGGAAAGCTCACGGAAACCAGTACGATTAGCCGGATGACGTGGAGTGTTTTATTATAGCTCATGCGATTCTATCATTCAGTACAACCCATCGCTGGCCCATCATCCGCGATTGAGCAAGACTTGGATGACTACGGTGTGTTAAGGCGTTAGCCGTTTCTGACTGTATCAGATTGATCTGACATGCACATGTAGTGCCCCCCTCTCGCCCGAAGAGTCGAGCTGACATCGCAGCCGTGGCCCACATACCAAGAACCAACCCCCCTTCGAGAGCACCGTCCCGAGCGCCAAGCGGATCGGAATCGAGACCACCGTCACGGTCCCGAGTGCCAAGCGGATCGGGATCGAGGGCCTCATCCTGCACGCGCACTTAAGGGGTACCATATTATGTGTATAATACTTCTATAGTCGTCTCTGCCACTGTTCCGAATCCGTATGCGTAGGACGAGCTGTGACTGAATCGATGTGAATGTCCATGTGTGGGATATCGTCTGTCCTAGCTCCAGATAGACTGATCCCCCGCCTATCAACGTCAGGCTGTCCGGGGGCATATATCCGACAACCACGTGTACGACACGTGTACGACACACAGCAGTGGCGATATCAATATCACACAGATCGCTGATATGCGATTTCTGGTATCTACAACACGACTTTGAGGTGTGTGTCTTTCGACAGATATACAGAGAGGAGATCACAATGGCATATAAAGGTACACGTGAGACTCTCTTTCTGTTTGCTTCATGTCCAGTCTCAATATGCCACCAGGCAGTCTGAAGTCTCACCATTATCAAGCAAGAGGTGCCCACACCAGTCTCTCTGAACCCGAAGATAGCATGTCATCCAGTGCTGAATCATTTGATGGCGATGACATGTATCCTGTCGACTATAATGATGAGACTGTAAGCAACAGCACCGACTCGGATGGACATCCACAATTACGTGTGGGGCGATTTGTATGTGTCGCGTCATATTGGGTCAGGTATCTTACATTTGAAATAGTGTAATACAGACGTTGAAACTGCCACAAGCGAAGATCCCAACGTGGACGGATATTCACAGTCACTCATAGACGTCATGGTGATGTAGTTAATAATATGTGTAATATCCGGAATTCTTACATTTGACATAGAATGATTCCAGTCTAAAGACACAGAGACTTTCAGTTGCAGTAGAGAATGTTGCCATCATGATCAGGGCACTTTGCGATGCTCGGGGTATCAGGTACCCCATTACCAGGTCCAGAACATCCCACCCTTCTGACAATTCAACACTCCCAAATGACATGGATATATTAGAGGTGCAAGACGATGTGGGATGCAACAATATTGTAGAGTTGGGTGGTTACGTTGGCAGCTCGGAAGGCTAGGCATATGCAATATGGGTGTCTAGCCATTATACTAGTATGGTTTCATCCATTGCATACTATGAAGATGACATAGCGATACGATAGAAAATGATGGGATCTCGGACATTGTACGGATGTGCCTCTCCGGTCTGTACACAGCTAACGTATAGCTGACATCATAATGAGGCCAGACACAGGAAACATCAAACGTCCAGACACAAGAGATAGTATGAGTTCAAACATGAGAGACATCATGAGTACTAGACAAGCCTATGACGACACATATCATCCGTGTATTTAAAGAATGGATGCGTACCATCGGAATCCTGTATCATACACTCCATATACACACCATCCACACACACCATTTGTTTCCATACAGTTTTCATATATTATGGGTCGAGGACGCGCAGCAGAACTTGTTCCCGAGGAAGAGGACGGTATTGAAGAGATAATCATTCGGCATGCAAAGACCAAGCGTGGCACTCGGACGACTGAGAAGTCTGTACCAATTATCATTCCCAGCAAGAAGAAGACTGGTCAACCCTCCCGATCGAGGAAAGGAAAGCAACCGGATGCTGCTGAAGGTTCTGGCGGCACGATTACCGGTGCTGATGATATACAGGCACTGTCGCAGCAGGTTATGGATGGTCAACTTGAAGTAGATGACACTTTTGACCTCAACATGGAGCAGGACCGGCCACAGGCATCTGTATGTTTCATGACATTGTAACCACAGGATATATGTTATGACCAGTCATAGACCATCATGGATCAATGGGTCCAGCTGCGATGGAAATACCTGGATATCCTGTTGACGATGGAGGGTCGGCCAGTCAACCCTACTTGCTCCATATGTCGGAAATACGCAGACATCAAATGTCCGGATTGCATTGGAGCGAACCTATTTTGCAAGGACTGTTGCACTATGGCTCACAGCCGCTCTCCATTCCATAGGCCACTCAGACGGTCTGGGGCACACTACACCCCAGTCACTCTGCAGTCTTTAGGATTTGCTTTATTCCTTGGGCATGATGGTGGACCCTGTCCACTAACTGTTGAGGTATGCCGATATCCCATACATTAATATATATCAGTACTGAGATCCACTCAGGGAATCAAAGCCATACAGGCAGCATGTATTAGCCGGAAGAGTCGCCCTGGACGCCAACGCACCCGTTCTGCTTCCCCACAATCTGTTCAAGAGGATCCAGAATTACTGAAAGATACTGTACAGCTTCCAACGCCGCGGGATACACCCCAGCCAGAAGACCCAGATACACCACCAGCACCATCGGATAGTCTGTATGATTGTCCAGATATGCCCATGGACTCCAGTGACAGTATGCTGGCCCGGAAACGCACTGCAGATTCGGGAAATCCAATCCTGACTGTTGTCGACCGGGGTGGCATATTTGAGATAGAAATGGTATTTTGTGTATGCTCGCAAATGGATGACCAGGATGCAGCCAATGGTCCGGCATGACTTCCATCACTCATGGGCCAACCGACGGTGAGAATCTTACATGTGTCATGGGCCAGCCGACGTCGGCCGACACGGAAGATTTCCTCCGAGAGTCATGGGCCAACCGACGTCGGCTCGGAGTTACAAAACGTGAAAATGACTCCGTAGTTACTTCAATGGAGACATGTATGGAAGCTTGTTTGTCAAGATAAAATCTCGGACAGATGATGTAGAGAAGAGGTCCGAGACAAAATCTCGGACAGATGTGTTTACTCAGAGTCCGAGACTCATTCTCGGACATATGACTTATATCAGAGTCCGAGTTTCTATCTCGGACAGATGAGTTTACTCAATCTCGGACAGATGTGCTTACTCAGAGCCCGAGTCTCATTCTCGGACATATGACTTATATCAGAGTCCGAGTTTCTATCTCGGACAGATGTGTATACTCAGAGTCCGAGACTCATTCTTGGACATATGACCTATATCAAAGGCCGAGTTGGAATCTCGGACATATGACTTATATCAGAGTCCGAGAATGTGTCTCGGACATATGACTTATATCAGAGTCCGAGTTTCTATCTTGGACCAGATGATTTAGATAAGAGTCCGAGGTTCTATCTCGGACAGATGAGTTTACTCAAGGTCCGAGACTCTATCTCGGACAGATGGCTTAGATCAGAGTCCGAGATTCTATCTCGGACAGATGTGTTTACTCAAAGTCCGAGACTCTATCTCGGACAGATGATGTATATCAGAGTCTGAGTTTATATCTCGGACAGATGTGTTTACTCAAAGTCCGAGACTCTATCTCGGACAGATGATGTATATCAGAGTCTGAGTTTATATCTCGGACAAATGAGTTTACTCAAAGACCGAGACACTATCTCGGACAGATTACTTACATCAGAGTCCGAGACTCTATTTCGGACTGATGACTTATATATCAAAGTCCGAGTTGGAATCTCGGACAGATGTGTTTACTCAGAGTCCGAGACTCATTCTCGGACATATGACTTAGATCTGAGTCTGAGATAGAATCTCGGACAGATGACTTATATCATAGTCCGAGTTTTTATCTCGGACAGATGACTTATATCAGAGACCGAGTGTCTATCTCGGACAGATGACTTATATCATAGTCCGAGTTTTTATCTCGGACAGATGACTTATATCAGAGACCGAGTGTCTATCTCGGACAGATGATTTTGATCAGAGTCCGAGTGTCTATCTCGGACATATGAATAAGATCAGAGTCCGAGTGTCTATCTCGGAGGGGCAACTATCATCAGAGTCCGAGACTCTATCTCGGACAGATGACTTATTTCAACGTCCGAGATACTATCTCGGACAGATGTGTTTACTCCTAGTCCGAGACTCATTCTCGGACATATGACTTAGATCTGAGTCCGAGTTTCTATCTCGGACAGATGTGTTTACTCAGAGTCTGAGACTCATTCTCGGACATATGACTTAGATCTGAGTCCGAGATAGTATCTCGGATAGATGACCTATATCAGAGTCCGAGTTTCTATCTTGGACATATGAATAAGATCAGAGTCCGAGTGTCTATCTCGGACATATGAATAAGATCAGAGTCCGAGTGTCTATCTCGGAGGGGCAACTATCATCAGAGTCCGAGACTCTATCTCGGACAGATGACTTATTTCAACGTCCGAGATACTATCTCGGACAGATGTGTTTACTCCTAGTCCGAGACTCATTCTCGGACATATGACTTAGATCTGAGTCCGAGATACTATCTCGGACAGATGTGTTTACTCAGAGTCCGAGACTCATTCTCGGACATATGACTTAGATCTGAGTCCGAGATAGTATCTCGGATAGATGACCTATATCAGAGTCCGAGTTTCTATCTTGGACATATGAATAAGATCAGAGTCCGAGTGTCTATCTCGGACATATGAATAAGATCAGAGTCCGAGTGTCTATCTCGGAGGGGCAACTATCATCAGAGTCCGAGACTCTATCTCGGACAGATGACTTATTTCAACGTCCGAGATACTATCTCGGACAGATGTGTTTACTCAGAGTCCGAGACTCATTCTCGGACATATGACTTAGATCTGAGTCCGAGATAGTATCTCGGATAGATGACCTATATCAGAGTCCGAGTTTCTATCTCGGACATATGACTTAGATCAGAGTCCGAGTGTCTATCTCGGAGGGGCAACTTTCATCAGAGTCCGAGACTCTATCTCGGACAGATGACTTATATCAAAGTCTGAGATTCTATCTCGGACAGATGTGTTTACTCAGAATCCGAGATAATATCTTGGTCAGATGACTTGAATCAGAGTCCAAGATACTCTCTCGGATAGATGACCTATATCAGAGTCCGAGTTTCTATCTCGGACATATGAATAAGATCAGAGTCCGAGTGTCTATTTCGGAGGGGCAACTTTCATCAGAGTCCGAGACTCTATCTCGGACAGATGACTTATATCAAAGTCTGAGATTCTATCTTGGACAGATGTGTTTACTCAGAATCCGAGATAATATCTTGGTCAGATGACTTGAATCAGAGTCCAAGATACTCTCTCGGAGTGGTGACTGTGATCAAAGTCCGAGATACCATCTCGGACAGATGAATTGCTTCACAGTCCACGATAGAATGTCGGAGATGAGACTTCATTCAGTGTCCGAGAGAGCATATCAGACAAATGACTGTCATCAGCATCCGAGATTGTATCTTGGAGAGGTGACTTTCACTAGTGCCCAAGATAGAGTCTCAGATAGATGACTGTGATCTGAGTCTGAGTTAAAAACTCGGACAGACGAATTTACTCAGAGCCAGAGATGCTATCTCGGAGAGGTGATGTAGATCAGTGGCCGAGTGAATACTTCGGAGCTGTGACTTTGACCAGAGACCGAGATGCAATCTCGGACAGACAATCTCTATCAGAGTCCGAGCTATTCTCTCGGAATGATGCCTATAATCAGAGTACGAGAATGTATCTTGGTCTATTCACTTTATAGCAATCTGAGTAATCTATTGACTATTGGAAGCACTACTACTCGATGTGATCGGAACTAGAGCCTTCATCGAACTCCTACACATCTCTTCCCATGCATGTGCCTGGTATGATGCATATGCATCATGCCCATCGAGTTTAGCCACCCTTGCTACATCCATCCAGGCTTTCCAGCAGGTTGCCTTTGCATGGAAGTACTTTGGGACCCACATTGCTTCATTCTTGATTGCTTTATCTTCCTCTTTCCATCGTTCAAGCTGTGCTTTTGCACGGAGCCAATGCACCCGACTAACTATTCGCTTAATGAGCAGGGGTCATCTGTGGCAATCAAGCAGCTACTTACATTCGTCAAACCATGCTCCACCTTCCACATTAGAGGTACCAAAGCTCCAGATCCATGGAAGCTGTGTGTTCCGTTGTCCCACTTCTGCAGCCCCAAGAATGGCAGTCTTCACACGAAGGTCTGTTGCATGGAGTGGTGGTAATTCCAGTGAACCATCGGATGCTTGCTGTACCTTGATGTATGCATCTCTTGCCATGCCATAGTTCCGAGCATGCTCATGGACTGTAGTATCAACGTTCTGCACTGCAGTCCAGGCACGAGTTTTGGTCTTCTGTGTTCGGGCACCTCTAACTTGGGTCCGGAAGAGAGCTGACTTGAAGCCCAATGCAAGACGAATCCTGTGAATGGAGTCATTTGCCTGTGCATATCGCAGCTTGGCTTCCTTGATTGCCAGAGACCGGACTCCATGCTGGATGCACCAATCTAGTCCGAGTGTTGATGGCAGTAAAATAGGGAATGTCCTCTGCATTAGTACCCTCCGTTCCAGAGATACCAGACACCTGGGCTTTGGATCTCGGAGCTAAGGAATCATCCATGTCATCCACATGGTCATACTCTGCATAGTCACCCAGTGATGGTATTGGTGCATCGTCTATGGGCTGATGGTGGAGGAGGAAGGCATCTGCCTGGTGTGAAAACATGTCAACCAACTTCTGGAGGCGGATGCGCTTGTTCTCAATAATGTGAGACTCCTCTATTGTGTTCATACCATGACTCCGGAGCTGATATCTGATGGCCAATCTGGACAAGTCATCAGAATAGTGATGGTAACACTGTAAGTCAACCTACTGTATTTCCTGAATCTTGAGGCCACATGAGATCCAGGATGTCTCTCCACGAATGGAATGGTCTCCATCCTCCTCCACCATGAGTTGCAGTTGGATTTCAGCACGAGATGGAGCTGAAATTCTGCATCAGCTCGGAGGAGACCATCTATGCTGAGTCTCCGCACCTTTCTGTTTCACAGTGTCATATATGTCCATGCTAGAGGGGTCAGTACCTCTGTTGGTCTGTGCAGCTATGTCCTCCTTGAGCCACTGTTGGGTCTTTTCTTTAAAATGTTCACTAAGTGATTCAAATGCCTTTGAGCTTGCATCCAGGCCAGGTCCCAAGCGCTTCCAACGCTTGAGAAGTGATGGAACTGTTGTATCCAGGTGAGATTAACCCCATATGCCATCGTGCATAATGGAACCTCACCAATCCGGACCAGCTTCTTCCAGTTGGAGTGGTTCATGTGGGCATCTAGAACCTCTTGCCTGTGAACCAGGGACATGCCTCGTGTGCTCCGTGATATGTTGTTCAATGGAGCCCATAAGGTCTCTATAATCTCTCCATCCACCTGCTTTGCCCCTGGAATGTAACTCGGAGAAAACCTAGGCAAGCATGAGTCTTGATGTCCATGTATATGGAACAGTCCGATGCCCATGCGCAGTTCTAGACTCTCTGAGCTGGGTAGTGACAACTCTGGGCTGCTCTTGATTCGCTCCTCAAAGTGCACTCTATATTGACACATGATGTCATACATCACCAATGCAACTGGCATGGCTTCCATGTTGTAAGAGAGAGCTTTGCATATGCTGTAGTCCATATTAATTTGCCTGAAAGAGATCGGACAATGAGTCAAAGAATGGGAAGCCTCAATGAATGGAGCATACCTCTCTCCCTTCTGGAAGTCTACTACAGAGGTGGGAACAAAGAACCCATGGCAGCAAGCTGTTGCACCAATCCCTGTGACATCAAGGTGTGCCCTGCTTGAATTTGCCTGTTCAATAGCCTTGTATGTATTGCATGTGCTGGGCTGTCAGACTATCAGCCAAATATATCTTGGTGAGGAGACTCAACATACCTGGACAATTTCAGTCCCACTCTGGAGATGAGCTTTGTACAGTTCCGGATTTGCCATGAAGGCCATTCCAGCTGATAGCGCAACATCCCTTTCCCCAGATCTGTGCCTCATGTGCTCTGCTGAGAAATTTCCATCCATAATAAATGTTCGAATCAGTTCATTTCTGTACCAGATCAATTATCAGAAAACATCATTCGGAGCTGGGACATACGGTTCATATCTGGTCTTCCAATCATTTGGAAGATTGATTCCTGGCTGTGGACACGCTGGGCAGAATATTGCCAGAGAGCCATCCAGAGCTGTGTCCTCTGATTGATGTCCAAGCCCCTGCTCCATTCTGGACTTGATATCTCGCCATTGACGTGACGTCCTCAACAGCTGTTTGTACATATTCTATGACTATGTATTAGCCATAAAATGATAATGAGGGACCAAGGGAACAGACTGGAACAAGGCTTGGGAACATTCTGCTGGTCAGACTTTGCAACTTGGAATAGTATTGTTGGGCTGTTGTCTTGCATTCTATGTTGTCATTCAAGAAGTCATCAAGCACTGAGAATGTAAACAAAGTCCTGATCTGCTTGAAGGTCGCAGGAAAGAGACCACTTTGGAGCAGCTGCTCATCCTGGTTATCCGTTTCGGAGCAGACACAGAACACTGCCTCCATTTCAAAGATGCCACTCCTGTCCACAATTGTTAGCATCTGATTTCCAGAGGGTTCTCTCTGCGTTTGATCTGGAAACATATCCACAGGATCCAGAGGAATGTCCGGATGGTCAAACAGGGTATCCAAAATGATTGGAGCAGTTGATATGGGTAACTGGTCAGACATTTGGAGAGATTCTAGCTCTTCTTGAACAGATTGCAAGGAAGAGGATGATCCATGTCTGGTGTGCTGGTTCCCTTTTCCGTGGGATCCCTTTGCTGCTCTAATGCCCTACAGGAGTGTGAGCACCAGGACATATTGGATGATGTGATGGAATCATACCTCAACAGTTTGTGGACATGGTTCACCAGCATGCCTGAAGAATAGCACATATCCAAGTGAGTGCAGTGAAACTGGAGTGTAGTGTGTTGCAGTCCATAGCAGTGGCCGATGAAATGGAGAATGCCTGTGGGCCTTGACACAGCAGGACTTGCAAAAGAGTGGTGTCCCAACACAGTTAGGGCACTTGATATCACCATGTCCATAGCACAATGAGCATTTGGAGGAAGATGGATGACTCTCCATCTCCAACAGTGTGATGAACTACTCACTCGGAGTAGTTGATTGGTACACCCGGTTATCTCTGACGGAGACGCGAGGGACGACGAAGACGGAATGGAGGGTGTCGAGGGAAAACTTGGCTTTATACTCAAAGATAACAGTGAGGTTACCCACAACGTCCACAGATGCGTTATGAGCACTTATCCAGTCTACTAACTGGAGGAGGTTATCCAAGAGGAATCAAGTGACAAGTGAATTGTCAAGTGGATTTACAAGGGAAAGACAAGTGGACAGTCTGAGGAACTATCCAAACTATGGCTAGGTTTATATACATGGGAGCACGGTCTGTGCGTACTTTAGGGGAGGCCTACTGCTTCCCCACAGGTGCTGCACAATGGAACATTCTGGAAGGCTCTAAATATATCAGCCAATGGGAATAATCATAGACATGGTACGACTGCTCCGCAGTCGATTGCGCGATCTTGCGCCATGATGACGTGATTGGTCTGCAGTCCAATCAGAATAATCACAAGGAATGGCATGACTGCTCCGCAGTCCAATAGGATAAATCCAAAGAGTGGTATGACTTTCCGTCGTCTGGTGGCTTGGTAATTGCTTTGTCATGGCTTGGTAATCGATGAGTAATCACGTGTCAGATCACATGACCTTCGGAGTACGAAATTGGAACTCCGATCCCGGATTTCCCATTAGGAAATTGATTACGTAAAACCGGGCCGTCGCGGACCGGTCCTTGACACGCGAGTCACGACCAAAGTTTCTAGGTTCGTGACAATATCCCCCATTTACGGTTGCTACGCCGATTAGCAACTCTAGGGACGATGCGCCTTCATGGAATTCGAGGATCTTGGATGGCCGTTCTTCTAGGCCCGTGGACTGTAGTCTACGCAGTTACAATGCGTAGCGTGGATACATGGGTGTTTTCTTGATTTTCTTGACATAATTGCAGAAGACGCGGAGACTTGTTTCTCCGTCTTGTGTGCCGTGGACAAGGGTTACTTTGGCATGGATGCAGAAGATGCAGAGACTTGTTCTGTCTTGTGCCGTGGACTTGGTTGACTTGACATAATTGTAGAAGACGCGGAGATTCTTCATTGCTCCGTCTTGTCTACCGTGGACATGGGCTTGGTTTACTTGACTCCCTACGCGGTTACGATGCGTAGTGTGGATACATGGGTGTTTTCTTGGTTTTTCTTGACATGGTTAACTTGGCTTGCAGAAGACGCGGATGTCTTGTATCCGTCTTGTCTGCCATAGGCTTGGACAGGGACGACTTGGCATAATTGCAGTAGATGCAGAGACTTGTTCTCTTTCTTGTGTCGTGGACATGGGTTTTCATGGCATGGATGCAGAAGATGCGGAGACTTCGTTTCTCCGTCTTGTGTGCCGTGGACAAGGATAACTTGGCATGGTTGTCTTCGACTTGCAGAGGATGCAGATATTCGTTTCTGTCCTGGCTGCCATGGATTGGTGACTTGGACATAGTGTTAACTTGGCTTGCAGAAGACGCGGATGTTCGTTTCCGTCTTGACTGCCATAGATGTGGCATAATTGCAGAAGATGCAGAGTTTCTTCGTTACTCTGTCTTGTCTGCCGTGGACTTGGACATGGTTTGACTTGGTTTTCTTGGCTCGCAGAAGATGCGGACGTTCGTATCCGTCTTGACTGCCATTGGTTTCTTGACATAACTTGGCATGGGTTACTTGATATGTGGCAACTGCGTCCACGTATTTCTTGGTTTGTTGACATGGGTTTGACTTGGGCGTTTCCATCTTCTAAGTATCCAATCCTCTTCTTGAGGGAACGTGAGCCATTTAGAAGGATTTCTAGGACATGGGTGATTTTGCATAGGTGGTTCCATCTTCTAGGTTCTTTGTAGAAGGATTTCTAGGGCATAGGTGACATAGGGGGTTCCATCTTCTAGGTTCTTCGTAGAAGGATTTCTAGGACTTGGGTGACATAGGGGTTTTCCATCTTCTAGGTTCTTCGTAGAAGGATTTCTTGGGCTTTGAATGTTTTTGCATGGGTGTTTCCATCTTCTAGGTTCGTCATAGAAGGATTTCTGGGGCATGAATGACTTTGCATGGGTGTTTCCATCTTCTAGGTTCGTCATAGAAGGATTTCTGGGTCATGGATTACCGTGGACTGTACTGCACGGATCATGGAAACTTGGTGTCTTGGAGGAATTTTCGTAATCCTGGAGTGCACGAAATGAAATTTGTACTTGGTCCTTTCATGGTTTCGTGGTTTCGTGTGCTTATCCCCTCTTCAGCCCTGGACGCCGGACAGGCTCAAGGTACTTGAAAAATTTTCCGGGGATTTCATGGACGTGGGAGTTACTTGGTTTCTCGTGGTTTCATGGATGACATGGATGACATGGAGTTGACTTGATTGTTGGTTCACCTGCTCGCTTGCTGGAGTCTTACGGATGTCTTGGCTTGGGTTACTTGGTTCTCCTGCCCGCTTGCTGGGGTCTTATGGATTGCTTGGTTACTTGAATGTCCTACCCGCTTCCTGGGGTGACAACTTGGTTACTTGGTTTACTTGAATGTCTGACCCGCTTCCTGGGGTGACAACTTGGTTACTTGGTGTACTTGGTTCGCCTGCCCGTTTGCTGGGGTCTTACGGATGACTTGGTTACTTGAATGTCCTACCCGCTTGCTGGGGTCTTCCGGACAACGTGGTGTGGAGTACTTTGAACACCTTGATCAGGGGTGTCGGTAGTCCCATGGTGTGGCCCTTGGTTGTATTCTCTTGCCCTCTTGTTGGGGTCTTACAGACGCGTGACTTGATTTACTTGAACGTCCTCCTCTTCTGAGGCGTATATGGCCCAATACTTGGCCCTTGGTATTTGTCCTCATGCCCTCTTCCTGGGGTCTTACAGGTGTCTTGACTCATGGTTACTTGGATGCTCGACTTCATCAGCATGTATGGCCCAATACTTGGCCCTTGGTGTGTTTTCATGCCTTCTTGCTGAGGTCTTATAGATGTCTTGGTTTCTTGGACGCCCTCAACTGCAGAGGCGTATGTGGCCCGATACTCGGCCCTTGGTTTACTTGATACTCATGCCTTCTTGCTGAGGTCTTATAGATGTCTTGACTCTTGGATACTTGGATGCCCGACTTCATCGGCATATATGACCCGATACTCGGTCCTTGGATTATTTGATACTCATGCCTTCTTGCTGAGGTCTTATAGATGACTTGACTCTTGGAATGTCCTCGTCTTCGGAGGTGTGTATGGCCCAGTTCTCGGCCCTTGGTGCTCATGCCTTCTTGCTGAGGTCTTACAGATGTCTTGACTCTTGGATCGTCCTCCTCTTCTGAGGCGTGTATGGCCTGGTTCTTGGCCCTTGGATACTTGGTGCTCATGCCTTCTTGCTGAGGTCTTACAGATGTCTTGACTCTTGGAACGTCCTCGTCTTTTGGAGACGTGTAGGGCTTGGTCCTTGGCCCTCTTGACAATATCCCCTCTTTACGATTGCTACGCCGGTTAGCAATTCTAGGGGTTCGTGGCATGGTTGCTTAGTTGCTCGGGGTTGCTCGTGGATTACTTGGATACTCGTGGATGCGCGGTACTTGGTGGCTCGTGGTTACATGGGTGCTCGTGGATGCGCAGTACTTGGTGGCTCGTGGATGCTCGTGGATGTCTTCATAGACTTCATGGATACTCGTGGTGATGCGCGGTTACTTGGTGTCTCTTGGTTGTCGTGGAATACATGGATACTTCATGGATACTTGGCGACGCGCGTGTACTTGATGTTCTCGTGGTTGCTCGTGGATGTTCGTTACTTGACTAGGGTTTCTTGGTTTCTCGTGGATACATGGATACATGGATGCTTGGCTCCCCTGGGTACTTGGACTTGGACTTGGGTGTGTTCATGGATAAGTCGCCCTTCCTTCGTACGTCGCGTGATACGAAGTCTTGATACTTGATAACTTGGTACTTCCCTAACTGGAAGTATAACTTGGATGTCTTTAAGGAACGTGGATTGATTACTCCAAACTTCCACCGGGTTTGAGTAAGAGGTGTCATGGAAATACTTGATGGGTTTCAACGATAGTGGAGAGCGGTTACTTGCTCTTGTTCAAACGAATGGAATGACTTCAAACCCCATATATATTTGTACTACAAAACCAAACTAACTACAACTAATCAAATAGTTATAGTTCTCGTTGGTCTAGTACACATGGAGGGGGTCAGTCACGGGTCGAGACATGGATACATAGGCAAGGAATGTGGGGCCAATCTTGGCTTCTTGTCTCCCAGGTGGTACCCCTTCTTCCGTTTAGGAAGACTTGGAACTTGAGGGGTCTTGGATGGGCAGCAACGGCCCAGACGTGGGTGACTGAGGTACATGGACTGGGGCTGGGTGTACCGGTCCTGGAGACGGGGGGCGGGAGAAGATGTCGAGTGTGGCGAACTCGGTACTTGATCTGCTCTCATATGTGAGAGGGGTGGAACAGGGGGACTGGGGGCGACTTTGGACGATGTTTTCTTCCAAGAAAACAACCCTCTCTCTATACGGGAGAGAGGTGGGACATGGAGGGGGCATGATGGTGGACGATGGGCGACTTGGGACAGGGGATGCTGGCGCTGTAGGAGCAGCCAAGCCTTGGAGTACGCTGTCGATAGCGTCTTGGAGAGCACCTAGCTCATCAGTGGACAGGGGGGTGTCGAGTACGCTTTGAAGAGCGTCATGGAGAGCGTCTAGCTCATTAGGGGACAAGGGAGCATCCAGCTCCTCTGGGGACATGGGGGACAGGGGGCGTGGGACTGGGGGAATACTCGTCCCTTCCGGCGAGAGGGCACGAGTGACATGGGACGTGGGGGAGGGACAATGGAAGATTTGACAAGGAGGGGGGCCCTGATACTGAGGCTCCCAGTCTGTGGAATACGAACTTGAATCGCCGTCCCAGTGCCCGAACTCCAAACTATCGAAGTATTCTGACACTGTCAAGGAGCGTCCTGGTCAGGTACAATGAGACTGTCCAAGTGTGATGAACTACTCACTCGGAGTAGTTGATTGGTACACCCGGTTATCTCTGACGGAGACGCGAGGGACGACGAAGACGGAATGGAGGGTGTCGAGGGAAAACTTGGCTTTATACTCAAAGATAACAGTGAGGTTACCCACAACATCCACAGATGCGTTATGAGCACTTATCCAGTCTACTAACTGGAGGAGGTTATCCAAGAGGAATCAAGTGACAAGTGAATTGTCAAGTGGATTTACAAGGGAAAGACAAGTGGACAGTCTGAGGAACTATCCAAACTATGGCTAGGTTTATATACATGGGAGCACGGTCTGTGCGTACTTTAGGGGAGGCCTACTGCTTCCCCACAGGTGCTGCGCAATGGAACATTCTGGAAGGCTCTAAATACATCAGCCAATGGGAATAATCATAGACATGGTACGACTGCTCCGCAGTCGATTGCGCGATCTTGCGCCATGATGACGTGATTGGTCCGCAGTCCAATCAGAATAATCACAAGGAATGGCATGACTGCTCCGCAGTCCAATAGGATAAATCCAAAGAGTGGTACGACTTTCCGTCGTCTGGTGGCTTGGTAATTGCTTTGTCATGGCTTGGTAATCGATGAGTAATCACGTGTCAGATCACGTGACCTTCGGAGTACGAAATTGGAACTCCGATCCCGGATTTCCCATTAGGAAATTGATTACATAAAACCGGGCCGTCGCGGACCGGTCCTTGACGCGCGAGTCACGACCAAAGTTTCTAGGTTCGTGACAAACAGCATGTGGAGGTACTTGCTCCGGAGTTGAATCCATTGCTCCATCACAGTCTACATCTAATTAGCACCTTGGCCACATACAGATGGTGTCTGATACATACAGTTGGCTGTGGTCGACCCTGCTCCATTTCATCATCAGGAAGTCCTTCCATTTCATCATCAGGAAGTCCTTCCATTTTCTCATCTATAAATTGCTGCGATTGTGTATCACCCAAGGAGTTCAAAATCACTTGAGATCCGTCTGCAGTGTCTGACCTCAATTTATCATCGTCCTTCCCCTGCTTTGAATGGGAGGACTGTCCAGGCTTTGCCTTACTTGGGAGGAGAATCGGGACAGCCTTTTCCGTGGTCCGAATGCCCCTCTTGGTCCTTCTATGGTGGATGATAACTTCTTCAATGCCATCCTCAGCTGGCAGAAGGGACTCTGCTGCACGTCTCCGAGGCATTTGTGATGAACAGGAGGTGTAGATAGGAAGGGTGTGAGTGTGGTAGGTTCTGGTATGCTGGTATGAATCCTTCTGTTTATATATCTGCAACTGCGATCGTTCCTCACAAGTACCAACCAATGGGTCTAACAGGGCACTGATAACTCGGAATTGGTGTCACAGAGTTGGTCTCCCAGAGCTGTGTCTCCGAGATTGGATATTCACAAATGGAGTTGTCGCTCCAAGACTGTCTATTGAATCCTTGCAGCTATGTACCCCACACATATCTCAACCATCATATGTATCACGCTCCCATAGTCACCTTCCAGATCACATGGGTCTAACTCCATCATTGAGTGCTCCATCCATGTAATGGCTACCTGCAAACTTATAGTGTACCAAATACATAAGCTGATATCTTGGCTGATGTGTTATGAGGTGTTGGGATAATTAGACCCTCACCTCCTTATTGTCTGAGGACAACACAATTCCCTGGGAGTCACACAGTGCCTTGGCCATGACAAATATGTTCTCCGAGTCATTCTGAAGGCGCTCCATCTGCAGGATGGTCTTATCGCACTGTTTCAAACATGAGGTGACTAGCAGATGCATCTCAAGTGACATACATACCATTATCCCTGACAGATGTTGTGACTCACCATCTGAGTTGGTGCCACCCAGGTCCGAGACATCTGATCCGGAGCTGTCTGAAATGACGTGGTCCGAGTCCAACCCGATGCTTATGGCTTCATCATTGTAGTCAACTGAATACATGTCTTCATCATCAAATGGATCAACATCCGATGGCATGCTGTCCTCAGGTTCGGAGAGATTGGTGGGACTATCATGGTCGTGTGAGAAAGTCAAAGTCCTTTGTTTGAAGTGGGAGCAAGACTCCATGTCAGATAAGGTGGTATGGATATCGTTGGATAGTGCAAGGTGGTCTCACATGTGCTTTTATATGCTATCAAAATGTTTACTGTCTCATGGATAATGGGATAGCACGTCACACAGTTGAATACATACATTCTGAGCACCTACTATAGGGTATAGCACATTGTCTAGCTCCAGGCAAGATGTGCCCAGTATGCTGCAAATGTACCCTGAGTGATATCACATCAGTGGCATTATCCTCACAATAGAGTCAACTGTTCCGGATATGTGCCAAACCCTCAGGTATACAGCCTCAGATGTACAAAT